>CM061131.1:138202218-138650769 GCA_030789695.1 Scilla litardierei
AGGATATCCGTCTGAAGCTGTTCCCCTTCTCTTTGTGAGACAAAGCCAAGCAATGGTTAAGGGGGAAGGACCCCAACACTTTCAACACCTGGGAGAAGCTCTCCAACGCTTTTCTGACGAAGTTCTTTCCTCCGGGAAAGACGATGAAGTTGAGGAGTGAGATCTCCTCCTTCTCCCAGGCCAGCCACGAGTCCTTGCATGAAGCTTGGACGAGATATAAAGAAATGCAAATAATATGCCCTCACCATGAGCTTCCGAAGTGGCAGATTATTAATCTGTTCTACAATGGGTTGAGGGATGACCTGAAATCTTTTATGGACACCGCGGCTGGGGGTTCCTTCATGTCTAGGAGCGAGGAAGATGCCGGACATATTCTGGAGAATATGGCATCCAACAATGAGCGGTGGTGTGACGAGAGAGCCACACCAAGATCTGGGGGTATACACAGAGTCGAGGACGTCGACAAACTTTCAAGCAAGTTCGACTTGCTTTCGACCCAGATCTCCGCACTAATGGTAGGAGCCGGTGGGGCCAGTACGCAGCAAATTTCTGCGGTAGAGTCCGAATTCTTTGGGGAATTCGACGGTGGTGACATCTCACCACCGTTGGATCAGGCGAGCGCACTATTTTACAACCCTACAGGAAATGCGCCGTATCCGCCAAGGACAAATTCCAACCCGGCCTACTCTCCAAACAACCGGAACCACCCAAACTTCAGTTACCGGCCACCATTTCAGCCCTCACCGCCTCAGCAGCCGCAGCAACAAACTTATCAGCCGGCTAGGCCACAGCAGAGCCCGGTTCAGCAGCAACCATTTCAGCAACAACCTCAGTAACAATTTTATGCCCCCAGGACTCAGCAGCCATTCCAGCAGCAGTAGTATGGCCAACAGAGGGACGTCTCTCCGGTTGAGTCTCTCTTGACTCAATATATTACCAACCAGGAGAAGATCAATCAAAAGCTGGAAATGGGTCAGTGGACCCTCACGGACCAAGTAACCCAGCCGGGGTTACAAGTGGCGAACCTTTCAAGGTCGCAGAACCAATTGCCGCCACAACCGGAGGTGAACCCGAGGGGAGCAACCCAAACATCGGCACTCATGCACGAGCACGTAAATGTGTCCGATATCGTTCTGAGAAGCGGGACACAAATTCCTACTAGAGTGCCCCCTAGCAAACCGGAAGCACCATTGGTCGTTGAGAGACCGATCGAAAAATCAAACGACGCCGGTGCTTCGTCATCAAATCCTATGACTCCGGAGGGAGTCTCTGAAGAAGAGAAGAAGAAGAAGGAGGAAGGGAGCCCGAAAGTGTTCAAACCCGTTGTGCCATTTCCACAACGGTTAGCTCAGGCCAAGATTGATGAGAAATATGGCAAGTTCTTCGCCATGGTCAAGGACCTAAGCCTGCAAATCCCCTTCCTAGAAGCAATTGAAACAATCCCCTCCTATGCAAAATTCCTGAAAGATTTGGTGACTAGAGGGTCTAGAAAGGAGAAAATAGTGCTGACGGCGGAATGTAGCGCTCTTATTCAGAGGGCAAATCCGCCGAAACTCAAGGACCCGGGGAGCTTCTCTATTCCTTGCACGATCGGGGCAGTGAAGATTCATCGTGCACTCGTCGATCTCGGAGCGAGTGTTAGTTTGATGCCCTTGTCGATGTACAGAAGGATAGGAATGGGTGATTTGGAGCCCACCGGTATGTCCCTACAACTAGCTGACCGGTCGGTCAAATATCCGGTGGAGATTGTGGATGACCTCCCTGTAAATGTGAGAGGGGTGCATGTGCCAGTGGACTTTGTAGTCATGGACATGCCTGAAGACGCACACACCCCCATCATCCTGGGACGGCCTTTCTGTTGGATATGGAAGACGTTTGTACACCCTTGTGGGGGATGTACGAGGGATTACGGACCTCGAACGTCGAGTACACGAAGTCGTGTGCAAAGGGAATCTGTTCCCTTGCGGAGAGGATCTCTGGATGAGCGGGAAAGTCGCATTATATATGCATAAGTGCATGCGACATATGGCTAATAAAGGGGGAATATCTTAAGCTTATGTTGTACCATGCATATGGTACAACTTAAGCTTATAATGTGCCATGTATCATGGTACACCTTAATTAAGTTGTTCCAAAGGAACAACTTACCCTAAAATAACTACCTTGGGGGCTATAAATAAGACCCAAGGGTAGCCATTTTCCTAACACATTTTGCATGAAATTCATGCATGCATCTTCTTCATAGCGAAGCTCTGCAGAAATATTTTCTCTCCCTCCATCCAAGTTCTTAATCTAAAATAGAGATTTAGATTGTGGATTAGTAGCCTTACTCCGTTCGTGAGTAGACTCGATCCGTCGTGGCGAATCCGAAGGCGAAGTTCGTAGACTACCGTGCCGTGTACGCAAGCGTAAGTCTAAACTTCATATTATCGATCCTAACTCTGTTTTGGCAGGATCCTTCATTGGTATCAGAGCCATATGGGTTCGCCCCGGTCAATCCACCGCCCCGTCGAAACTACGAACGAGTCGTTGTCTTTTTCACGAATGGGTCTCCTACTATTACGGATATAGTAGTAACGCTTCGTGACGGAGAGAACGCAGCGGTTGTTCTTTTCACGTTAGGGTCTCCTATCATTACGGATATGGTAGGAACTCTCCGTGACGGGAAGAACCGACCGTTCACGTAGTACGTTATTCATTTTTGGCACACGGCCATTAAGAGATAACTAATTTCTTCGACGAACGGGTGCTTCATCGAGGAAGATGATGGAAGTTATTTCCATCGGGTAAGAGGAAAATTTGGTGCATGTGCACCATGGCCAAATGGGCTATGAAGGCCATGCACCCCCTCTCCCCATGCGGAGGGGGTTGGCTACGGCCAATAACCACCGGCGACCACCCCATCAAGGGGGAGGAATGAGTGCGGCAACCCCATTCAAAGGGGGTGGCCGGCCATGGCCAAAGGGGCCATGGCCGGCCAACACCAAATGGCCTTGGCCTTGGCCGGCCATGGCCAGGCCGGCAGTGGCCGGCCATGGCCAGGCCGGCAGTGGCCGGCCTTGGCCAAGGGCCTGCCGGCCAGGCCGGCCCTGGCAGTGGCCAGGGCCGGCCCTGACCGGCCTGCCGGCCCTGGCAGAGGCCAGGGCCGGCGCCCTGGCCTCAGGCCAGGGCCTGGCCGAGGCCAGGGCAGGAGCCCTGGCCCCGGCCAGCGGCCAGGCCGCCCTGGCAAGAGGCCAGGGCAGCGCCCTGGCCGCAGGCCAGGGCCTGGCCGAGGCCAGGGCAGGAGCCCTGGCCCCGGCCAGTGGCCTGGCCGGCCGGCCCTGGCAGAGGCCAGGGCCTGGCCGGCCCTGGCCGAGGGGGGCAGGCCCCCTGGCCGGCCAGGGCAGAGGCCCTGGCCGGCCTTTGGCCAAGCCCCAGTCAGGGCAGAGGCCCTGACCGGGAAGAAGTTGCTTTCGAAAATTGGTCGACCAATTTTGTGTTTTTGGTCGACCAATCCGACAGATGGTCTGGTTCGATTGCAAACTTGCCAAATGACCCATACGGGGTGACAAAGGGCATTGGTCAAACTCGAATGTGTCGATTAACCCATACGGGGCTAACCACAGTGCCGACTAGTTCATACGGGACTAACGTTTTAATGAAGTTTCTAATTGTGCTCTACTCCTTGAAGATTAGCCGTAATGCTCTACTTCATGCGAGATTAGCCATGTCATTGTGCTCTACTCCACGAAGATTAGCCAATGAACTTATGTCATTGTGCTCTACTCCACGGAGATTAGCCAATGAACTTATGACGTTGTGCTCTACTCTACGGAGATTAGCCAATGTATTTTAAATTCGTTTTGAAAAATACGTTTTCAAAAACGCTTTTCCGCTGCAAAGTACTATAAGAGTACTAACATTTGATAAAGTGAGGGAGAAATATTGAAAGTTACTCTAGATGGTGATTGGAAACATAGTGACCTTTCCGATTCTAGAGTAACATCTTCAATATTTTTCGAAAGTAACTTATCAAATACTCGTTTTCCGCTGCTAGTACTATAAGAGTACTATTGTTTGATAAGTGATGGGGGAATATTGAAAGTTGTTCTAGATGGTGATTGGAATCATAGAGACCTTTTCGATTCTAGAACAACATCTTCAATATTTTTCGAAAGTAACTTATCAAATATAATATAATTCCAAGTGGGATTTGAATTTTTAGAACTATCCAAATGTGATACTCTATTTTCATTTCAAGTGGGAGTTATATTTTAAGAATTTTTTATGCAATGTTTTTGATCGAACCTTCGGTTTTGTGTCTTTTGCAGCATTTTAAAAGTAAAATGTCTTCCGCTTCAAAGAATATCGTCGCTGAGTTAAACAAAGGTGAAAAACTCAACGGCGATAATTACAAACTTTGGTCCATAAAGATACAATACGTTCTAGAGGAGCAAGAAGTGCTCGAAACTCTAAAGAACGTTATGATTGAACCCGAGTTGGGCACTACGGCCCAACACAGACGAGACAAGGAAGCTTTTGATGCTTGGTCTCGGAAGAATAAGATAGCGCGCATTACGTTATTAAGCAGTATGGCTGATGACATAATGCGCATCTTCCGAGAATATGACCTAGCCATGGACATATGGTCCAAGCTAGAGGAGAAGTTCGGTGGCACATCGGTGTCCAAACTTCGCGCCTTAACTATAAAGTTCGATACATATAAGAAACGTCCAGATCATTCCAATGGGAAACATCTGCGACATATGGCGAACCTTATCTCAGAGTTAAAGGACGCAGGTCATGTGCTCACGGATGAGCAACAAATCCAAGCAGTCATACGTTCCCTACCAAATGGGTGGGATCAGATGAAGATGCATCTCACTCATAATGAGAGCATCAAGACCTTCAACGATGTTTCCAAGCACCTCGAATTAGAGGAAGAGCGGCTTGCGGCTGCCAAGCCAAGTGCAGAAGTGCACATGGTTGCTAGTTCCTCACACGGGGGAAAGAAACGTAAAGATCGTTCGAAGTCTTCTGATGAACGTAATAAGCAACCTGAGTCCACCAAGGAACCCAAACATAAGGGTGGGCACAAGAAATGGCACAAGAAGAAAGACTTGAAAAGGATCAAGTGCTTCAAGTGTAACAAGCTCGGTCACTATGCTCGTTCGTGTACGAGTGGAAGTGACGAGGTAACTTGTAATACTAGTTACATATGTGTTTCTAGTTCACTATTTCTTGTAGAATCTAATCCATTTTGGGATAATTGATTCAGGTGCCACCGACCACATAGCAAAGGACAGACGGTCCTTCGTGGAGTATCACCGGATACTCAAGGAATGAAGTGGATCAATGTAGGAAACAACACACGTGTTGTAGAGAAAGGCGTTGGGAATTGCAAGCTAGACTTGGACAACGGCCACACTCTCCTACTTTATGATGTTCTCTTCATTCCATATATTCAAAGGAATATTAAAACTGTGGTCAATTTAATGGGTCTTGGTTAATAGTTGGTTCCTTCATGTTTGTAATATGGACCTATTTTTGTAATAATTCCTTTATTGGTACTGGGTTTGTATTTCAAAGGATTTATTGTAATAAGTACAATGTGTTTCCTCATGTAATGAAAATTTCCTTGTGACAAATATTTTGACTAATGAGTCTAATATAATTTGTTGGCACACAAGGCTTGGTCATATTGGACCAATGCGTATAGATAGACTTGCCAAACGTGGCCTTCTATCCAATGTTTCAAAGGTTGAAATGTCGACCTGCGAACATTGCCTTGTGAGGAAATCTTGTCGCAAGCCGTTTGGAACCGGCACAAGGGCCGAGGTTCCAATACAGCTTATCCATTCGGACATATGTGGTCCGATGAATGTCAAGACAAGACGCGGGAAGTCCTATTTCATCACTTTTATTGATGATTTCACCCGATTCGGTCATATCTATTTGATATCCCACAAAATTGAAAGCACTAAACCTGCTTTAAAAACTATATGAGTTTAGTGGAGAATCAATTAGATCGCAAGATTAAGGTCGTGCGAACCGATAGGGGCGGTGAATATCAGTCAACAAGTTTAAAGGAACTTTGTGATGAAAAAGGCATAGTACATCAGGTAACTATGCCTTATACTCCTCAACAAATTGGTGTTGCAGGTATAGGACTTTAATGAAAAATGGTCCATTCAATGATGGCGCAAGCTAACTTGCCAATCACTTTTTGGGGTGATACATTATTGACAACCATCTTCATTTTTTTCCGCGTACCCTCGAAATCAGTTAGCTCCACTCCTTATGAGTTGTGGAACCAAAGGTCTCATGACTTAAACATTTTTAACCTTGAGTTTGTGCATTCAACGCACATATTTCCTCCCATAAGTATGGCAAACTTGGGCCAAGGGGAAGGAAATGTATCTTTAAACGATACGCATAAAACTCCAAAGGTTATGTTTTTGTTAGTCAGGAAGACAATGGTGGGCTAATTGAGTTTGAGTCGAGGGATGTCACTTTCTTGGAAAATAAGTTTCCAAGACAGGGCGAGATAAGTCAGGACTTATCTTTATTTGAGATTTATGATCAAGAAGGATTACCTCATTCGAGTGGGAGAAATTCTTGGTGAAAACGAAAATTCTTTTTAACCTTCACCAATGGATTATACGAATGACGATTATCCTATTCCATATGGGAATAATGATCCAAGTGGGAGCAATTCTAACATCATTTCAAGTGGGAGTGATATTAGAATTGATCTAAATTCGATTCAACAAGGACTTGAAGAATCTCAAATATGCCCTGCAAAAGACAAATGGATGGAAGCGATGAAGGAGGAATTGATATCCATGAAAGTTAACCAAGTCTGGGACTTAGTTAACTCACCCAGAGGACATAGAGCAATTGGGAACAAATGGGTTCTCGAGATCAAGCATAAGGCTGATGGCTCTATAGATAGATATAAAGCTCGCCTTGTCGCGAAAGGTTTTACGCAACAGGAAGGGATAGACTACGAAGAAAACTTCTCACCTGTTGTGCGTTTTACCTTGATTCGCATGATTCTGGCAATGGTAGCTTGCTTATACCTCAAATTACATCAGATGGATGTAAAGACTGCCTTTCTCAATGGAGAATTGGACGAGGAGATCTATATGGAACAACCAACAGGGTTTGTAAAAGAAGGAAACGAACATAAGGTTTGTAAACTTCGTAAATCCATATATAGTCTTAAACAATCCTCGAGGCAATGGTATATACGATTTCAAGAGGTTGCCTTATCAAATGGATTTTCCATACTTGATAAAGATAACTACGTATATATCAAGAGGATTAAAAGCAAGCATGTTATTATGTCTCTATATGTAGATGACATTTTAATAGCCGGAAATGACAAGGGCTTTGTGATGAGTATCAAGGCTTGGCTTTCATCAGTATTTTAGATGAAAGGCATAGGAAAAGCCGCATATATCCTTGGAGTTAAGATTTCAAGGATTCGTTCGAAGAAACTTCTTTCTCTTTCACAGGAGACTTATATAAAGAAGGTTCTAGAACGATTTAATATGCAGGACTGCAAGTCCATTGATATTCATATAAGCATATGCGATAATTTATATCTGGAATCATGTCCAAAGAACCAAAAGGAAAAGGAAATTATGGAAAAAGTTCCATATTCCAGTGCAATTGATAGTCTTATGTACACTATGGTGTGTACGAGACTGGACATCTGTTTTGCCGTTGGAAATGGTAAACTGTTACCAATCCAACCCAGGGCAAGAACACTGGAAAGCGGTTAAGAGGATAATGCAGTATCTTAAAGGAACTGCAGATTTGCAAAAGACTATGATAAAACCAAGAAGGTAGACATAAGGTACATATCTACGCATGAGATGATAGAGGATCAGCTTACGAAAGCGATCCCCAGAAATGTGTTTTATAAACACTTATCATCTCAAGAATTGCGTATGGGCTGAGTTGTACCAAATATATATTCCCATGTCTAAGAAATGATCAAAATTAATAAAAGAATAAGGTCTTTTTCCAACATTGCATATGAATTTCTTAAGAAATGTTTGTGTACATTTATGAAATCTCAGCTGAATTGTGTGTATGTCGGACAGATTAAGGTTGGCTCTCTCACATGAGCAACCGCCTTATCTTATCAGATGGATAAGATAGAGATGAGACTAGTTTAAAGTCAAAATCATTAGACGAATGATTTAGAGTCATGACTTTAACAAGATAGTCGAATGAAAGATCTGCATCATATGGATGCTTACAAAAGATCTGAGATCTGTATCACAAGGATATAAAGATCTCATTGGATTTTTTAATCCTATCTGTCTTATGCAGGATGAGAGTCCGGGAATATTTCCTGAGTAGTAAGGGGACTCAAAAGATAGGCACTGTGGTGTCTGATCTTTCATCCGTACAACATCATTAAGACATACTCTCCCTGGGAAAGGAGTGATGTTGTAATACGTGTTCATACCACGTATGCATTTCGACCACTGAGTTAGTAGCAATAGTGTTTGCTATTATGTGAGACTCAAAGGCCATACGGGTCTTAACTCTTACCCTCAAGGACTCCAATTGGTTCCTTTAGATTTGACGAGATGATCGCTATCTTAGCGTGTTACTAATGGGCTATGGTAATTCGGCTCGGCGGGGCACGTTAGAAAAGCGAATCAAGTCAAGATCATAAGGTTCGCAAGAAGAGGAAGATTGATTTGATATTCGCATTTGGACTTTAATGATTCAAAGCTGGCCAGCCAATTGTAATCCAGATGGGATTCAATTGTTGAATATAAAGTACAAGAAATGTGAAGAAATAATCTAGGGTAAAGCATGCGTTGAACTACTCAACTTTGCACCTTCGAGGTCGTTGTGTATCTCTAACAAGTGCACAACAACAGACTCTACGCGCATGACGGTCGCACGGTCTATTTCTCGGTATGATAGATGAAAGAACTAAGGGAAAGACGTTCTCTTACAATCCCCTCAAGTGTGAGTGGGAGATGTTGGATATGGAAGACGTTTGTACACCCTTGTGGGGGATGTACGAGGGATTACGGACCTCGAACGTCGCGTACACGAAGTCGTGTGCAAAGGGAATCTGTTCCCTTGCGGAGAGGATCTCTGGATGAGCGGGAAAGTTGCATTATATATGCATAAGTGCATGCGACATATGGCTAATAAAGGGGGAATATCTTAAGCTTATGTTGTACCATGCATATGGTACAACTTAAGCTTATAATGTGCCATGTATCATGGTACACCTTAATTAAGTTGTTCCAAAGGAACAACTTACCCTAAAATAACTACCTTGGGGGCTATAAATAAGACCCAAGGGTAGCCATTTTCCTAACACATTTTGCATGAAATTCATGCATGCATCTTCTTCATAGCGAAGCTCTGCAGAAATATTTCCTCTCCCTCCATCCAAGTTCTTAATCTAAAATAGAGATTTAGATTGTGGATTAGTAGCCTTACTCCGTTCGTGAGTAGACTCGATCCGTCGTGGCGAATCCGAAGGCGAAGTTCGTAGACTACCGTGCCGCGTACGCAAGCGTAAGTCTAAACTTCATATTATCGATCCTAACTCTGTTTTGGCAGGATCCTTCACTTTCATGGCCACTGCTGGCGTTTTAATAGATGTGAAGAACGGAAAACTCTCTTTAAACGTCAGCGGAGAGAAAGTCGAGTTTGATCTGGGGTTGTCCATGAAGCACCCCGATCCCCCTGATGACCCTCGGTGTAATTTGCTTGAGGTAGAAGAGGAAAAATCTGCTGAGGAGAGATCCTGGGAGATTCTCTTGAGAAACCCCCCTGATGACTTGGGGGATTCAGAAGATGGAGACTGCCCCAAGAACAAAGAAGCTGCAGGAAAACCGAGTGCAGCAAGAACGACCCCTCCCGGGTTCCCCAAGGCTCCTCCTGCAAGGAGAACGGGAAAAGAGCCCATGGACCTCACTAAAGACGAGGTCCGGATCCTAAAGAAGATGGCGGGAAGCGCCAACACGAAAGAAAAGCCCCCGGATCCCAAGAACAAGGGGAGGGTGGTCGAGCAAGTATTTTTCCAGCCCCTGACTACTCCAAGTGCCTTCAGCTCCAATGAGAAAGAGATGCCGAACTTCGGGCATTAACCGTATCAACCACCATGAACATCTCTTGCGGGCGTCGAGCCAACGACGTTAAACAAGTGCGCTTCATGGGAGGCAACCCATGCTCTAAACTTTTCCCCATTTTAGCGTTATTTTTGACTTTATTTTATCTATTTTTATAAATAAAATCAGCCGCGAGAACAACCGTTCGGGGACTTAGACAAATCTTTTGGTTTTTGCAGGAACAAAGCCCCAACCGATCGGTTGATAACTCACCCGATCGGTTGGGATGTATCAGATACATGCCGAGATCTGTCCCCATATGACCCGATCGGTTGAGTAATGAAGAGACCGGGTGGCAGACCGGGTGATCTGGGGAGAACTCTCGGAAATTTTTGGGGAATATCAACCGATCGGTTGAGTTCGAGCGCGATCGGTTGACGCGACCGGGTGAGCAGCCCTAAGTTCTCGGGAAAATGAGTGGAGCGGCCAACCGATCGGTTGAAAAATCAACCGATCGGTTCGACTGTAGCATTTCTTCGGCAAGAATTTCGACCTAACCGTCAACCGATCGGGTGACAAGTCACCCGATCGGTTCGACTTAAAACCCTATAAATACTCCTAACCGCCCGTTCGATCCGCACTCGCCATTTTCGAATCCGGATCCGCAGTTTCACCTCTCTCTCGTGCGCCTGCCCCCTTTCCTCCCTTCAATCAACCTCAATCGCCTTTTCCCCCACCCCCTACCCATCCACCATCGATTTCTCTCCATTCTCCTCGATTCCACCAACACACAAAACCCTAACCTCCACCCGTTTTTCCCCAATTCCGAAACTTGCTGAAGAGATCGCTGCGGCTTCACAGCGCGCTCCAATCGAGTAGCATCGGGACGTCAACGAGCAACTATCCTCATCATTTGGGTAAACTCGCTCCTTTGCTTAATTTTAATCTTACCCCAAATATTCCATTTGCTTGTTAGTCGTATTTCGTGTTCGTGTTGAATTCATTGTACTCTTACGTCCCTACGCTCATGAACGGCACCCACACGATGCCTCCCCACCGTGCTAAGCCCACCGATGCCAGCTCTTCGAACCCTAGGCCCACCCGTCGTACCCGTCGCACACAACCCACCACCTCAAACCCATCCACCACACCACGCACCACTTCTCCACCTCACATTTACGATCCCGAATATGGGATGCAATTCCAAACCGATGACCATGCCGACCGATTCGCGGCCATGGTCCTCCTAGCTGGTCAGGGTGGTCGGATAACCGAGGAATCCGTCGACCGAGACCTCCCGTTTCTTTAAAGCTTCATTCGCCACATCCGTGAAGACCCACCCGACGTCTCCGAGCTCCACATTCCACCCCCCACGACTCCTGGTCCTCAGCGCAGGCCCCCGTCACCACCCCCAGAGGGTGGTGCCCCTGCTTGATTTTTCTCTCCCACTTTTGCCCCCCCATATTTGTGCACATCTGTCTTTTCAGGGCCCTGCTTTGTCTCTGTCGGAGGGGGGGGCCATTCGGGTGTCGCTTTCTGATTTCACCTCTTTTGCTTTTTGACCCCCCCCCTTGCATATCTCTACATTTCATTGATCACATCATTTCGCTAGCACTATCTGGTTTAGCTTGGGGGACGTCTATTTTGGTGTGCTGTCGTGTTTTGTTTGTTTTTCTCATTTTTGTGTGTGTGTGTGCTTGTTTTTCACTTTTTGAGTGTCGTGTCGTGTATTTTTCTTTTTATTTTCGTATTGTTTGATTTTGATCTTGATCTTTCTTTCTTTTTCAGTTTCATCTATGTGTTTTCTTTGTTTTCATTTCTTTTTGTGTCAGTGCGTATTCCTCCCCCCATTTTCATTGCCCTCCCGTACTCACTCATATTGCATTGAGGGCAATGCAAACTTCAGCTTAGGGGAGTCGCACTGTGTGCGTCGTTTGAGTCCTTCTTTTTCGTTTTTTGTGTCGTTTTCATCGTGTTTTTATTTTTTTCTTTTCTTCTTTTTAGCTCTTTCTCCTAGAGATGAATCCTATAATGAATCGCCACAAAGTCACACACGCCTAGCATTGCAGCGATAATCACACTCACTAACCCTAGGATTTCGAGTCCTCTTGCATTTCACGCATCGTGGGTCCACTTAGCTTTCTTGTGAGTCGTGCGTCGTGCCTTGCTATTTGGTGTGCTTCTGCTTTGTGATTTTACTTTATATACCTGTCCAGGAATGACCCCTAGATTATCATGCTTCGATTTGAATATGTGGTATTTGTTTCTACTATATGCATGCTATATTTATATCGTATATTTCAATTCGCATGCGTCGGGATTCCACAATTAAGGACTAGGATAACCCATTTAGCCTATGCTCTATTTAGCGAGAATAGTTTCCTTTGCCCGAGTGTTTAGATTTCGACTTCTTTTTTGTTTTACTTGGTGCAAATCCCCTCGTTGTGTACCGTTCTCCCACTTGGGAGAGTGTACATGTGTATAGCCAAAAACCCAAAAATCCAAAAAAAGGAGAAAAGAAAAGAAAAACCCAAAAAGAAAAGAAAAGAAAAATTGTGTATAGCCCAAAATCCAAAAAAAAATACAAATGCCCAAAACCCAAAAAAATTTCCGTGTGAATATTTTTTCCTACTTGCCGAGAATAAAGGGAAGGCGAGAATTTGCACCGAGTGTTCTTCTCCACATCATCTCAACCCCCATCGTTATCGAAAACACTTGGCTTAGGAACTTTTTAGCTAGTATCTAGGATATAGTGGCGTGATTTCCTTGTCCCTAGTTGTGGAGTCCCCGATGCATGATACGCTTCTATTCCTACTCTTCTCATGCATGCTTGAACTTATATTCGCCGCTTAATTCAATTCGGATCGATATTTGGGTCATATCTTGGATTTGTGTATATCGAGCCTCATAGCACATTGTAGAAAGCGACACCATTTGCTAGCACACGACCACACTCACTCGCGCTTCACCGCGTGGGCCCACGACACTTATTTGGACTCGTTTTCCTAGATTTAGTGGTGTGATTTGGCGTTTGCTTGCTTGGTGTGTCGTTTTTGATTTTGGTGGCTCTGATAGACGATCTAGGATTTAGAGTTTTCTTTTTCTTTCTTCCTCTCTATTTTTCCCTTCCGAGCTCCTACTCTCACTCGTCTTCCTCTAGGACGAGGAAGAGTTCAGCTTGGGGGATTTTGACGTGCGTTTATATTTCATATATTCACGCACGTTTTCTTTTGTGTTTCTCCGTGTTTTTCCGCCGTCTTTTATTCGTTTTCGTGTATTTTCTCGTTTTCTTTCACTTTTCTTTGTTTATCCATGATTGCAGGGGATTGACCACGTAGGGGACGTTTAACGATGATATCCCAAGTCCCCGGAGCAACGGGAGAAGTCACGCGTGATCCAGGGGATCAAACGCCAAAGAATTCATCTTTCAGCCCCTCACCCGGTCGGTTGGTCATCTCCAACCGATCGGGTGATGCACGCGTGCACCACCCGGTCTCTGCCGCAGCTCACAAAGAAGTCACCCGACCGGTTCGCAGACCGGTTCAGCGGGGGCCTGTTCTCTGTTTTCTCGAGCAAAATGCCAACCGATCGGGTGACTCTCACCCGATCGGTTCATCTGTAGCTGAAGATGAAGAGCTGAAGACACCGACGCCGAACCGATCGATTCACCCGACTGCTCCAAGATCCAACCGGTCACTCAAGAACTCACCCGACCGGTTCATGTGATCGGGTGAAAGCTCGCCGTTTTCTGTTATTATTTTGTAACGGATCAACTGATCGGTTGTTGCGAAAGTATATAAATAGAACCCCTAGGGTTCCAGAAACGAGAGCTGCTAGTTTTTTACTGTTTTCTCACTTTGTGACGGCTGTAATTGTTACTCTTTTGTAAGTTTTCAGATCTTTCTCAAATTTTAGTATTGTCTTTATTACTCTATTACTTCCGCATTGCAATTGTCCGATTATGATTCCAACGGTTAATTTTTATTTAGATCGCTTTTTCATGGATTTTTGTGAGTAGTTTCCCAAATCTGGGATTTTAGTGGAAACCCTTTCGGGGGCTCTTCCCGATGCGTCCATAGGGTTAGGAAATCAATAGGGAATAGGAATCTAACGGTTACACGGGGTGTTTCATTGTCATCGGCAGGAAAAAGACCGCCTTTGACCGTTGGGCCAAGGGGGAATAAACTTGGCGGTTGACTCCCTAGCCATAGCTCACACACATAGCGTAGACGTCGAATCCTAGCACGCGGGAGCGGTAGGATGAGACGTTGGGAGTTATCGTTGCGGGCTTAGTGCTTCCGGGATCGATCAGTGTTAATGGACACGGGAGTGCCCACTGATCGAATCCGGGAAGTCCGGTGTATCATCCTGGGCACCGACCGGAATATCGGGCCCATGGGACGCCGGTACCACTTTCTGAGGCAACGTCTCACCATTAGACCCTAATCCCGATCGCTATCCATACCCGTAGGCCGTATCGGCGAGAGTCTCTCGTCGGGTTGGAAACCAAAGTCCTGGGTTTTCTTTCTTGTTGTTCATACCCTTTTATTTCCTTTCGTGACAACCATTCACCGATTCGGGCTAGCTCGCCCCTCGGGGTGATTTAGGTCCTACCTGACCCAAGCACAACCTCGCCTCCCTGAGTTCGATATTCCCGCACCCTACACTAACCGTGCACTTGCGGTAAACGACACCGCGCCGCCGTACCATAAACGGGGCGCCGGTCACCCGGTATGTGACGTCATATAAGGTATATGTGAGAATGGGGCGTGACAGGTTTTTGTGGTGGCCCATGCAGGTCAGGTCTCACTGCGACATGCGAAAGGATGATACATCCAACACACTTTAATACCATCACATATGGTACTAATTCCACTTGTGATATCCTTTTTCTCTGCAGAATGGATAGTGGAAACGGGATATCTTCGTCAAAGATGGGGCACGCTGAGCCCTCTTTGATAGAGAAGATTTTGCTTGGTTTTCAGGCGAGTCTGGGTCAGCAGGCTGAGATGCTCGCCAAGATGCAGGGTCAGAAGACCCCAGGCTTCAAGCAGTTTAGGGCAATGAAGCCGAGAACTTTTTCTGGCAAGGAGACTGCATTGGAGGTCGATGAGTGATTACGGCGCACAGAGGATGACCTCACAGCTGTTGGATTTCCATTGGAGAGTTGGGTTGATGCAACAAAAAGGCAGTTGACACATCAGGCTAGAGATTGTTGGGATGCCCAAGAGCGGCATCTGACAGGCCATATCTCTTGGAAGACCTTCAAGGAGCGCTTTGAGTCTAAGTTCCTTCCAGAGACTACAAAGGACGAGCTCAGATAGTGTTTTGAGCAGTTGACTCAGGGCCGGCGGAGTGTGGATGAGTATGACGCCGAGTTTTCTTTGCTGAGCAAGTTTGCCCCGGAGCTTGTTGCGACGGATGCCACCCGAGCTCGACGCTTCCGTATGGGACTAGATCCGGAGTATAGATGGGCAATGTCTACACAAAAACTCGCCACACAGGAGGCTGTGCTCGAGGCGGCAAGATTATATGAGATCCATTTGTGGAACACAGGGAAGATGCCTGCAGGTGACAGATGACCATCAGGATCACAGAAGGCATTATCTCATCCAGTACAGACGACCCAGTTCAAGAGGCCAGGAGTCCCAGCAGTGACACAGATGTTGGATATTGGACTACCCGGATTTGGTTTTGGATGATGAACAAACATAAATATATCGTGAACTAACAATTTATGAGCGCAGTTATGGAGATCGTCGCCAAATTCATGTGAACATCCAAAGCGACATCTCGAGACTTCTCAAAGCGCTTGATCGTATGCCTAAAGCTTCGTTGAAGCTTTTGGACCATTTTAGAAGTCATGAAGATTCGGATCGAAGCTTTCGAAGACGGTTCGTCAAGTTTTATTTATAGTCTTTTAGCTTCGTTCCGTAGAATGTTAAGCCTTGAGTAGGTCTAACGTTTTAATCTTCATAACGCTCCTATCTTAGACATAGGATCTTAGTAGAAGTCCATACGAACTTTCCCGAAGCTTCGCGCTTCGATTCGGGACTTTTTGTGCATGTTAGTTGGTTCAAGAAGAAGAACCAACCGACTAGATGGTGATCTAGTCGGTCGGCAATGCTTCTTGGACCGACTAGTTTGCCTTCTCAATTCTAAGCTCTTTACTGTTTACAGTTAGTCGGACTACGTTGACTCACCGACCGACTAGTTTGTGAACTAGTTGGTCAGTGATGCTTATTAGACCGACTAGTTGAGCTTTCCCTGTACATGCCAAGTTACTGTTTATCGTTAGTCGGTCTATGTACATTTGGCGACCGACTAGTTGATGAACTAGTCGGTCAACTTTTGTTCTTGGACCGACTAAATCAATTTGTACTCAGACTATTTGTTTTATCTCTTAGTCGGTCTAAGTTCACTCACCGACCGACTAGTTGTGAAACTAGTCGGTTGGCAAGTCTTCTTGGACCGACTAGTTCTGTTAGTCTGAATCTTCATCTATTCCAAGTTCACCAGTTAGTCGGTTCATGCTGTTTGACCGACCGACTAGCTGATGAACTAGTCGGTCAGTCAACCTTCTTTGACCGACTAGTTTGGTTCAAAATAGAGCCGTTGGAGCATTTAATGCCATGATTTTCACTCTCTCTTTCCTCTAACCTATATATACTTGGTGTGCTGCATTCATTGCACTCAAGGCTGATTTTAAGAGAAGTTTAGAGATCAAAGAGAAAGCATTCAATCTCATTAAAGCTCATTCATTTCCTTTCAAGAATCTCTCCCTCACTCTTATTTCAAAAGAGAGATTCATTGATTGTGAGCCTTCCAAGCCAAGTGCTTGATCCTAGGTCACCAACTATCTCATAGCTCTCCATAGCTGATCTACATCTTGGAGCTAGGGTTTGGTGCCTCTTCATCTTCCCCAAAATCCGTTTTGCCCTAAATCGTAAGTTATACTCAAGGCATAGGATTTTGTCGGTAAGCAATTTCGTATTTCATTTACTTCATTATTGTAAGTGTTTTACTCTCGGTTGTGAGAGTTTGTTTGTGATCCCAGGTTGTGGGAGTCACAATTTCATTTCTGTATGATTTGACTTGTGAAGGTTTTTTTCCACAAGTATTTCATAGTGGAAATCTTGAGTTAGGGTTTCTAACTCAAGTATCCGGAAGTGATCCGGGTGGTTGGGACGTAGGATCACCGGGAACAAGTCGGGGAGACTTGGGTGGATCCGAACCCAGTAATATTGCTTGTTTACGATTGTCTTCTTTGTTGTCATATTTACATTTCCGCATTTTCGCATTAATTGGTAGAGTTTGCAAGATAATTAGGAATTATCCTCTTAATTATTTTAAAGTAATATTCACCGCCCTCTAGTACTTGTGCAGTAGCTTAGCAGGGCATTACAACAGAGACGTCTGACATGCCAATTCTGTGGCAAGACTGGTCATGAGTAGAAGGATTATAGGGCTTGGGCTAGACAGTGCTTCGCTTGTGGTGGCCGAGGACACATTAGTAGGTTCTGCCCGCAGCAGGGTGCCTACCCGACCCCAGTTGCACTTGTGACTACTAGGCCGATGCAGCAGCGAGCTCTTCCACCTGGTCCGCAGCGGCCTTCGCTTCCAGCCCCACCTGGACCAGGTACACCAGCCCCTAAAGGAACTTCCTTGCCTCCTCAGCGGCAGGCCTACAAGAAGACAAACTCTGCTCCAAAGTCCCAGGCTTTCACCATGACAGCAGTAGAGGCAGAAAACTCAGGCTAGGTTATCACTAGAATGGTTCTAGCCCTCTCTTTACTTTACATTATATCACTTGTTGCTCAGTTATGATAGATGTTGGTTTGATTTCCTTGTTGGCTTTTAGGTATGGTTAAAGTAGCATCTTTTACTGCCTTAGCACTTTTTGATTCTGTGGCTTCACACTGTTTTCTGTCCCGACAATTTGTGGACAAAAATGCAATACCAGTTGACTCCTTCACTGTTAGTTGGAATATTCACACAGGAAATGGTGTGATCAGGAGTACTTCAGGACTCCGTTGTTGTCAAGTGGAAATTTGTGGTCGGGAGTTATATGTTGACTTCCTCGTGATTGAGATACCCACCTTTGAAGAGGTGTTTGGGATGGACTAGTTAGTGATGTTTTATGCCACTATTGATTGCAAATTAAGGAGGGTAGTCTTCCAGATTCCCGATCATCCAGAGTTTGAGTACAGAAGTGGTAGTTGCACCTTAGAACCTGTAAGATTCAGAGCAACACCAATGGAAGCAGAAGTGTTGGCGATGTCCATGGAGGCGGGGCCAGTCTTACCCAGGGTTGTGCAAGACTTTCCTGATGTCTTTCCCGATGACATTTATGGACTTCCTCCTGATCGATCATTGGAGTTCACCATTGATTTGATACCAGGCACGCAACCTATTGCGAAGACTCCTTATCGGATGGCACCACCTGAGTTGGCTGAGCTTCGTAATCAGTTAAAAGATTTATCAGACCGAGGGCTGATACAGCCAAGCGTGTCACCTTGGGGAGCACCAGTGCTTTTGGTAAATAAGAAAGATGGGTCCCGGAGGATGTGTATTGATTACAAGGAATTGAACAAGGTGACAATAAAGGACAAGTACCCACTTCCTCGCATCGATGACCTCTTTGATCATCTTGGTGGATCCCGAGTCTACTCAAAGTTGGAATTGCGGAGTGGTTATCATCAGATTAAGGTTCGGGGGTCTGATGTTTCGAAGACAACTTTTCGAACCCGTTATGGACATTATGAGTTCCTGGTAATGCCCTTCGGTGTGACTAGTGCTCAAGCTACCTTCATGAGGTTAATGAATCAGGTATTTTTTGACTATTTGGACAAGTTCGTGGTAGTCTTTTTTGATGACATCCTGATATATTCCAAGGATGAGGAAGAGCATGCAGAACACCTGAGGATTGTTCTGGAGACCTTGAGGCAACATCAGTTATATGCCAAATATAGTAAGTGCCAGTTTTGACTGTCTAAAGTGGCTTTTCTGAGGCACATAGTTTCAGGAGAAGGCATATCAGTTGATCTAGAAAAGGTGACTACAGAAGAGAAATGGCATGTCCCCAGGTCGGTTTCAGAGATTCGGAGTTTCTTGGGATTTGCTGGCTATTACAGGAAATTTATCATGGATTTCTCCAAGATTGTGGCACCACTTACTCACTTAACTAAAAAGGATGTTGCTTATGTCTGGTCTGAGGAATGTCAGTATGCATTTGAGGAGTTGAAGAGAAGGTTGACTACTGCGCCAGTTCTGACGATTCCAGATCGTTCTGGGGGATTTGAGATTTTCTGTGATGCTTCTGGTAAAGGGCTTGGATGTGTCCTACATCAGCATGGTCGTGTTGTAGCTTATGCCTCTAGACTTCTGAAGGTGCATGAGCTAAACTACCCTACACATGACTTGGAGCTGGCAGCTGTGATCTTTGCCTTAAAGCTGTGGAGACACTTTTTGCTAGGGGAGCATATCAAGGTGTACACCGACCACAAGAGTTTGAAGTATGTATTCACTCAGAAGGAGCTCAATATGAGACAACGTCGGTGGCTTGAGCTGATGGCAGAATATGATCTCGATCTCCAGTATCACCCTGGAAAGGTGAATGTGGTCCCTGATGCACTCAGTAGATATCCAGCTGTAATGATGTTGACCTCTCAGCCTCAGCTCCAGTGGGCCTTGCGACAGATGGAGATAGAGGTCGTTCTTCTAGGCATCAAAGCAGCCATGTTGAACTTGCAGGTCCAGTCCGATCTGGTGGATCGGATCAAGGCCGCACAGTCAGGAGATAAAATGCTAAGGAGAATTCGAGAGCAGGCAGAGGCCGGACTTTCAAACCGACTTCCACATTCACGAAGATGGCTCCCTTAGATTCGGATCACGGCTATGTGTGACGGCTGGTGCTATCCGAGAGGAATTGCTTAAAGAGGCCCATAGCTCCCCCTATTCCATTCATCCAGGCGGGACAAAGATGTATCGTGATCTGCGACAACATTACTGGTGGCATGGGATGAAGCGCAGTATAGCTAGAAGTGTGGCCTCGTGTTTGGTCTGTCAGCAGGTGAAGGCCGAACACCAAAGAGTTGCAGGCCTGTTGCAGCCTCTCCCCATTCTTGAATGGAAATGGCAACATGTGACGATGGATTTTGTGACTGGGCTACCCCGTACACCCAAGGGAAATGATGCAATTTGGGTAGTCGTTGATCGCTTGACCAAGTCTGCACATTTCATTCCCTTTCGGGTTGGACAGTCTACCGAGCATTTAGCTCGAAGATACATGGAGGTAAACCCCCTTCGTCACCCTTACATCTTCTATACTTGGTAGTGTGAGGTGTTTGACATAATCTTCCTTGCAGGAGATCGTGAGGCTTCACGGAGTTCCTGTTTGTATAATCTCTGATCGGGACACCAGATTCACCTCATATTTTGGAGAAGTTTGCAGTCTAGTTTGGGGACTCATATCAAGTTTAGTACCGCATATCATCCCCAGACAGATGGGCAATCTGAGTGAGTTATTCAGATCCTCGAGGACATGTTGAGGGCGTGTATGCTGGAATTTAAGGGATCCTGGGAAGATCACTTGCACTTGGTGGAGTTTGCTTACAACAATAGTTACCAAGCAAGTATTGGAATGGCACCGTTTGCTGCTCTGTATGGAAGGAAGTGCAGATCGCCACTAAGCAGGGACGATGTTGGGGACCGTGAACTCTTAGGACTTGACTTGGTGGTGGAAGCGATCGATGTAGTTCAGATAGTCAAAGAGAATCTTCTTATTGCTCAGGGTCGCTATAAGCATTGGGCAGATACAAAGAGGCGTCCATTGGAGTTTCAACCAGGTGATTATGTGTTCTTGAAGATCTCCCCAACACGTGGCACGATTCGATTTGGTAGACGAGGGAAGTTGAGCCCGAGGTTCATTGGTCCATTCGAGATCTTGGCTCGTGTTGGTGAGGTTGCCTATCGCCTTGCCTTGCCACCCTCCCTTGAAGGCATCCATGATGTGTTCCACGTATCTCAGCTTCGGAAATATGTGGGAGACCCTAGTCACCTCGTGGACTTCTCAGAGATTGAAGTGCGTCCCGACCTGACTTATGAACAGCAACCAGTGGCCATCTTGGATCGGAGACAGAAGATACTGAAGAAGAAGGCCATTAATCTAGTAAGGGTTATGTGGCAACAAGAGTCCCCTGGTGAGTCCACCTAGGAGCACGAGAACGAGATGAGGGACAGATACCCTCACCTGTTTATGTAAATATCTTATCCCTGTATCAATGTCTCTTTTGTTAATCTTGAGTGCAAAATTTTGTGAGGACCGTGGTGTAGGGTATTATATAGATAAGCTCCTGAAATTTAGAAGTATATCTCTTCTTAGATTAGGACCCTTACACTTCGAAAGTTCGAGGACGAACTTTATTTTAAGGAGTGTAGGGTGTCATAGCCTATTTAGCCCTATACGGCGACTGATACAGTAGTCCTCTACGCGCGAGTAGATGGAGTATAATGAGATGATAAGAGGTGATATGGTGTGTATATGGATAGTGGCAGTCGTGTAATTTCGTGAAGAGTGTAGGGGCATTTTGGTCATTTGGCTATAAGGGTGGAAGTGTGTCTGGAGTAAAGGTGGGTGTGTAAAGCAGTGTCATACTTGTAAATTTTGAAAGAGTGGGTTACCATGAGAGGGGCTAGTGTGAAAAGGGATGGGATTAGTGGCACACTCGTAAATTTTTAGAAAGGCTAGGGGCAAAACGGTCATTTGGCCTAAAGCTGCAGTGCGTACACACTAAAGTTGTGTGTGCATAAAGTAATGGCAAACTTGAAAATACTTGAAAGTTGAGGGGTAAATTTGAAAGGGTATTAAGGTCATTTTAGCATATGCATGCTTATCCTAAGAGGATTCTAGTGCTAGATATTTTCTAGGAAATTTCTACCTTCTTCTTTCACTTTCTTTTCTTTTCTTTTCTTTTCTATTTCCCTTCCTCTCCTCCCCAAAGCCCTTGGCCAAAATTCCTCATCCCTTTTCCCATCCATCAAGACTTCAAAACCCTAATTTCTCTTCCAAAAATCCAAGAAAACCCTAGCTCACTTCAAGAGAAAGAAAGGTGGAGAGAAGAGAAAGAGAAGAGAAGAAGAAATGAGTTTCTTTGAGGTAGGAAACTAATCTTGGTTTGGGAAATTTCTACTTAGGACTATGAGGATACTATGAAATTATCTTGATTGTTCATGATCTTAATTTCATGTTTGTGTGTGTGTGTGTGTGCAATGACTCAAAAGATCAAATTTTTATTGGTTTTTCTTAGCTAATTACCCTCCCCTGAAATTCAGATTTTCTGTTGTGTGTTTCTTCCTCAATTCTGATCTCTGTGGTTTGATTTACTCTCTGGAAAAAATATGTATGTGTAGATATTGAAGTCCTACCCCAAATTCATATAAAATTTGTCATATGTTGAGTTCAATAAGTAGGAGTAAAAATTCAATGTTGCAACATGTCTGAAATTCTGTCAAGCTGTACACAGTTTAGAAAAATGAGGATTATTACCTGCACACTCTATGGATTTTGCTGATCTTGGTCTTGTTGGAAATTTAAAACATTTATCTATAAATTCATCGGAGTGCTTATATTTCGAAATTCTGGCTGAAACATGCCTAAAATTCGCTTTTAATACAGACCCAGAATTCAGTCTGAAAAACAGTCTGTATATATTGCACCAAATAAATCACCATAAATTCTCTAGTCCACTTTTCTGCATGAAATTTTATGGGTGAACCCAGGACTAGTATATCTCCAACTTTCATTCAGTGAGTTTTGTCAAATTCATAAGAGAAATGGATTAAATGTGATGACTTTATAGCTGTTCCTGCAAATTTCAGCAAGTTGAACTGTTATGGGTGAAGTTAAAATTGTGATTGTTGTTAAATTTTCCATTTTAACATGCATGAATGTTGTTGATATCTTTAAGAAAGTTTAATTATGAGATTTGTTACTAAAATTGATGGTGTGGCACTTTTCCTTTGCATGGCGACCGCTATATGTTTGTTAAAATGCCCAAATGAATGTGAAATTGAAGAACTTGGAAAATGGCCATTAAAATGTTGTGCCATGTATTGCATTTGTGAACTTGTGTATGGCCATTGAATATTATGACATATGACATGTTAACTGGGATGTATCGATCTGCTCTAAGGCGGGTGAACGTCCTAGTATTGGGATGGGAGAAGTTTGGGTATAACTTGACTATAAGGGGCTGGACTGGGAAGTTGGGGAAAGAGATATGTGATATGTGATATTTATTCCCACTCGCCTTTACCGGGAGTGGAGAGGACATACGGAGGTTGTGTTATTATGTGGAGAGCCTCACTCCTGCCAGGGACGGGGGAGCAGAGAGGCCCGGCGTACAGTGCCCGTGTCCACTAATTCGTGTGCTATGTTCACCCCAAATTTGGGGTGAGGTCCAGGCCCTTATCTTTGGGTGTTACCCAGACTTCCAAAGAGTCACTAACATCGGCTAACTAATGAACTTTATATGTGTTGTTGTTGGACGTTTGTGTGTTGTACTTTTCACCTTGGTTACTTGTACTCCTATTGCCTTTACACTAATAACCCCTAAATGATTTTTTCCTACACTAGTTAGTTTCCTACTGGGCACGTTTTGACGTGCTCATTTTACTTTTCAGGTCTTGAGCAGGTGACACCAGAGCAGAATCTCCCTCAGGAGATTCCTTAGACGTGAGTTGACTTGGGGAGACCACTATTTTTGGGCTGTGTCGTGTAGTGTGAGTTGAGTCGAGTGGTGAGGGAGTTGTCTTTTGTAGCTGTGATATATGTTGGTGGCTTGTAGTACTTCTCATGTATACTTGAGACAGTTCCACTTTGTACTTGACGCTGGCGTGTAGTTCTCTCTTTGACTATGTAGTTCTGTGGTTATGTACCTTCTGTGATGACAGTATGTGTTGCTTCCTTATATATATATATGTGATGTATGATCCCAGCATTCGCAGTGGCCTGCTTATTATGTGTTTTCTTTTCACGCTTGGTGTAACACCGCGGCTTGTCAGGCTCCATCCTCCCTTTCCTCGGTATGGGACGTCATATACGGTATATGTGAGAATGGGGCGTGACAAAAAATAATCGTATGATAACTACGGGGAAGTCGATACTATGGTATCAAAATGGAGAGTTTTGTGTTGGTCATGATTTCGTTAGGGTCTTTGTAATCAATCATTATTAATATCTTGTGTATAACTCAACGTTTCAGCCCGCAAGGGTATGAGAACGTCAGAAAATATAACGATAAAAGCTCATCGAAAAGTGCCATAAGTATCGAGTAAATTACTAGTTTCATCAGGAATTTAAAGCTTATGTGCCCGCAAAGGTCACGGTAATGTCTGTAAGGATCACAACACGAATAAGTCTGCAAATATCATATTCAAGCCAAGTACACCTACTACGATAATAATCGAATAATATGTGTAGAAACTAGTAAAATACGTGATATAACGTGCAAAATAGGGCAAAAAGATATCAAAAACAAAGATTACATAGTCCTAACTACATGACAACCAACACATATGAAGATTAGCCAAGCATGGAGATAAAAGAATCAATATTCATTGCAAAATACATCATCAATACTCAAAATACAAGGCAAATACTCAAATACTAGAGAAAAGTTAGGGAATTTATCACCAAATCTTTCCAATTGAACCCTAAATCTCCTTAACAAAATAGCATCTGCCTCTGTCTCCAGGGCCTCCAAAATCCACGCCAAAATACGCACAAGAAACCCTAAAATATGCAAAGAATACCCCAAAACCCTAGCCAAATACGAGTATATATATGGCTTGCGGGTTTGTACTGTGCTAGCAGATCGGATCCACTCAAAAATAGCTCAAACCCCTCTACCCCCTGCCGCTACAATTCTCAGCCGCTCATCTGGAGCGGGATTCAACCTGGAGCTGACACGTGTCCCTCACGGGTTGCCGCCAGCTTCGCTTCTTTGCTTCGCATCTGCCTCAAGAGCGTACGTTCGATCGAGTGGTGAGCGGCTGAAATCGCACCATGTGGCCCCACTTCGCTTCTCTCTGAGTGAGTGTATGAATGATTATGGGCCGTTGGATCGAAATTCAATGCATCAGATAGCGACGTGTCGTCGCTTGATGTAACTGTTAGAGGTGAGGCAGGAAGCGCCCGATGGATGTCGCGTGTCCCATGGATAAGCGAGGCGCGTATACCGATCGTATTTCCATCGTTTTTGTGCCGTATTTGGCCGTATTTCGATCGTATTTCTTCATTTACTTGGTACTATGCATTCAAAAATTCATAGAAATTAGCACAGATTTCAGAAAAATATGAATAAATAGTCGCCAGAATTGTGAGACTGAGATCTTCACCTGAAAAATATTAATAAGGCAGAAATACTCAACATAGTATTGTTTAGTGCATATATCAAGATATTGTTCTAATAATTATTAATACTCTTAATACGCTCGTATTAGAAGCCAAATACGCATTATATATGCACAAAATGACGCTAAATGAGGGCTTAATTATGCAATATTTACTCTAAATCACTCCCCCCCAACTAGCGTTTTGTTAGTCCCTAACAAAAAGAGTGATTAAGTCAGACGATTAGTTAAAATATTAAATTCTGTCAATTTCTTATGGCTTGGCTCAATAATACGTTTTCCATCATAATGTTTACCACTAATATACATAAGTTATGAAGAAGATCAAGCCCATGAAATTTTCTCTAATTTAACTTGAATGAATAACATACGAGCATCATTTTGCATAAACAAAAGTATAACACGAAGTCATGTTATAATTTTCTTATTTCCATGGAATTGGCGTCACTTAAAGGTCATTCAATTCATGGGTGTTGAGTTTGCTTTATTCATCTTATCTTTTTTCTTCTTCATTTTTAAACGACTTAGAGATATATGGTAACGAAGAAATAAAAATAAAAAGAAGAATTAAAGGTAGAATGTTGGTGGAACCAGCACTCTCCAACTCCAAACTAAAATAAACCATTGCCTCCCCAACAATGGTGCCAAAAACTTGTTCAGCTCCAGATTTAGACTCGGAGGCGTGATTCACTGCAAGTGTACGGTTGTGTGGTATAGATAAGAATGTCAAACTCTGGGGAGGCAGTTGTTTAGTAATTAGTTTGTGTGAAGTAGGAGAATACGTGGTCGAAGTTGTCACGAGAAAATGGTTGTCACAATTGATTGATTTTAACAAGATTTAAATAAATCTAGTGCAATTGAGAATCCCCGATAGGTCTTTCGGGCTTTGACACTAGGTTAATAATCCTTTCGTAGAATTATAAGTTAGGGTGAGAATGTCACATCCGAGAATGAGAGCGAGTAGTCAACTCTCGTTGTCCTACTCGTCTAACGTATCTTTATACTCAGCCCCACTCTCATGATAGGCCTCACATAAGGATACGTTTATTACGCTTGACACGATTCTCGTATCACAACCCGCATCCATTCTCATGGACTAAGTCCAGGACACTGCACTATGATTCGTTCTAGTAGTCAGAGTACTTTTGTAGTCACTGACTAGAGAATTAGGGGTTATTAATGACCCCTAGTGTACGTGTCACTCTCATGATCGTGAACCCTAGAAAGCGACTACTAAACCCTAATCAAATTTCATGGGGATTTTCCCCAGATCTGTAGTCATTCTCATAGTCCTCTAATTCTAGAGCTAATCCCCAAAAATCTGGGTTCAAACTACCATAGTGTAACCCTAGGTTCATTCAACTTAACGATAACCTAGCATTCAATCCCTAGGATCCTAGGGTTCATCCCTAAACCCTAGAAACGCACTACTCAGACATCGGTATGGAAATAGTGATAAAAAGATATAAAAACAATCCCAGACATCACAAGCATAGCAAAATTGATATAAAAAGAAGAGAATGGAACGAGTAACGAAATATATAAAAATAATCAAATTCTGATCGTTTGCAATGGATCGAATCGAAGAAAAGACAACAAAAGACTCAGTTCTCCAAAGCGACGGCTTACCAAAATTCCAACAAAAAAAAGCATAGCTAACCCTCATTAAATTGTTCACTTATATACAACCCGCTAAAATTCATGGTTATCCAAAACTTCAATCCAAAAACCCAATAAGAACCCTTAACTTAGTTGGCTGGCAGCAAGGTGCTCGGTCGAGTGCACCCTAGCGCTCTGCCGAGTGCTATCTGGGCGTTTAACTTCATGGCCTGGCAAAGGGAGCAGCTCGGCCGAGCGCATGGGCCGCTCGATCGAGTTAAATTAACAAATAATTCCAAGGCAAACTTTGGCACGTCATTGGAAGGGTCGCTCGGGCCGAGCGGGGGTGACCGCTCGGTCGAGCTAAATTGACAGAGATATTTAGGCCAATTACAGAGGGGCTCGCTCGGTCAAGCACATTAGTCACTCAGCTGAGCAGCATCCTGCCGATAAGCTCATTTTTGCCTTTGTTTTCCATTTCTTTTTATGACTCCAGCTCGGCCGAGCAGGATAGTCGCTCGACCGAGCGGGATAGTCGCTCGGCCGAGTGGGATAGTCGCTTCGCCGAGGACCTGGAAATTCAGCCCAGGTCAGCTCTTTGGCCTTCTCTCCTTCATTCTCTTTCTCTTCTTTCTTCGTTCTTTCTCTCCTTTCTTTCTCTCCTTTATTTTCTCTAGCAGCCTCCGTTGGTCAAACATAATGCCATTGATACTACGGCATCGCTACTCGTGTCCATCGTCCATTATTTCTCCAAATCATGCCAAAGTTTTTGAAATCCACAAAACACTACGAAATTCAAATATATCGTGAAATACGCGATAAAGTATAGAAAAGTGAACTTTGGAGGATCGAAATGGAATGAAAATATGCAGCAAAAGATGGAAAATATGGACACATCAATATGCGATAAATGGCATGAGATCTAAGAGAATAATCTAGTAACCCTCTCTTCTTTGCGTTCTTTTCCATTTTTATTATTTTTACTCCCGATGAACTTCATATATATTCGTCTTCCTCGAGGACGAGTAAGAGATAATCTTGGGGGATTTTGATGTGTCCATATTTTCTATATTTTTTACTGCATGTTTCCATCTCATTTTCATCGTCCAAAGTTCACTTTTCTATACTTTATTGCGTATTTTATGATATAATTGATTCACGTAGTGATTTGTAGATTTCCAGGAACTTTGGGGTGATTTGGAGATATATCAGACCATGGACACATCTGAGACATCCGAAGCATCGATGGCATGGCTTACAAGGTGCTTGACTTGGTGGAAGAGGAGATTTGAGGAGAAGAAGAGAGAGGAAGGAGATTAGAAGCAAAATAATGGAGCCCAAAGCCCTCTCAGCATTTCACACAGCACTCGGACCGAGTAGCATATCTACTCGATCGAGCGAAACATACTGCAGCACACCAGTTCGAAGGCCAAAGTCGAGTCCAAAACTCGACCGAGTAGATACAGCTACTCGGTCGAGTAGGTGAGGCAAGGGGGAAGCGTTTTCAACACTTAGCCGCATTTTGAAGACCTAGAAGCCACTCGACCGAGTAGATTCGCTACTAGGCCGAGTAGAAATTTCGACAAAACGGCAATTTGTGAAGCTTCTGCAGCCACTTCCGCTCGACCGAGCAGACACGGTGTAACAGCCTGTTTTTATCTATATGTAATTCGTACGTATTGAATTAGTATAGTGATTTATTAGAGTAATTA
Organism: Scilla litardierei; assembly: GCA_030789695.1. NCBI lineage: Eukaryota > Viridiplantae > Streptophyta > Magnoliopsida > Asparagales > Asparagaceae > Scilla > Scilla litardierei. The sequence continues at coordinate 138,231,023 of CM061131.1, forward strand.
ATATATGATTCTATTTATTATTATTAATATTATAGCTCGAGCACGCGATTTACCGATCGCGGTACTATCTTCTCTAACTTGTTTTTGACGTTGGTTGCATGGGCGAAATCATATTAATCAAATCACATCTTAACCAAATCGATCTTTTAAATCAAAATATCTTAACACGACCAATTATTGACCAAATCAGATCCTAAACGGCCTTAACTAAATATATTTCCTTAAATCCAATCACATCTTGTATATGATATTAAATCATAATAAGATTTAAGAAATCCTAATATATTTAAATATCTTGACTAGATTATTTACTAAACCAAATCTTATCCAATAATTTTAACCAAATTGATTTTACCTAAAACAAATCATACCTTAATCGGGTTGATACCTTAATCAAATAGTATTTCATAATCGAATATCTTAATTAGCTTAATTATCTTAAAAAATTGTAATATCCTAATTAAGTTATTCCCTTAATAATAAATTAAATCTAATATCTTTAATTACTTAATCTAATCATTATCTTTTTAACCCAACTAAATTATATAAAAATCCTAACTACCAGTCCACATCCCACTTCTCACGTAACCCCCTCCCCACGTCACCCTCACTCTCTCCCGGGAGGACAGAGCTCCCTCTCCCAAAAACCACAACCCCCGAGCTCAACCCATCTCCTCTCTTTTTCCGACGGCAAACCAATCTGCTTCGACTTCCCACCGGCCTCCAGACTGCCACAAGCCCAGCCTTTTCCTCCATCCCTCCTTCGCCACAAAGCCGCGACCCCCCCGCAGCCCTTGCCACCGCCGGATCCGACGCTCTCTCCTCTCCGACCAGACACACATGCGAACCCCTCCACCGCCAAGCTTCCCTCCGACTTTGCCCTCCTCTCCGATTCCCCAAGCAGCCTGCACGCGACCACCCCGAGCCTTCACCGCCATCTCCTCTGGCTCAAAGACCCGACAGCAGCGCCTGACCCTCATCCCCCGTTCGAAGCCCTCACCACCACTCAGCCTGACCTCCCTCAGCCCGACAGACTGCCAGAGCACCTTCCCCTCCTCCCGTGATCACCGCACACCCAGGCGCCCCTCGCCAAACCCCAGACCTGCTCCGACACCTCCCAAGCACCGGCAGCCTCACGCCCCCAGGCCGTCGCCAACTTCGCCCAGCCCAGAACCCCATAGCACCCTGCCAGCCACCCAGTCCACCTCACCGTGTTCTCCCCTCTCTCCGGTGAACCCAAACAACACCCTCCGACTGCCTCCGACGGCAGTCGAAACCCCCGCACCCCGCGCTCTGGCCGCCGTATCCGCACCCCTCTCCAAAAGCTCCGCCCCAGTCTCCGATCCCTCCCCTGTTTTCTTTCGACGTCCGAATCTGCACCCCAGTTGCCTCATCCCCCGGGTCTTCGACCTCCTCACACCACCGACCCTCCCTCTCAGCCACCGCGCCGCCCAATCGAGCCGCCGCCCTGTCGTTCCTTCTCGCGCCCAGCCTGCCGTCTCCACTAGCCAGCGAGCAACGTCGCCCACTTCCCCCCTGCAACGGAACACGTAAGTTTTAATATTAACAGTTTGTTATTTTCCCATTATAACATTATGTTATATATATATATATATACATTTGAGAATAATGGGTATCATACGCCATATGAGATAGGCTCTCATATGCCCTCTCACATAAAGCAACCAAGTACAACCAAGTACAAGCCCATGTGGGGTTGTACTTGGTTGCTTTATGTGAGAGGGCATATGAGAGCCTATCTTATATGGCGTATGATACCCATTATTCTATATATATATATATATATATATATATATATATATATATATATATATATATATATATATATATATATATATATATATATGGGTAAAGTGTTCCTAGGGTGACTCCTTGGATTAAATCTAAGGAGTCGCCTCCATTTTCCCACATATCCCACAATTTTTTTGGATTTTATTTTTCATGGGGTTGTTGTTCACCTCATGGATGATCAACATACCAAAAATCAAACCATTCCAATACTTTTAGAGCCCCCATCTACCCCTTGCAACTTCTACGGTTTGAAAACGTGCTGAAAAACCATGAAGTTGCAAGGGATAAATGGTGTCTCTAAAAGTATTGAAATGAATTTATTTTTGGTATGTTGATCATCCATGAGGTGAACAACAACCCCATGAAAAAAAATTCGAAAAAAATGTGGAATATGGGAAAAATGGGGGCGACTCCTTAGATTGAATCTAAGGAGTCACCCTAGGAACACTTTACCATATATATATATATATATATATATATATATATATATATATATATATATATATATATATATATATATATATATATATATATATATAGTGAAAAATGGAGAAGAGATGACAGCGCTGGAAATTTTTCCAGCGCTGTCCGCATTTTGGGCGAGATAAAAGTATTTGTTTTTGAAAATATTTTTTGCAGTAGTTAGATATACGTGTTATGAAGCTCCGTACAAAATTTTAGCTCGATCCGACACCGTTTGAGCCTCCGTTCATCTATTTCAAAAACATTACGCAAAACTGTGGACAGATTTGCGTAACGTTTTTGAAATCGATGAACGGAGGCTCAAACGGTGTCGGATTGACCTGAAATTTTTTGGGGAGCTTCCTAACACGTATATCTAACTACTGCAAAAAACATTTCAAAAAAATATTTTTATCTCGTCCAAAATACGGACAGCGCTGGAAAAATTTCCAGCGCTGTCAGCATTGGCCCATTAACCTCATATATATATGGGTAAAGTGTTCCTAGGGTGACTCCTTAGATTAAATCTAAGGAGTCGCCCTCATTTTCCCTATATCACACAATTTTTTTGGATTTTATTTTTCATGGGGTTGTTGTTCATATCATGGATGGTCAACATACCAAAAATCAAGGCATTCCAATACTTTTAGAACCCCCATCTACCCGTTGCAACTTCATGGGTTTTTCAACACGTTTTTAGACCGTTTAAGTTGCAACGGGTAGATGGGGGTTCTAAAAGTATTGGAATGCCTTGATTTTTGGTATGTTGACTATCCATGATATGAACAACAACCCCATGAAAAATGAAATCCAAAAAAATTGTGGGATATGGTGGAAAATGAGGGCGACTCCTTAGATTTAATCTAAGGAGTCACCCTAGGAACACTTTACCCTATATATATATATATATATATATATATATATATATATATATATATATATATATATATATATATATATATATATATATATATATGGGTAAAGGGATCCTAAGGTGCCTCCTTAGATTCAATCTAAGGAGGCGCCCCCATTTCCCCCCATCTCACACATTTTTTTTGAAATTTTTTTTCATGGGTTTATTGTTTATCTTATGGATGATCAACATACCAAATTTCAAGGGATTCCAATACTTTTTGAGCCCCCATCTACCCCTTGCAACTTCGTGGGATTTTCAGCACGTTTTTAGACCGTTGAAATTGTAAGAGGTAGATGGTGGCTCAAAAAGTATTGGAATCCCTTGAAATTTAGTATGTTGATCATCCATGATGTGAACAACAACCCCATGAAAAAAAATTTCCAAAAAAATTGTAGGAGATGGGGGGAAATGGGGGCGCCTCCTTAGATTTTCATCTAAGGAGGCACCTTAGATCCCCTTTTTCCTATATATATATATATATATATATATATATATATATATATATATATATATATATATATATATATATATATATATATATATATATATATATGAGGTTAATGGGCCAATGCTGACAGCGCTGGAAATTTTTCCAGCGCTGTCCACATTTTGGGCGAGGTAAAAATATTTTTTTTGAAATTCTTTTTTTGCAGTAGTTAGATATACGTGTTAGGAAGCTCCCCACAAAATTTCAGCTCAATCCGACACCGTTTGAGCCTCCGTTCATCGATTTCAAAAACGTTACGCAAATCTGTCCACAGTTTTGCGTAACGTTTTTGAAATCAATGAACGGAGGCTCAAACGGTGTCGGATTGAGCTGAAATTTTGTGGGGAGCTTCCTAACACGTATATATAACTACTGCAAAAAAAAATTTTCAAAAAAAATATTTTTACCTCGCCTAAAATGCGGACAGCGCTGGAAAAATTTCCAGCGCTGTCAGCTCTTCTCCATTTTTCACTATATATATATATATATATATATATATATATATATATATATATATATATATATATATATATATATATATATATCTATCTATCTATCTATCTATCTATCTATCTATATTATAAGAGAGGGATGTTATCAAGAGAAATTGGATAAGAGATATTGGACAAGAGAAATTGGATAAGAGATATATATATTATAAAAGCGGGATGTTATCAAGAGAAATTGATTAAGAGATATTGGAAAATAGAAATTGGATAAGAGTGATGTTATCAAGAGAAATTGGATAAGAGATATCTATATTACAAACGAGGGATGTTATCAAGAGAAATTGGATAAGAGATATTGGACAAGAGAAATTGGATACGAGATATATATTATATAAAAGACGGATGTTATCAAGAGAAATTGATAAGAGAATTTGGACATTAGAAATTGGATAAGAGAATTTGGATATCTATTATATAAAACAGGGAAATTGGATAAGAGAAAAAATAAGAGCTGAGATTTTGAGGGATAAAAGAGGAGTGGGGAATTTTACACTTACAAACCCGGTTTTTGTATTTTTGCACATGGACCCTCCCCACACACCCCCCCCACACTTTTTATTCTCACCCCTTCCGACCATTTTTTTCCAGTTCTTTGAAGATTTTGAATCTTATCCTACTAGGACAAAGCTTTGTCCTACGTGGCAAGTTTGTCCTAGGTGGTAATGACAATTTTGGGGGGACTTAAATTTTGGGGGAAAAGTTAAATTTGGGGGGAAACTTGAAATTTTGTGGGAAAACTTAAAATTTGGGGGAACTTGAAATTTGTGGGGGAGAAAAACTCAGCCATTAAATAAACCGTGCCCTATGGGCACGGGTAATGACTAGTATATATATATATATATGAAGGGTAAGCAACTTTATTCATATAACTCAACAAATTACAATATTGGTCTACAAAATAGAACCAAACATAAAACGCAAGAGAAACAAAGCCATACAAAATCCTACAACTCCGATAAAGCAAGGAATCCTAGCGATATTTAGGATTCCGAGTTTCCCTTGAGCTTTTCCGTCGAGGTGGGTCCAAATAACTCTTTTTGAGTGTCTTTAATTTTGGAGCTAAGCGGCGCATTTCATCTTCCCACTCTTGGTTTATCATTGTAGCATCTCCATCAAATTCTTTCACCCATTCTTCCTCATATTCATCCTCATCGGCATTTTCATCCCCAACATTGTCAAGGTCATCAACACGGTCATTACCAGAAGGGCCCCCAGCTTCCACAGAATTTGGAATCACATGTACATCCACTGCATCACCATTAGTAACCTCTACATTTCCATTAGAAGGGCCTCCAGGCTCTATAGTAGATGAAAAACCTCTACTCGTAACATGCCCTTCATTAATCAACACACTTCCATCCATAGACATAGTAGCCTTACCTTTCTCCACCCAAACCTTCTTAAACGGACATTGGGAGGTTGAATGCCCAAAGCACTCACACGTTGGACAGCTTGGAGGCAAGTTTTCATATTCCACTTTAATGATCACAGTCTCCTCATCCTCCACAGCAATCTCAATTTTATTTTGCAATTTGGTCTTTGCATCAATTTCAACAAAGCATCTTGCATAGGAGTATCTTTCTCCCAAAGCTGTAGCCTTATCAAGGAATAAGGGCTTACCTATAGAGCTAGCAATTATACTTATGCACTCTGAACACCAAAATTTCAGTGGTAAGTCAAGAAATCTTACCCATACTGGAATTGATGACAGAAGATCTCTGTCCATAGTGAGGTCTGGAGTCCAGCGTCGTAGCACTATCACTCTTTTATCGAACATCCACGGCCCTCCTTGGAGTATCCTACTGCAATCTTCCTCCAGCTCAAACACGAAGAAGAAAAAGCCATTTTCTCTAGAGTGGACCTGTAAAGTACCCATTGGCCGCCACAAACGATGAACACATGCACGAAGGTGAGAATATAAAGGTTTGTCACCCACAACATAACCAGCTAGTGTCCGTCCCCATTTTGTAACATTAGTAGAGATTGCTTCCTGCAGAATCCACGGGACAGTCTTCCCTGAAGGAACCTCCCGAAGAGGATGGTAAGAACATTTGCTAATCTCTTCTATAGCGCGCCCAACAAAAAAAGCGAACTCCAGGCTTCTCGACCTGTCTTCGCCAGTCTCAAAGGAGCAGGAGGTTGGCCGACAGCTTTTTCCTTCCGAATGTTATTAGAATTCCGTTGTAATGCGGGATATTCTTCAGCGTAGTTGGGTGTTGACTTTTCTACAGCAGACGTAGACATCCTTTGAAGACAGAATGAAGAACATTGATGAAAACGATTTCCAGCGTTGATACAGGCGGGATTGGATCTGCTACCCATGATCTGCTCGTGGAACAAAGATGACCCTGATCAGTCAGCCAGCGGGGGAGATGACACCCAGACCGGATCTGAACCCGTCGTGATATGGCGTTGAGAGAACCTGAAGCCTGAAGCGACTGATCTGGCGTCGAAGAAACATCGGATCTGAGCGCCTGAAGCGATCAGGTCTACGATCGACCAGATCAGGTCTGCGCAGCGAAGTCGACTGGAAATCGACCGGAGGTCTGCGCAGCGGAGTCGACCGGATGGATCCGATCTTCGCGCAGCAGAGTTGACCGGATCAAGCTGGTCACGTAGCGGATCGATGGATATTCGTGCAGCAGATCGACGGATCTCAGACCTGACCGGATCAGGTTTGCGCAGCGAAGTCGACCGTATTCGAGGAGCCGGATCTTCGCGCAGCGGAGTTGACCGGATTAGACCAAGATCCGGCTGCCGGAGAGATCCCCCGCCGGAGACCAATCAAACCCCCGATGCCCTTTCCCTATGGCTAGCCGCCAGAACGCTCTATTCAACTGAATTGATATATATATATATATATATATATATACATATATATATATATATACATATATATATATATATACATATATATATATATATACATATATATATATATATACATATATATATATATATACATATATATATATATATACATATATATATATATATACATATATATCTATTCTATAAAGGATGAAGATTTTGAATTTTGTCATACGTGGCAAGGTTTGTCCTACGTGGACAAAGAATTGCTGACTAGGACAAGCACAAAATGCTGACTAGGACAAGTTTTTGTATGTTTGGAGGGAATTTTGAGGGAATTATGTTTGAAAACTCAAAATGTGAAAGCTCAAATGTTAACTCAAAATTTGGGGGGAAATAAAACTGGGGGGAAAAAGCAAACTTTGTTGCCCAAAAATTTTTGAAAACGAATTTGAAAAACGAACTCAAACAAATTCATCATGTTCTCTCTCTCTCTCTCTCTCTCTCTCTCTCTCTCTCTCTCTCTCTCTCTCTCTCTCTCTCTCTCCACCCTCCCTCCCTCAATCAAACTCATCAGCACCTCCGGATGGTGGGCTTTTGAATTTGGGACCAGCTGCAGAATCTGAAGGGTGTTTTTTATTTCAATTAGGGAGGGGATCTAAATGGTCTTAAGGGAGGGGATCTGAAGGGTGTTCATCTTTATTTTTAACCGGTTGCAGGATCAAAGTCATCCCAGCGAAGGGCTCCAGCGAAGGGCACGTGGGCTCCGGCTAACGGCCAAGAGCATGGATGAACTCGGAATCCTTAAGCAGGAAATGGATATTACTTTGTTGCAAAAGGCCTCCAACATGACCCTCAAGCACAGGTTCGTCCCCCTTCCACAGTGGGGTGGCTTTACATCTATCTCTGTCTGGGGTTTTGATTTCGTTTCTTTTTGGGGCTGACCAGGGATGAACTCGGATCTTTGGTCCAAGATCAGGGACATGTTCAAATTAGATTAAATTCGTGTTAGATCAGATTCAAATCCCCCATCCTAGAGAGGAATTACGAAAAAGCTTAGGTTTTTGCCACCCACTTGAGCCTGGCATCCTACATTGTTATACAGTAAATTCATTTTCTGAACAAGATAGATTATTATAAAGAATTCTACATTTTCCCAACAATATAGGTTGTTATAATTAAATTATGCATTTCCTCTTTCAGCATCAAGTAGATTGGAGGAAGTGATCTCTCATGTCTTGAGTTTTGGATCACCATTTATGTGTTTTATGAGAGATTTCAACCACTGATTTGCAGTAAATTCAAAGGCTGGTAGGCAAGTACTGAAGCAGTGGTATAAGTGTTTACATTAAGCTTATGCTTGAAACTAACAAGCAACCGTAAATTCTGGTAGACCTAAAGAAGTAATTAATGAAATGATAGTGCCTTTCTTCTGTATGATTCCCTCCATCATCAACTGCATTGCAAAGGGACTTTTCTTTTGTCTTTGTAAATGATGTCTGCTAGACTCTACACTACTACTACTTATGCCAAAACAACTGCCTTTCTACAACTGCAGTTTCTATGGCCATTATGACACTGTATGATGGAAAAATGAATGCATTTCTTCAAGGACTGATGTTTCAGGGTAGAGTAACAATTAATTTCATCTTTGCAATGGTTGATTTATTTACTCGGTATGTTGTCATTTTTCTCATGCAAAAACTTTGTTTGATCAAGAAGTTTATCATATCATTTCATTGTAGACATCATTTTAGCATGAAAGGTTATATATAAACTTAGAGTCAACCAACAAGTTTACATGATCATCATAGTCATAATCGTTAATCTTTTTGCACCCTTTTTATTGAAATCTGATGGAATTCCCAGCGTTGCGTTGGGATTGGGGTTAGCGCTTAAAGCAAGCATCATTTGTTTGTCCTTCAAGAAAAGCTGCAATTGTTTCATTTTCTTAGCGTAAAAATTAATTTTTTTAGTTTTCTGGAAATTAACATTTGCCCTTAAGTCTTCAATGGTAGATTAACCAATAACTATTTTTTTACAATAAGAACCCGCTATGGTCTGTAATATGAACACGCTGGTTAGATATTGATGTTATTTCACTAAAAATTGATATATATTCACTTTCATTTGGAGTCCTGCAGGCTGATTTCCCCCCGTTCCCTCCAAACATATTAAATGCAGGCTGATTTCAGTTGGGCAAAAACAAATGATGGGTGAACTGAATATGTTTGGAGACCTTTTTGGTTGCAATGTTGCAATGGGAGAATCGATGGGCTCATTTCAGTTGGAAAAAAAATCCATGCTTTCAATGTTGCTTTCCTGCATCCATTGTTGCTGCCATTTTGGTTGCTTATGCTACGAGAAGCCAAAATTTGTGGAAGAAATTTTGCAAATCAAATCAAGGTATAGGCTAAGAAATACCCATTTGCTTGATTCAATTTGATATTGAAAGAAATTGTTCCTTATTTCTAAAAAAGAGAGAAACCATGAGATATTGATGTGAACCGGGATTATTGTGTGAATACTATGAAATGTAAACATGTTGATATATATGTTATTGTGTGAAATATTTCATATTTTATATCAACATGTGATATAACACAGTTCATATTTCACAGTTTATATCAACATGCTTATATTTAAATATGGTCTGTAATATGAACACAATGTTTAGATATTGATGTTATTTCCCTAAAAGGGGCTAACATGTTGATATATCTTCACTTTCTTGGAGTCCTGTAGGCTGATTTCTCCCAATTCACTCCAAACAAATTAAATGCAGGCTGATTTCAGTTGGTCTGTAGGCTGATTGCTCCCCATTCACTCCAAACATATTAAATGCAGGCTGATTTCAGTTGGGAAAAAAATGATGGGTGAACTGAATATGTTTGGAGTCAATTTTGAGTCATTGTTGTAATGGGTGGATCGATGGGCTGATTTCAGTTAGGAAAAAAAATCCATGCTTGCAATGTTTCTCTCCTGCATCCACTGTTGCCGCCATTTTGGTTGCTTATGCTGCGAGAAGCCAAAATTTGTGGAAGAAATTTTCCAAATCAGTATGTCATTTTGGTTGCTTATGTCATTCTGATTTTCCAAATTTGTGTTCAGCTTACTGATTTTTGAAAATTCTCAAGGTTCCTTAAAGAAAATGAAAGTATGTCATTCTATTAAATTGTGGTCAACTTACTGATATGTGTGTATTTTTAAAGTATTTTATTATGACTAATGGGTGTTTGTCTTTTTGGAAGGATTATTTCTGCAATAATTTTGTGTTTTTTTTTGCCATTTGCTTTGATTGATGGATGATCTTGCATCATATTTCTAAATTTTCTAAGAAAATCGATTTTTTGTTTAGTAGTTCTTTAGTTTCCTCTTGAACTGATAATTAGAATGGATTAATTATACATTAATGTTCTCATTTTTCCCTTAATTATACATAAATTAATTCAAGGGGAGTTCATGTTTCTATTTTGGAGATTTATAACGAGGAGATCTATGCTCTACTTTCGGGGAGTTTGAATCCGTGTAGGGGCAGAGCAATTGATATCCCAAACGGGGGTCAGACTCAAAAGGTAAAGTTATAATTTTTAGTGGAAATTATATATTGTTGAATTCTTTTATTTAATACCATTTTAAAGAGCTCTCAAAATTAGGAGGCTTCTTAATCAAGGTATGATGGTTTTTCTTGGGCCATAAGAGGGAATTTAAGCAACTTTTGTTGTGAGTAGGTTTGGGTGTGATTGTTCTATTCAATTTGGGTTTGGTCATAAATTATACATTTTTTCTTTAATTGTAATGATGTCGTGCATTTTTGGGGTGACAGTTTGGAAATACGGTGGTGGCTTTCTTGCCTTTCCAGGGGTTTCTTTGCACACTACACAAATAAATATTAGACAAATGAAGGATGTTTTTGAATTGGCTTCTTAATCATTGTTTGATGCCCATTTTTAAATTTGTGTTATGTGTTTGTGAATATGTTGCCTAATTAATGGTCGAGAGGCAAACACCTGTGAAGTTCATTCAAGTTCTTCCTTTTTGTTACGCAACTTTTTGATTAGTCTTTATTTTGATTATACTTTTGCGATAAAAGAAACCATGTTCTGTTGCTATAGAATTGTATAAATTTAGTTAGGAGTAGGTTTGGGTGTGATTGTTCTATGCAATTTGTGTTTGGTTATAAGTTATAAACTTTTTCCTTTAATTGTAATGCATTGAGTATTATGAGTTTGGTTTTTTAATTGAACTTGAAAGATTTCATTTTTGGTAATGAATTTGAACCAAGAAAAACTATGAGCTTGATGAGGATGATTACGAGTTTCTTCAAGATAACAACATAATTGGCTTCCTTCAGATTTCAAATCTGTAAGGTTTTTTTCATTCATTTCTATGGTTTGGTCTAATTGGTGGATTTCTGTAAAATTTCTGTAAACTTCTAACATAATTGGCTTCCATAAGCTTTGGTATTCATCAATTGTTGTTTAAGGAAGGAGTAAACAATACATACATGCATAATCAAATGCAATTTAATTAACATCATTTGATCATGGTTTATAATTGCGGTGCATGTCCGCTTCATATTCTTTCTCTTATGCTTAGCTTTCATGTGTCTGTTCATAATACTAAGCAAGTTCCCTTCTTGCTTCCCTTTATTGAATTTACTCATGTTGGGGTTAACATCCTTATGTTCTTTATTATTTATTGCTTATGCATGGAAACTGTTTCTACTTCAGAAATTCTTGCATATAATTAAAGTTTGTTGGAGCACGGTTAACTTGATGTATTGGATGCCACGAAAATAAGTGAGGTGAATTGATGCCTTAGGCAAAAAAGTTAGAAAATAAACAACTCAGAATTTTCTGCAAGTTCAAAACTATAAAGCTAAAACCCATTTAGCGTCTAAAGGCAATACTAATAGAAGACAATTGTTTCATTTTGAAGCTCATATCTTCATTGGATTTGGGTCAAAGATAGTAGATTTGTGGTATGTGTGTGGGAATGAGGCACACTACTTTGGATGGTATGCGGTATGATGTGTGTAAGATTAATCTTAAGCGGATCAATATTTTGGCCTATGATATAGCTGGAAACATTTTCTAGGGTCATAATGAGAATTATGCATGAACTTTTTATGCATTTAAGAATTGAAACTCATCTTTTTTTGAGTTTAATGATTTGATTCTTCTCAAAACAAATTGGAAGCTTGAAAAATATCAATATTCTAATTGTTTTTAACATGTCAGTTCCAACTTGAAACTTGTATGCCATAGTACAAGTCTTGAAACATACCATTAGAGCTATTAAGAAAATACTAAATGCTAAAGCAAGATTAGATTTATTAAGAACATACTAAATTTAAGGCAAAATACATTAGAAGATCGCACCATATAAAATTTTGTCATTATTTATCTTTTATTTTTCTGTGCAACTGTTATGGCATCTCTTAGATTGGTAATTGACCAAGAATGGGAATGCACTTTTTGTATGGTCTTAACAAGTAGTACATAGTAGATGTCACCATTATATGTCTATAAGGAACCCCTATTGAACTGTTCTGATGCTTTTTTTCTACAATAAAATTGCAAAACAAAGAACAAATCAGAAAAGAGTAATACAAGTTACTGACCAATATTGGAACTGCAACTGGAAAGATAATATCTGGATTGAACACTAAAATGTTGAACAAAAACAGCAAAACTCAAAAATATAAAAGCAAAAGACCTTGATTCTGATCCCTGATTTCAATGTATTCACTACATATATATTTATCACTTACTGTAATCACAATTGAATGATTAATCAAATAGATAAAAAATCGTCGAGGAGCAAGAAATCAAGGTTAGAAATCAAGGATCATCAAGCCTTTTGGGCATATGTGGACTAACATTGACTTCAAATAGCTGTTATTTTTTCACATGTTAATTAGATATATCGTATTTCATTAGAATTTAATTAGAGGCTCGGCATTAATTTGATTTAGGACATTTCTTAAAAAAATTCCATGGTTATCTCACAAATATTCCTTGCCTATCTCCTTAAGTCCTCCAAATGATTATGAATGGTGTCGTCTTAAGATGGCTAAAAGGAGGTTGGGGTAGGGTGGGGGTCATTGGTTAACAGGTTTTCCCTCCTACACTAACCTCAGCTGCGCAGAAGCTGCAGAAGCAAAAAAAACATTCTCTTTTAGTTTAGTTTTATTTGTTTTATTCAGAGAAAAGAAGAACAAAGATTCATTTAGCAATACAACTCAGGAGCTTCAAATTACAGAGATTTCGGTGAACTTCTCAGCTTCTAACCTTCGTTTCATTTGTTTATTTTTTAATGTTCTTCCTCTCCTGATGTGTGTTGTTTAGATTCACATTGGATTAGATACTGAAAATTATAGATATCAAAATATTATTCATAGTTGAGATGTAGGGTCCCTGTTTGCTAATATTTTGGCTAAATTTTGTGTGTTGGGTATTTGTACTTCATAAATCTGTAATTTGGGGTTTCAGATGTCTGTTTGTTAAATTTGACCTCCCCTTGAATTCACCCTTACACACTCTCCCCCAGGCGAATCATTAAAAAAATTCTTTTTCAGTTTCGTTTTAGTTATTTTATTTTGGAGAAAAGAAGAAAGAAGATTCATTCGGCAATGTGACTTAGGATCATTCAACAATGGGACTCAGGATCTCCAAACCCAGAGATTTCAGTGAGTTTCTTAGCTTCTTGCCTTCGTTTCATTTGATTATATTTAATGTTTTAAATATATTTTGCTGAATTTTGTGTGTTGGGTATTTGTAATTCGTAAATCTCTAATTTGGTCTTTTAGATGTCTGTTTATTAGAAATTTGACCTTTAGTCTATAGTTTAGTTGCAGCATTTTTGTTTTGAAGATTTTATTTCTTAAACAATTATTGGTTATTTGATATTTTTTATTCAGTTTAGATTTTTTAAGGAAAAAAAGAAATTTTTATTCAAATTTGATGCAGAATGAAAATTTATTCAATATTGTTTATTCAAGATGAATGAAATTAGGAAATGTGAGTTTGGGGATAGATTTTTGGAAGTTTGATAGGCAAACTGCTGAATTTTATTAAATTTTTTTGAACACATTTGTTAAATACAATGCAGTGGGTTTGATCATTAGAGACCCTCAAGGAGGTCAGCAAAGAAGTAACTGAATACTAGGTATACGATACTTGAATCCATTCTTTTCTCCAACTAATTTCTTTTTATTCCTATTGATGGTTTCTATTTTTCACTCACAGATACAAGCACGATGCAGAAATACCCAAAATCCAGATGTGTGATGAAATGCCTGAACATGATCTTATATCTTTGTGCACTTTGATTTCAGGATACATTGCGAAGCATTTGGGCTGTTTGAATTTAAGAGCATGGAAGCATTTCAGGATACATTTCTGGATACATTTCAGGCTACATTGCGATAAGAAACCATGTTATGCTGTAAGAGACATATTCTCCATTTTCTTTTAGGATCATTAATGCATTTGAGAGCTCAGGAAATTTCTGCTTGGGTCATATAGTTGAAATTGAAATTGTTGAAATGCAAGAGACATATGCAAGCCCATTTACTGTAAATTGAAATTGGTGATTAAAATGCAAAATTTCCGAAATTTACTGTAAGAGACAAATGATCCATTTTCTTTTAGGATCATTGATGCATTTGAGAGCTCAGGAAATTTCTGCTTGGGTCATATAGTTGAAATTGAAATTGTTTAAATGCAAGAGATATATGCAAGCCCATTTACTGTAAATTGAAATTGGTGAGGAAAATGCAAAATATCTCAAATTTATTGTACGAGACGTATGCTCCATTTTCTTTTAGGATCATTGATGCATTTGAGAGCTCAGGATCATTGATGCATTAGAAACAAAAAGGAAGCAATAATTATTGAACAATGCACGATTCCAAAGAAAAACGTATCATACATTTCTGGATACATTTCAGGCTACATTGCGATAAGAAACCATGTTATGCTGTAAGATACATATTCTCCATTTTCTTTGAGGATCATTAATGCATTTGAGAGCTCAGGAAATTTCTGCTTGGGTCATATAGTTGAAATTGAAATTGTTGAAATGCAAGAGACATATGCAAGCCCATTTACTGTAAATTGAAATTGGTGATTAAAATGCAAAATTTCCGAAATTTACTGTAAGAGACAAATGATCCATTTTCTTTTAGGATCATTGATGCATTTGAGAGCTCAGGAAATTTCTGCTTGGGTCATATAGTTGAAATTGAAATTGTTTAAATGCAAGAGATATATGCAAGCCCATTTACTGTAAATTGAAATTGGTGAGGAAAATGCAAAATATCTCAAATTTATTGTACGAGACATATGCTCCATTTTCTTTTAGGATCATTGATGCATTTGAGAGCTCAGGATCATTGATGCATTAGAAACAAAAAGGAAGCAATAATTATTGAACAATGCACGATTCCAAAGAAAAACGTATCATAAACCAGAAGGTCGAGTGCATGATACGTTTTTCTTTGCTTCCCTTTATTTCTTAGAAAATTTAGAAATATGATGCAAGATCATCCATCAATCAAAGCAAATGGCAAAAAAACACAAAATTATTGCAGAAATAATCCTTCCAAAAAGACAAACACCCATTAGTCATAATAAAATACTTTAAAAATACACACATATCAGTAAGTTGACCACAATTTAATAGAATGACATACTTTCATTTTCTTTAAGGAACCTTGAGAATTTTCAAAAATCAGTAAGCTGAACACAAATTTGGAAAATCAGAATGACATAAGCAACCAAAATGACATACTGATTTGGAAAATTTCTTCCACAAATTTTGGCTTCTCGCAGCATAAGCAACCAAAATGGCGGCAATAGTGGATGTAGGAGAGAAACATTGCAAGCATGGATTTTTTTTCCTAACTAAAATCAGCCCATCGATCCACCCATTACAACAATGACTCAAAATTGACTCCAAACATATTCAGTTCACCCATCATTTTTTTCCCAACTGAAATCAGCCTGCATTTAATATGTTTGGAGTGAATGGGGAGCAATCAGCCTACAGACCAACTGAAATCAGCCTGCATTTAATTTGTTTGGAGTGAATTGGGAGAAATCAGCCTACAGGACTCCAAGAAAGTGAAGATATATCAACATGTTAGCCCCTTTTAAGGAAATAACATCAATATCTAAACATTGTGTTCATATTACAGACCATATTTAAATATAAGCATGTTGATATAAACTGTGAAATATGAACTGTGTTATATCACATGTTGATATAAAATATGAAATATTTCACACAATAACATATATATCAACATGTTTACATTTCATAGTATTCACACAATAATCCCTGTTCACATCAATATCTCATGGTTTCTCTCTTTTTTAGAAATAAGGAACAATTTCTTTCAATATCAAATTGAATCAAGCAAATGGGTATTTCTTAGCCTATACCTTGATTTGATTTGCAAAATTTCTTCCACAAATTTTGGCTTCTCGTAGCATAAGCAACCAAAATGGCAGCAACAATGGATGCAGGAAAGCAACATTGAAAGCATGGATTTTTTTTCCAACTGAAATGAGCCCATCGATTCTCCCATTGCAACATTGCAACCAAAAAGGTCTCCAAACATATTCAGTTCACCCATCATTTGTTTTTGCCCAACTGAAATCAGCCTGCATTTAATATGTTTGGAGGGAACGGGGGGAAATCAGCCTGCAGGACTCCAAATGAAAGTGAATATATATCAATTTTTAGTGAAATAACATCAATATCTAACCAGCGTGTTCATATTACAGACCATAGCGGGTTCTTATTGTAAAAAATAGTTATTGGTTAATCTACCATTGAAGACTTGAGGGCAAATGTTAATTTCCAAAAAACTAAAAAAATTAATTTTTACGCTAAGAAAATGAAACAATTGCAGCTTTTCTTGAAGGACAAACAAATGATGCTTGCTTTAAGCGCTAACCCCAATCCCAACGCAACGCTGGGAATTCCATCAGATTTCAATAAAAAGGGTGCAAAAAGATTAACGATTATGACTATGATGATCATGTAAACTTGTTGGTTGACTCTAAGTTTATATATAACCTTTCATGCTAAAATGATGTCTACAATGAAATGATATGATAAACTTCTTGATCAAACAAAGTTTTTGCATGAGAAAAATGACAACATACCGAGTAAATAAATCAACCATTGCAAAGATGAAATTAATTGTTACTCTACCCTGAAACATCAGTCCTTGAAGAAATGCATTCATTTTTCCATCATACAGTGTCATAATGGCCATAGAAACTGCAGTTGTAGAAAGGCAGTTGTTTTGGCATAAGTAGTAGTAGTGTAGAGTCTAGCAGACATCATTTACAAAGACAAAAGAAAAGTCCCTTTGCAATGCAGTTGATGATGGAGGGAATCATACAGAAGAAAGGCACTATCATTTCATTAATTACTTCTTTAGGTCTACCAGAATTTACGGTTGCTTGTTAGTTTCAAGCATAAGCTTAATGTAAACACTTATACCACTGCTTCAGTACTTGCCTACCAGCCTTTGAATTTACTGCAAATCAGTGGTTGAAATCTCTCATAAAACACATAAATGGTGATCCAAAACTCAAGACAGGAGAGATCACTTCCTCCAATCTACTTGATGCTGAAAGAGGAAATGCATAATTTAATTATAACAACCTATATTGTTGGGAAAATGTAGAATTCTTTATAATAATCTATCTTGTTCAGAAAATGAATTTACTGTATAACAATGTAGGATGCCAGGCTCAAGTGGGTGGCAAAAACCTAAGCTTTTTCGTAATTCCTCTCTAGGATGGGGGATTTGAATCTGATCCAACACGAATTTAATCTAATTTGAACATGTCCCTGATCTTGGACCAAAGATCCGAGTTCATCCCTGCTCAGCCCCAAAAAGAAACGAAATCAAAACCCCAGACAGAGATAGATGTAAAGCCACCCCACTGTGGAAGGGGGATGAACCTGTGCTTGAGGGTCATGTTGGAGGCCTTTTGCAACAAAGTAATATCCATTTCCTGCTTAAGGATTCCGAGTTCATCCATGCTCTTGGCCGTTAGCCGAAGCCCACGTGCCCTTCGCTGGGATGACTTTGATCCTGCAACCGGTTAAAAATAAAGATGAACACCCTTCAGATCCCATCCCTTAAGACCATTTAGATCCCCTCCCTAATTGAAATAAAAAACACCCTTCAGATTCTGCAGCTGGTCCCAAATTCAAAAGCCCACCATCCGGAGGTGCTGATGAGTTTGATTGAGGGAGGGTGGGTGGAGAGAGAGAGAGAGAGAGAGAGAGAGAGAGAGAGAGAGAGAACGGGATGAATTTGTTTGAGTTCGTTTTTCAAATTCGTTTTCAAAAATTTTTGGGCAACAAAGTTTGTTTTTTCCCCCCAGTTTTATTTCCCCCCAAATTTTGAGTTAACATTTGAGCTTTCACATTTTGAGTTTTCAAACAAAATTCCCTCAAAATTCCCTCCAAACATACAAAAACTTGTCCTAGTCAGCATTTTGTGCTTGTCCTAGTCAGCAATTCTTTGTCCACGTAGGACAAACCTTGCCACGTATGACAAAATTTAAAATCTTCATCCTTTATAGAATAGATAACACTTAACTATATACATTACCTATGTAATGTAGTTACTAGAATGAGATGTTAGTGATAAAATCAGTAATATGTATGTTAGTAGGTTATTAGTAGTTATCATGTTAGTATTAATATACTGTTAAATATAAATGTCAACATTATTATTATAACAGTAGTACTTTCATGTTAGTAGGTTAGTGTAGTATACTTTATAAGTGAATTATATATTAGTTATAGTTAATATGTTTTATATATAAATAGTATTTATATAAGTTAGATTCTATTAAGTTTAACACCTTTAACTTAATATCAAATCTAAATGACGCAGATATGAACGTGCCTCTCGTTACGATCATCGGGTAACCCAAAATCACCGAAAACAGGCAAGTGTGCATTCTTTCTACATGTTTTAAAATATTGTTACGTTTAGTTGTTAAACCAATAACTGCTAATATTGTTTTATATCATACTGCCTACCATGCTGATAATTAACATGCTTGTACACACTTGAGTGAATGGATATTGATGGAATATCTTGATGGAACGGAATTTCTTGATGGAATGGAATACCTCGATGGAATGGAATATCTTGATGGAATAGAATATCTTGAATTCGTGAACTCGTGTATTTGATTTGGCTGGCTCATGTTCAAGCGCAACACTTGGGTGGGGTAGTTCAATGTGGTAGAGGTCGAAATGCTGGATTGCACTCTATTGGTGAACTTGACCGACACCTGGCCGGGTCGGTGAGTATAGAGCCATGAGTAGCTCCCGTTGGCTTGGGTGTAATTGTAGTCACTTCTCCCTCAGACATTGGGCTTGTCACTAGACTAGGAGATTGAATGATGCACTACTTTACTGCCGTTGTTGCCATTGAAAATTGTGTAACCTGATAGAAATAAGAAATATACGATTTACCATGTTCATGTACAAATGCCGTGCTTATTACTTTGCACACTACACATGCCATGCATATTACTTTGCACACTACACTTTTCATGCTTGTTACTTTGCACATTACACTTGCCATGCTTATTTCTTTGTACACTACAACTGCTATGCTCATTACTCTGTACACAACACTTGCTATGCTTACTACTCCATACACCACATTTGCCATGCCCATACATTTCTTATGCTGCCATGCTTTTAATTATTGTAACCATATTATGTCACTCATCTTGCCATAAAAATGATTTTGAAAACCTTGCCAAGGGTCAACTTTCTTAACTTTCTAAATCTTGTCGAGCGACCCTCGCTGACGTATATTTCTTATTTCTACCTTGTGAAATATACGTCAGGTTTTAGACAGATTTGCAGAGGAGCATGCTTAGAGACTGAGCAGGTTGATCAGGAGTGCCTTGCCGATGAGAACCCCTGCCGTGGAGCAACGTCCCTTTGCTGCATCGCTGTATTTCTTTTATGATTGTGTTGTATGGGCCTTTAGTGTAATGCCCTACCAGCTACTGCACAAGTACTAGAGGGGGGGGTGAATAGTACTTTAAAATAATAAGGAGTATAATTCCAAATTAAATTGCAAACAACTACCAAATCAATTTGCGGAAGCTTAAATTGAATGACAACAATTAAATCAACAATGCAAACAAACGATGTTAATGGGTTCGGATCCACCCAAGTCTCCCCGACTTGTTCCCGGTGATCCTACGTCCCAACCACCCGGATCCCTTCCGGATACTTGAGTTAGAAACCCTAACTCAAGATTTCCACTATGAATATCTTGTGAAAAACCTTCACAAGATCAAATCATACAAGCAATAGCAAACGTGAATCCCACAACCCGGGATCACAACCTTCTCTCACAACCGAGAGAATCACAAAGCAATATTAAAGAGTTTAATATGAAATAAACAATCTTACCACAAAATCCTATACCTTGAGTTTTTCTTACCCAAATGGTGAAATGAAGGATTCGAGGAAGATGAAGTCACCAAGACCTAGCACCAAGGAAATGACCAGCAATCGGTGCCTAGGAAAGAGTTGGAGACTTGGGATCAAGCAATAGCTTGAAGAGCTCACCAAGAACAAGCTTCTCTCTAGATCTAGAAATGAGAGAGAATGGGTTTCTTGTGAGGAAGAGAGCTTTAGATTTGAGGGAGAATAGCTATCTCTTTAGAACTCAATGAATCTCTTAATGGCAGCTCTAGCCTAGATAGAAATGACCTAGGTTCGTATTTATAGGGTCCCATAAAAACAAGTTAGGTCATTCACCAACGGATAGAAATCTGTGAGAGTTAGTCGGTCAAAGAACAATCACTGACCGACTAGTTCATCAACTAGTCGGTCAGTCAAACAACGTGGACCGACTAAGAGCAGATCTGAGAAGAGATAGAAATTCAGACCTAGAAATCTAGTCGGTCCAAGAAGACTGTCTGACCGACTAGTTTCACAACTAGTCGGTCAGTCAATGAACGTAGACCGACTAAGAGCAAAAAGAATTAGTCTGAAGATAAAGTGACTTAGTCGGTCCAAGAACAAAAGTTGACCGACTAAATTGTCAACTAGTCGGTCACCAAACGTTCTTAGACCGACTAACGATAAACAGTAGCTCAGGAGAAATTTAGAGTGAACAGTAAGTCACAACTAGTCGGTCAAAGAAGCATCACTGACCGACTAGTTCACAAACTAGTCGGTCGGTGAGTCAACGTAGACCGACTAACTGTAAACAGTAAAGTCCAAGAAATTAAGGAATCAAACTAGTCGGTCCAAGAACAGTTGCCGACCGACTAGATCACCATCTAGTCGGTCAGTACTCCTTCTTGTACCAACTAACATGCACAATAAAGTCCGAATCGAAGCGCGACGCTTCGAGGAAGTTAGAATGAACTTGTGCAAGGATCCTAGAGCTACGAAATGAGCGAAATGAAGATAGAAACGTAAGATATACTCAAGGCTTAACATTCTATATATCGAAGCTAAAAGACTATAAATAAAACCTTAATAAACGGTCTTCGAGAGCTTCGATTGAATCTTCATAACTTCCAAAACGGCGCAAGAGCTTCAACGAAGCTTTGGACATGAAAACGAGCTTTGGGAAGTGTTGAGATGTCGCTTTGAATGTTCTCGTGAATTTGGCGACGATCTCCAATACTGCGCTCACAAATTGTTAGTTCATGGATTATTTATGTTTGCTCATCATCAAAACCAAATCCGGGGAGTCCAATATTCAACATTCTCCCCCTTTTTGGTGATGACAAACCAACATAAATAATAATCAAAAATAATGATTCAAATGTAAAATACTTACTCCCCCTGCATTGATGACACGTTAATTCCAAAATGAATATATATGAATTGCATCAATCAGATGAGTAAGATAAATAAAGCGAATCAATTTTCGAAATATCGGATTTTGAAAATCCTTATATGTATCTTAACTCCCCCTGAATCTAACATATCAAACTAGATTCTTGGAAAATGAGTTAAATTTTCATTTGCGCTATTTATTATCATTATCTCTCCCCCTTTGGCATTATCCCAAAAATGGGGGGCATACAACGACAATAATTAGGAAATGGAAAATCCAACATCGGGAGTCGTAGACAATGACGATGGAATTAATTGACACCAAAAGGAAAAAAAACGATGAAATCAAATCAAAGTGTGCCAATTGTCCATTATCACAAAGTGAAGATCAAAATCATCAAAAATACCAAATAATTATTCATTAATTGAATAAAGAAACATACTCTCCAATATTCAATATTCTTGGTTAATTTTGTGCATGGAAAACAATTCTATATAATTATAGAAATATAATCTATTTAACCAAGTGTTTAATCGTCGAGCGACAAATTCACAATTCAAATGCATTCAACGAATATATATATAAAAACAATGCACGATGAATAAATGACAAAGTGAATGACGATGAACATATATATATATATAGACATCTTGAGTATATCAAAAAGGGATCACATCGAATACATGTGGTACTACATATGAAGCGAGACACATCATCTATATAAACAAACAAAATACATCATCATCATCAACAGAGTGTATCAAAATACATCAAAACTACATCATATCATAATATCCAACTCCGACATCCAAAAATCGCAAAAATACATCAAAACATCTCTCAAACCCCATCCAAACCCAAAATACTCTCACAAAAAAAATCATCCAAAGCGTAGTGGAGAGTCCTCGATACACGCGATCACGAGGAGGAGGCTGGATCTGCAGTGTCCGTGGGTCCAGTCGACGGAGTGGACTCAGGCTCTGCAGGGAGTAGAGGTGTCTCAACAGATGGAATCGTCGGGGCAGGAGTCGAGACATCAACGACGGGCTCGACGGCAGATGTGTCAGCAGGAAGATCAGCAGGCACGGCAGCAGGGTCAGCAGCAGGCTCAGAAGTCTGAAGTGCTGAAGCAGATGGCTCTGGAACACCGGAAGTGGTGCCATCTCCAGGAGCAGAAGTAGAAGTACCAGCAGCAGCAGCAGCAGTGGACGTGGCAACATCGTCACGAGCCAAAGAAGTGACAAGCTCGTCAATCTCCTCATCGTCCATCTCCTCGGCCTCAGAAACTGAAGGAGGAAGATCAATCCCCATCAGACGAGCCATACGGCAGGCGACCTCCTCGGTACGAGCCAAACGTGACTCGTGCCGACGAAGAAGGCGTACGACATCGTCCAATGTAGCGGGACGAGAGGGGGCTGCAGCAGCGGACGGAGAAGCCTGAGAAGCAGATGCGGTAGACCTCTGCACGTGACGAAGTGCCGCTAGAGATTTCTTCACGGCCATCGCGTTCAGAGGCGTACCCAAGGGACGCTCATCGTCAGGAGGGAGAGGGACTCGGAAATGTCGAAAGACGAGAGTCAACAGGCAAGGGTATGGAATGTGTGCAGACTTATTGGTCTTGCATATACACTCGAAAGAATCCATCTTATCGAGTATCACGCGAGCCCAATTAATCTCGCACCCTAAGAAAAGAGCGTAGATCAATTTCAAGAACGGCTGGGATGGGAGTGAAGAGGATCCATACTTAGGAAGGAGACAAGACTTCAAGATCAAGTTAAGAACCCACGCATTCGGCTTGAAAGATTTCGAAGGAATACCAATGAATGCAGAGGGGATAACCTGGAAAATCTTAGATAGGATAGACTGATCCAAGGAAGAAATGTCATCTACGGAAATGTCCGAAGGGAGAAGACCACACGATGAACAACCAAGAATCTCCCCCAAGATTTCTGCCGTGAGAACTATAGGAGTTCCCAAGACAGTCGTCTCAATGGAGTGGCTGGCATCGTACTGGCCTCGAATACGATTGGCATAGAACAATTTCACGAGGCGAGGATACGGTTTGGGATTGGCCTTGGGGTCGTATCGGAGATAATCTAGAAGACCACTATAGGACAGAAGATCAGCAAGGCCGAGAAAATCAGAAAACTGAACGTAATGCTCTAACAACAGTGGACAGTGCTCTATACGGTTGTACGCTGCGAGACACTGAGGGTCATCGCGGCACAACGATATGTCTACACCGCCGACTGGCATAGGATCTTTACCCTTAGTCTTACTGGTCTTCGGAGGAGGAGTGGGATCCCTAGAAGGCTCATCCTCAGGCACAAATTCAGGGTCGGAATCGGGAGGAGTAGCCGGAGAGTGAAGAATAGGCTTTTTGGTCTTGGATTTGCGGGGTTTAGCTGTGGCAGTCCTAGGCTTCTTAGGAGGAGGCGATGATGGAGAGGCTTGGGTTGACTTGGCTCGACGCTTAGGCTTCGGGGGATTCCTAGGGTCGGAAGGTTGTTCTACGGTCATAGGAGAAGCCCCGGAAGATGTGATAGGAATTCTTGTCTTAGCCATAGCACTACGAGCACAAGCAATCGATGATAAGATCAAACACAGCCTAGCACAAACCTAGAAATCAAATGAAATCGAAAAGCACAAACCCTAGGCTAAAAATTTCGAAACCCTAGAAAACCTAGGAGGAGAAATCGAACCCTAGGGCAAGAAATTGACCTAGGAGAGGGAGGGAGATACCTAGGAGGTGGAGTCGACGGCGGCGGACGGCGGCGATCGACGGAGAGGAGGCCGGAAGACGAAGGGATTCGAGATGGGGGTTTGGGGTTTTCGGGTTGGAGCTGAGAGAATACCGACTAAAAAAGAAATTAGTCGGATGAAAAATGAGTATAAGTCGGTTGGGAAACGAAAAGACTCAACTGCCCTAACCTACTTAGTCGGTCACAGTTCAAGTACTGACCGACTAGATTACGATCTAGTCGGTCGGTCAATGAGTTTGAACCGACTAAGTCGAAACAGGGGCACAGAGGGATTTTAAGGGCTAGAGTTAGTCGGTCGCAGTATATTCACTGACCGACTAGTTTTCAATCTAGTCGGTCGGTAAATGTACTGTGACCGACTAACGAAAGAAAAAGATAGGAGATAGATATAGGCTTGATCTAGTCGGTCTGCGTTCATTTGCTGACCGACTAGATGAGCATCTAGTCGGTTGACAAGTGAACTTAGACCGACTAGAGGAGTCCAAAAGTTTATAAAAGATTTCTCTTCACAAACCACTTGGATGAAACATCATAACTCACTCATTAGTCATCTAAATTACCCCATAAAACGTCGAAATCTTAAATACGACTTTCAAATACGAATTTGATCATAAATTCAAATATATCACATAAAATTCCCAAAAATTCAATAAATCTAGCATGAATGAAATATCGCGAAGTATAATAGCATGCAAGATAATTGAATGAAATATGAATCCTATATCTCGGATTCACCTATAATCCCCAATTCTCGACGCAACCGCACAAAGGAGTCCTCCTTTAGGGGTTTCGTGAAAATATCGGCGATTTGCTTTTGGGTTTCAACGTACACTAAAATGATGTCCTTTTTAGTAACATGATCATTTAAGAAATGGTGTCGGACATCTATATGTTTTGATCGGGAATGGTGCACCGGATTCTTTGAAAGACAGATAGCACTTTGGTTATCCACCATGATAGGGCTAGTATCACAGTGAATACCAAAATCCTTCAAAGTGTGTCTCATCCAAAGAACCTGGGCACAAGCGGCACCGGCGGCAATATATTCCGCCTCGGTGGTTGAAAGTGATACGGAATTTTGCTTCTTGGAAAACCAAGAGACAAGCGAATTTCCTAGAAAATGGCAAGTGCCACTAGTACTTTTCCTGTCGGATTTGCATCCCGCATAATCGGCATCACTGTATGAGACTAACTCATACGTGCTAGATTTCGGATAAAGTAATCCAAAATCTAAAGTGTAACTTAGATAACGGAAAATATGCTTTACCGCTACTAAGTGAGACTCCTTAGGTAGAGACTGATAACGAGCACAAATACATACGGAAAACATAATATCGGGTCTACTTGCGGTAAGATAAAGTAAGCTACATATCATACCTCTATATAGACGAATGTCTACATCCTTACCACCCGTATCCTTGTCGAGATGCGCAGTCGTGCTCATTGGAGTCTTTTTCCCGGAAGCACTTTCCATTCCAAATCGCTTAAGCAACTCCACCGTATACTTCGTTTGGTGGATGAAGATTGCATCGTTCATTTGGCGAATTTGGAGACCTAAGAAATATTTGAGTTCGCCCATGTGGCTCATCCCAAATTGTTCCTTCATAACATTAGAAAACTCTTCGCAAAGAGTGAAGTTAGTAGCACCGAAAATGATATCATCAACATAAATTTGAACTAATAAAATATCATTATTCGCATGCTTAACAAAAAGTGTAGAATCGGCTTCGCCCATTTTAAAATTCAAATCCAAAAGAAAATTCTTTAGGCGATCATACCAAGCTCGAGGAGCTTGTCTCAAACCATAAAGAGCTTTCTTTAGTTTAAAAACATAATTTGGAAATTTTTCATTTATGAAGCCCGGAGGTTGAGAAACGTAAACTTCCTCAACGACATCTCCGTTTAAAAATGCACTTTTAACATCCATTTGAAATAACTTAAAATTTTTATGGCATGCATAAGACAATAAAAGTCGAATCGATTCTAATCTAGCTACCGGAGCGAAGGATTCTTCGAAATCAATACCTTCCTCTTGGCGATAGCCTTGAGCAACTAACCGAGCTTTGTTCCGGATGACGACTTGATTTTCGTCGGATTTATTCTTGAAGATCCACTTTGTCCCTATGACGGTGTGGTTCTTCGATGGCAAAGGAACAAGCTCCCATACCTCATTCCTCTCGAATTGAATGAGTTCCTCCTCCATGGCAAGGATCCAAGCACTATCTTCGCAAGCTTCAACTATATTCTTTGGCTCTATTGATGAGACAAAGGCACTATTGGCGAAGTGGTGGACTTGCGATCTCGTCTTGACACTATCATGAATATTGCCAATTACTTGCTCATGGGGATGGTCGCGGACGGTTTGGAGCCGTTTGGGAATACCTTGATCACTAGGCACATTCTCAACAACTTCATTAGTCGGGTTAGTCTCAATAGAATCAATTGAATCAATGGACTTAGAATTTTCAAACGAATCACATAAAACATCCATAGAATCATTGTCATTTGAAATTCTAGAAGTAATAAAATTCTCATTAAAAGAGACATGAAGTGATTCCTCGATCGTAGAGGATCTTTTGTTGTATATCCGGTAGGCTTTGCTACGTGAGGAATACCCAACAAATATCCCCTCATCCGATCTCGGATCAAACTTGTCCAAATTATCATATGTGTTTTTAATAAAACATTTTGCGCCGAAAACACGAAAATGTTTAACTTGAGGCAATCTACCAAACAACAATTCATAGCAAGTTTGTTTGGTGCCAGGCCTCAAAAGTATTCTATTAAACACATAGCAAGCGGTGTGTACCGCTTCCGCCTAAAATTGATAGCCAAGTTGACTATCTTCGAGCATAGTGCGAGCACACTCCACAAGCGTTCTATTCTTCCTTTCAACAACACCATTTTGAGGAGGTGCGCGAGGGAAAGAAAACGTGTGAGTAATTCCAAGATCATCACAAAAATTTGAGAAAGACGCATTCTCAAATTCACCCCCATGATCACTATGAATAGTGACAATGGTGGTTCCGATGAGATTTTGTACTTTCTTTACAAATATTGTGAAGTTTTCAAAAGCTTCATTTTTATTACATAAGAAAAATACCCATGTAAATCTTGAATAATCATCAACGATGACTAGTCCATATCTTGCATTTCCTAAGGAAGCAACTCTAGTTGGCCCAAATAAATCTAGATGTAATAGCTCTAGTGGCCGTTTCGTAGAAATGCTTTTCTTAGGTTTAAATGAAGATTTAGGAAGCTTGCCACGTTGACAAGAATCACAAAAACTTTTCTTTTCAAAAACGAGTTTCAGAAAACCTTTAATGGAATTTAATTTCGAAAGCTTATAAAGTGTTCCAAAGTTCACATGTCCAAAGCGTCGATGCCATAAGTGTTGTTCACTTGTGTTGGCAACGAGACATTGTTCATATGACTTAGGAAGATCCAAAATATAAATATCTTTATGGCGTGTGCCGGAAAATAATAATTTATTATTATCATTTGAAATATGACACAATCCTTTCGCAAAACTAACTTTGTAACCTTTGTCACAAAGTTGGCTTATTGAAATAAGATTATGATTTAAACCATCAACTAGATAAACATCGCTAATTAAGGGTTTATAAGGGTTACCCACTTTACCAACACCGACGATGGTTCCGCTCTCATTGCCTCCGAATACGACGCGATTTCCATTTGCAATGGGAACAATTCCGGAGAGCAATTTAGCGTCACCCGTCATGTGTTTTGAACACCCGCTATCGAGTATCCAATTCCCTTCGGAGCTAAATTTATATTTGTTGCTCCTTTTCTTTTTCTTTTCCTTGAGTACCTAAAGATAGAGACTTTCATATCATGGTACACAAGGTCATTGGGTCCTCAAAGGTTAGACCTTTGGAAGCCAAGTCCAATTGGACTTTGACTTCCCCACATAATTCCTACTATGCACAACATTCGAAAAATAAGCATTCATATACATTTGTTTTTCATCCATGCTTGTGTCCTTCGGGCTCCAAATAGTGAATATTTTGGGAGCCATCATCTTATTGGGTGCATGCATGCGACGTTGATTTCTACGTGATGCATGTTGTGGATAGGCATACGGGACATGATGGAATGGTGCACGACGAGAATTATTGATATGATGCGGTGGGTGAACATATGCATGTGTGGGAACACGTGCGTGAGGGTGTCTCACATGGTGTGCACGTGCCCGAGAATGTGTTGCATAAAAATCATCATATGTGTGAGATGGTGGAGTAGGACGTGTGTTCCTACGTGGCATGGTATTGGTGTACATATAAGCATACCCCTTCTTTGGAGGTCCACCCAAAGTGGGTTTCTTTCCAAAAGAGGGCGTGGACGAGGTGGAAGCACCATTGGTAGATGAACTACCCATAGAGTGTTTGCTACCACTCGTAGAGTCACCGGAAGTTGGCCTAACAAAAGTAGTGGCCGCTTTGGATGGACATCCCATAGTGTACCCCAAACCAATGTGGTGATTGGCCGGAAGTAAGTCACTTAGGATTTTATCCAAATGGTCCTTACCTTTATTGAATCTAGTGATTCGGCCTAATGTGTTCTCATATTTCTCTTTGAGAGAACGCATAGAAGTATCCAAATTGGATACTTGCGATGTGAGCACAAAAACACGAGATTTAAGATTCTCGTTCTCAATACTCAAAGTCGAGTTTTGAGAAGTTAAATCCGCTATCCTATGTTCTTCCGGATCATCTATGCTAACATGTTCAAGTTTAGATTTGAGATCAACAATCTCATTTCTTAACTCTTCAACAACGGTGTCGTTGTTGGTGATGATAGTCTTAGGCGAGGTTTGAATGCTAGCTAGGTCATCTTTTACTTTAGTATATCGATTTACTAATTTTGTATATTTAGACCATAAATGAGAGTTAGCATCCCTAAGATCATCCATCGTTACCTCATCGCCTTCGTCGTCGCTATCATCGGAAGAGGAAGATCCTTGATCATGCTCCTCTCTCGCCATGAAGCACATGTGCGCTTGCTCCACTTTCTCATCATCCGACTCTCCGCTTGAGGAATCATCGGAGTCGGTGAATGTTGTTCCGACAAGTCCCTTTTTGTACCCCTTTTTTTACTTCTTTGACTTGTCGAACTTCGGCGCCTTCCACTTCTCCTTTTGCTTGTTTTGAGGACAATCCGCTTTGATGTGTCCTGGCTTATTGCATTTAAAACACAAAGGTGGAGAGGCGTTAGTAGAAGTAAACTTAGATTTTTGTTTGAAGTTACCCTTTCGGAAGAAGTGATTGAATTTCTTTGCCATGAGTGCAATGGATTCCATGTCCATTTCTTCTTCCGAGTCCTCATCATCGGTAGAGGTGGATGAAGCTGCCTTGAATGCAATCGCCTTTTTCTTATGCGCATCTAGGTTCAAATAGGACTTCATCTTTTCTTGTAACTTCACCTTGCTATCTTTGCGTACCTCGTATGACATCAAAGTACCCATTAGTTGAACAACGGTATATTTATTCATGTCATTACCTTCCTCGATGGCGAAGGTACGTTTTTCCCAAGAAGATGGAAGTCCTTCAATAATCTTTGAGCACTTCTCCTTTTGAGTGTAGGACTTGCCGATGGCCTCTAACTCGTTTATTATGTCAACGAAGCGAGCGTAATATTCTTTCATCTTCTCGCCCTGTTGCATATGAAACATTTCGTAATCTTTGTTTACGACTACGAGTTTAGAGTCTCTTACCCTACTCGTCCCTTCATAAAGAATGAGGAGGGAGTTCCAAATTTGATATGCACTCTTACATGTGCATATCTTATTGAAATCCTCGGGCTCCAATGCACATTGCAAGGCGTTCATTGCCTTGGCATTGCTTACCTCCGCGGCGACCTCCGCGGTAGTCCATTTCTCAAAGTCTTCTTCTTTGGGTTCGATGTATTCCTTCATTGTAGTCCTCCATAAGGATGCACTCCGGAGGAAGGTTTCCATCCGGCATTTCCAATACCCATAGTTGGTACCGTTGAAGAATGGAGGCCTTGTAGAGGAATGTCCTTCCATTACTGATGACGCTCCTTCACGGTTCCTGAAGGTGTCATAGTTGGAAGGTGGAGGCACGGTCTTGTTGTCGTTGGCAGACATAGCTGAGTATCTGGCTCTGATACCAAATGTAATGCCCTACCAGCTACTGCACAAGTACTAGAGGGGGGGTGAATAGTACTTTAAAATAATAAGGAGTATAATTCCAAATTAAATTGCAAACAACTACCAAATCAATTTGCGGAAGCTTAAATTGAATGACAACAATTAAATCAACAATGCAAACAAACGATGTTAATGGGTTCGGATCCACCCAAGTCTCCCCGACTTGTTCCCGGTGATCCTACGTCCCAACCACCCGGATCCCTTCCGGATACTTGAGTTAGAAACCCTAACTCAAGATTTCCACTATGAATATCTTGTGAAAAACCTTCACAAGATCAAATCATACAAGCAATAGCAAACGTGAATCCCACAACCCGGGATCACAACCTTCTCTCACAACCGAGAGAATCACAAAGCAATATTAAAGAGTTTAATATGAAATAAACAATCTTACCACAAAATCCAATACCTTGAGTTTTTCTTACCCAAATGGTGAAATGAAGGATTCGAGGAAGATGAAGTCACCAAGACCTAGCACCAAGGAAATGACCAGCAATCGGTGCCTAGGAAAGAGTTGGAGACTTGGATCAAGCAATAGCTTGAAGAGCTCACCAAGAACAAGCTTCTTTCTAGATCTAGAAATGAGAGAGAATGGGTTTCTTGTGAGGAAAAGAGCTTTAGATTTGAGGGAGAATAGCTATCTCTTTAGAACTCAATGAATCTCGTAATGGCAGCTCTAGCCTAGATAGAAATGACCTAGGTTCGTATTTATAGGGTCCCATAAAAACAAGTTAGGTCATTCACCAACGGATAGAAATCTGTGAGAGTTAGTCGGTCAAAGAACAATCACTGACCGACTAGTTCATCAACTAGTCGGTCAGTCAAACAACGTGGACCGACTAAGAGCAGATCTGAGAAGAGATAGAAATTCAGACCTAGAAATCTAGTCGGTCCAAGAAGACTGTCTGACCGACTAGTTTCACAACTAGTCGGTCAGTCAATGAACGTAGACCGACTAAGAGCAAAAAGAATTAGTCTGAAGACAAAGTGACTTAGTCGGTCCAAGAACAAAAGTTGACCGACTAAATTATCAACTAGTCGGTCACCAAACGTTCTTAGACCGACTAACGATAAACAGTAGCTCAGGAGAAATTTAGAGTGAACAGTAAGTCACAACTAGTCGGTCAAAGAAGCATCACTGACCGACTAGTTCACAAACTAGTCGGTCGGTGAGTCAACGTAGACCGACTAAATGTAAACAGTAAAGTCCAAGAAATTAAGGAATCAAACTAGTCGGTCCAAGAACAGTTGCCGACCGACTAGATCACCATCTAGTCGGTCAGTACTCCTTCTTGTACCAACTAACATGCACAATAAAGTCCGAATCGAAGCGCGACGCTTCGAGGAAGTTAGAATGAACTTGTGCAAGGATCCTAGAGCTACGAAATGAGCGAAATGAAGATAAAAACGTAAGATATACTCAAGGCTTAACATTCTATATATCGAAGCTAAAAGACTATAAATAAAACCTTAATAAACGGTCTTCGAGAGCTTCGATTGAATCTTCATAACTTCCAAAACGGCGCAAGAGCTTCAACGAAGCTTTGGACATGAAAACGAGCTTTGGGAAGTGTTGAGATGTCGCTTTGAATGTTCTCGTGAATTTGGCGACGATCTCCAATACTGCGCTCACAAATTGTTAGTTCATGGATTATTTATGTTTGCTCATCATCAAAACCAAATCCGGGGAGTCCAATATTCAACATTTAGACCCTCTTTCATTTCCTTCATTATTGTAATCCTTTTGAGACTTGAGATTGTAAATAAATAATTATCTGTGTTGTTGAGTTTGCATGCAAGAATCTGCAAGGTTGTTATCACACAGACGCTTATTGTGCGTAAACCAAGGAGGAAGGAAAGAAAAAGTACCGCCTTCTTGTTTTAAGCCCATGCGGACCCGTTCGCATCCTCTCTCTCAAGTGTAATGGGAAGCTGGGCGTGACAAGTTTTAGTGGTGGCCCATGCAGGTCATGCTCGTGCAAAATACTCTAAACAATATAGATAAGATTACAATCTTGATTCTCAAGCACACCATTCCTTGAAATCTATATCCCATCTTGTTCATTAGAAATTCTAGTCTTAGGGTTTCTAAACAGTAGTTGACCTAATGGGTTCACCCCGATCTTGAAGATATCTTCGACATTATATTCTTATGTAGACGACCATAAGCCTAACATTTTTGATTCACTGACCCATTTTTCCCTTGACTTTCCTGTTGGAAACAGCATCCTAACCTATGTTTGATGATAACAAACTCTACTGAACTGTTCTAATATGTTTGTTGAGTGTGTCACAGGTCCCTATAGCCATGATTGCTCAGGTTACACATGTACGTACTCAAGTACGTAGAGATACAAGGGTGAAACTTCATTTGGAATTACACAAGCTGATCAAACAATGGAGTGTAGCTATGAAACTCTACTCTAGAGTTAATCATAGGCTATAAATAGCATGGGATTTTTCTCAGGATTTATGGAGATTGTTTGAAGTCCAAATACGGGGAAATAGAAGAAAATATTGAGTATACAAAGAAGAAACTTTTTTCTACAAGAGGTGAAATGAAGTGAAAAAATTCTCACTTGTCAATATGAAGCTATGGGATTTTTTAGAATTATTTCAGAATTTTTGGGATTTATTTGATGCTCAAATACGCAAGAATACAGTGAAAATACTCAGCAAATACGGCATACTGTACTGTTCACATATACGCTTCAATCGCAGCTCAAAATTCACGTCGACGTGGCATCATCCTGGCCGTTCATTTCGCATCTGACGGTCGCTCGAAGCGGGGCGACGTGGCCGCTTGTCCGCCGCCCGATCTCGATCCAACGGCCACCTACCCATCGGACCCAGTCGCAAATTGCGGGCACCGCTGACTCAGCCGCGGGCGACGTGGCTTAATCTCCACCGTCGGATCTCCATCCAACGGTCCAGATGTTGCCGACTTCGAGTCAGCACTGGCGGGCGGCTTGTCAGCGGAGGCGGGCGCTGAACGCGGAGAATCCGCAGCGACGTGGCGTGATCTCATCCGTCCATCGACGATCAGACGGTTGCCGACAGCGCGAAAATTACGGATGCGGGTCCCAGTGGCTTTAAACCCGCGAAGCCGATGTTAGCGGATCCCCTCGCACAGTGCACAGACCCGTTAAGCTGATCCTATATATACCCATGTACATCTCTTCACATTTTCATCAATAAGTGGAGTTCTAGAGATCCAAATTGAGTTCCATAAGAAGCGTTGCGACCGTGACTTCATCCCCGATGCAGTGACAGTAAGTTGAGCAGCTAGTTCCTCCTGTGCAGCAAATGAGATCATTTTGAGTGAGGAACTTCTATCGACTACCTCCACGGGGACAGCGACTACTTCTTCTACAGACATCCGATCATCATTCCGTACGAAGTGTTGCGAAGCTACTGATGTGCTGAAAGACGACAAACAGAGAGATCTTCACAAATGAGATTTCTAAACTCTTGATCTTTGTTATTTGTGAAGTTATTAATGTTTTGATCAGCATTTCTGTAATATAATTTCTTCCGTTATTTGGGACTCTGGGAACCAAACTTGTTGGGGCAAGTTGGGTTAGAGAGTGATACTTGTATGTTTCTTTTTGGCTTTGGTGAGCTTGAGTTGGTCTGACAGGTTGGTGTTGGGGCACCAATCTAAGGGAGATTGTAACTTCTTAAAGAAACAGTATAAGTGATTGCTCATTGGGGTGGACGTAGGTCATGGGGACCGAACCACGTTAAATTCTGTGTCTTCTGTGAATGCTTTGATTGTCTGATTCCTAAATTGCATGCTGTAAACTAGGCTTAATTTTTATCTTGCGATAATTTGGTCAAAGGCCTATTCACCCCCCCTCTAGGCCTTATTTAGATCCTACAATTGGTATCAGAGCACCAGGCCTGGCCATTTGAGTCTAGTTCATAATGAATACATATGATTCAGCATTTGCTGAAGGACAGTCTACAGTTAGACCACCCAAATTTAATGGGACTGATTTTGCTTACTGAAAAGCTAGGATGAAAATTTTCCTAGTCTCTTCAGATCTTGAAATTTGGAAAATTGTTGCTAAAGGCTATCACCCACCTACAATCAAAATTGAAGATATTGATGTACCAAAACTAGAAGATAAATGGGATGATAACGATAACAAACTTTATGCTCTGAATGGTAAAGCTATGAATGCAATTATCTGTGCACTTGACAGAACTGAGTTTAACTGTATATCTCATTGTCTTACTGCGCAGGAAATCTGAAACACTCTCGAAGTCACTCACGAAGGAACCTCTCAGGTGAAGGAGTCCAGATTAGCACTGCTGAGCTCAGAGTACGATGGTTTCCACATGCTACCAAGAGAATCCATCAAGGACATGTACACTCGCTTCACCGACATCGTATACAACTCAAAAGCCTTGGGAAAGTCTTACGACAGCATCGACCTCATTCGGAAAATCCTAAGAGCGCTTCCTATTTCCTTCCGGCCTAAAGTGACGGCCATCCAAGAAGGGAGAGATCTCACTAAGCTGAAGCTGGATGATCTGATTGGGAATCTAGTATCCCATGAGCTGGAACTCAAAACCGTCGAGACAAGAGAGAAAGGTGAGGCTAAACCTTTAAAGACCATCGCTCTCAAAGCCGAAGAAAGTGACAAAGAAGATCTCGACGAGGAACATGCACTGATGATCAGAGGATTCCGACGCTTCATCAGAACTCCTGCCGGAAAATCTGAAATGGCAAAAAGGTTCAATCGTTTTAATAAGTTTAATCATTTGAACTCCTCGTCTGAACAGAATACTACTAAAAGTGTTCAATGTTTCAACTGTAAGAAATTTGGACATTTCATGAAAAACTGTCCAACAAAGAACGCGTCATCCGAAGGCAAAGGGAAATCATTTGCGGTAACATGGGACGATGACGACGATGACGAACCACAAGACGAGGTAGCGCAATCATCACTTTGCCTAATAGGTGAAAGCGACACGAACAAGGTAAGAGATGAATTTTCTTTACCAGAATTAATGAACATTTGTGAAAACCTGAATTCAGAAATTACTTCTCTTGAATCCTCTATAGAAAATTATAAAGAAATAAATTTCCAACTATAGCAGGAAAATTATAATGTTTTGCAAAATGAAATAAAATTGAAAAATGAAATTGCAACGCTCAAAATTACCATTGAAAAACTCAAAGGAAAATCTAGTATTACTGAAGCTATACCTTGTCAGACTTATGCTTCATTAAAGCTAGAAATTAAGAATGGTAATGAAAAGATTGTTGGCCTAAATAAAAGAATAGAAACTCTCGCTAAAAATGAAGATAATGTTAGAAAGAGTTTTATAAATAAAAGTGTCATGCTTGTAAATGAAAACATGTTTTTGAAATCCAAAGTCTCTGATTTAGAACTGAGTATCAGAAAATTTGGTGTAGGAAGGAAATCACTAGACATCATTCTTGGATACCAGTTAATCAAAAACGATAAACAAGGACTATGATTTGGAAATGTTTATAATGAAAACATGATAAAGAAAAATCATTACATCAAGAAAAAGAAACGGAACGTCAAATGTTATACCTGTGGTTCTTTTGAGCATTTATATAGAAATTGTCGTTATAAGAACCAAAACATGAAGTTCAAACAAGTATGGGTTCCGAAATGTACTATGACTAACCATTGTGGACCTATTTGGCTACCCAGGTCACACATACCTTGTTCTTCTTATGTGTAGGGACTCAGCGTGGCTAAGGAACAACTGTGTGAGTGGTATTTGGATTCAGGCTTCTCAAGACACATGACAGGGAACAGCGACAAGTTCCTTAGCCTCGTGAAACAAGAAGGAGGAAGTGTTACATTAGGGGACAACAGCAAGTGCAAGGTAATGGGTAAAGGTATTGTTGGCAACAATAATTTTAAAATTTTTGACGTCCTCTGGGTTGAAAATCTCAAACACAACCTCATCTCCATAAGCCAACTCTGTGACAAAGGTATGAAAGTACTTTTTGATGAGAAAATTTGTAAAATTTATGACTCGGTCACAGGTAATACCCTCTTCATAGCCAATAGGAAAAATAATGTTTATACAATAATGATTGAAGAAATGACAATTGCTAAATGTTTGATTAGCAGGGAGGTGGAGGCTAAACTATGGCACCGGAGACTATCACATGCCAGCATGAAGTTGCTACATAAGCCGGAGAATAAAAACCTGGTCCAAGGCTTGCCACATCAACAGTACGAGAATGGTAAGTTGTGTGTTGCATGCACAAAAGGTAAGCAAACTAGATCCACTTTTACGGGAATTCGGGAAGTTACCACTTCACGAGTCCTAGAATTGATTCATATGGATTTGTTTGGGCCTACCGATGTTGCTAGCCTCAATGGGAAGAGATTTTGTTTTGTTTTGATCGATGATTTTTCTAGATATACATGGGTTTACTTCTTAGCCAAGAAATCGGATTCCTTTGAAAATTTCCAAAATTTTTGTAATCAAGTTTCAAATGAGAAAAATCTTTCAATTATGAAAATTAGAAGTGATCACAGTGGTGAATTTGAAAACTCTGTTTTTGAAAACTTCTGTTTGGAAAAAGGGATCTTACATGAATCTTCTTCTCCTAGAACACCTCAACAAAACGGGGTGGTCGAAAGAAAGAATCGAACTTTAAAAGAGATGGCAAGAAGCATGCTTAAGGATTATTCTATTCCTATGTATTTTTGGGCCGAAGCAGTGAATACAGCCTGCTATGTCTGCAACAGGGTTATGCTTAGACCTTTAATGAACAAAACATCCTATGAACTGTGGCATGGCAAGACTCCTAACATTTCATATTTCAGAGTATTTGGATGCAGGTGTTTCATTTTAAACACAGGAGATCAGCTGGGAACATTTGAATCCAAATCAGACGAAGGAGTGTTCGTAGGATATTCATCAAGGAGCAAAGCATACAGGATCTACAATAAACGAACCTCAACTGTTGTTGAGTCAATTAATGTGAAATTTGATGAAGCTGAAATAGATCCTTTAAATTGCAGGGAAACTGAAGCTGGAGATGGAGACAAGGAAACTACAGAGCCTGAAAACATAACTGAACCATCTGAAGGCCAAAAGGAAGCTGAACCAGAAGTACCACAAGGAAATAGACTGGAAAGAGGAGAGCTCAGGTTCAATCCACATCATCTACCTGAGCTGATCATGGGGACTCCTACGGAAGGTATACGCACTCGATCCACTTTCAATAACTTGTGTGCCTTATGCATTCATGGTGACTTCATTTCTGAATTTTAACCCAAGAACGTTGAAATCGCTTTAACTGATGAAAGTTGGGTTATGGCCATGCATGATGAGATTAATCAGTTTGATAGAAATAATGTTTGGACATTAGTGCCCCGACCTGATAATTACCCAATTGTTGGCACTAAATGGATTTTCAAAAACAAACTTGATGAATCTGGAAATGTAATCAGAAATAAGGCAAGATTAGTGGCCAAAGGATATAACCAGATTGAGGGAATTGATTGTGATGAAACTTTTGCACCCGTTGCTAGATTAGAAGCCATTAGAATATTGCTGGCTTTTGCAAGTTTTAAAGGTTTTAAATTGAAGCAAATGGATGTGAAAAGTGCATTTTTAAATGGTTATCTGAAAGAAGATGTGTTTGTTGAACAACCCCCTGGTTTTGAAAGTCATGATTTTCCACATCATGTTTTTAAACTTCAAAAAGCGTTATACGGTCTTAAGCAAGCTCCTAGAGCTTGGTATGATCGCCTTAGTGCTTATCTTTTGGAAAATGATTTTAAAAAGGGTAGTGCAGACAACACACTTTTAATTTTACATGATCATAATCAGTTTCTCATCGTACAAATCTATGTTGATGATATTATTTATGGTGCTACTGATGATCTTTTATGTCAAAAGTTTGAGAAGGTCATGCAGGATCAATTTGAGATGAGCCTTGTTGGAGAACTGAAGTACTTTTTGGGATTCCAAGTGAAGCAAACTGCAGAAGGCATCTTCCTATCGCAAACCAAGTACATCAGAGAACTATTGAAAAAGTTTGGGATGGAAAAGGCAAAAGGAATTGGAACTCCCATGAGTCCCACAACGAAATTGGAAAAAGATGAAAAAGGAATCGACGTGGATCAAAAGCTTTATAGAGGTATGATTGGCTCTCTCCTTTACTTAACAGCGTCTAGGCCCGATATAATGTTTGTTGTTTGTTTGTGTGCACGTTTTCAAGCTTGTCCAAAAGAGTCACACTTAATTGCCATAAAAAGGATCTTTAGGTATTTGATTCACACACCATCTTTAGGCCTTTGGTATCCTTCATGTGGTTTATTTGATTTAATTGGATTTGATGATGCTGATTATGCTGGTAGTATGATTGATAGAAAGAGCACTAGTGGAACATGTTTTATGCTAGGACATTCATTGGTTTCTTGGTCTAGTCGTAAGCAGAACAGCGTTGCTTTGTCCACTACTGAAGCTGAGTATATTGCCCTTGGCAGTTGATGTGCCCAAGTACTTTGGATGATGCAAACCCTGTCTGACTACGGCTTGGATCTTAGAAAAGTTCCATTACGATGTGATAGTAAGAGTGCTATAGATCTTTCTAACAATCCTGTTCATCACTCTCGGACAAAACACATAGACGTAAGACATCATTTTCTTAGAGATCATTTGGCAAATGAGGATGTATCCATTGAATATATTTCTACTGATTCTCAGTTGGCAGATATCTTTACAAAACCTTTGCCAGAAGATTGCTTTTGTCGTCTACGTCTAGAACTGGGCATTATTGATCATATTTAGAGTGAAAATATTTTATTTTATTTGGTGTGCTTTTATTTGTGGTGTGCTTTCATTTTTTTGGTGTGCTATAAAAAAATTGAAAAAGAAAAATATAAAAAGAAAGGGAAAATGAAAGTCTATCTCTTATTTTTACACTTTTCATCAGAAACAGCTTTGATGCAAAACATATGCCTTATGGATTTTGAATATTATATTCTTAACGGTGCTTGCATTCAAAGACTCCATACTTATTTAAGTCATATTCATTAATGAGTAACTAACGTTTTTCATCATCCAATCACACTTACACAGATCAAAATGTTTTGCTATGGAATTGTAATCTTGAATAAGAAAAGTGGTTGTTGGTGGACTAATTTATGTTTTAATGGGATATGATGTTTCAAGGCATGGGTAAAAAGCAAAGCTCTCATAAAAATATACGTGTATAAAAAGAATAAGCAAGACGAGTGTCTTCAAACTATATACACAGAGCTTCGTATGAAAAATGGATACGATCCATGTCCTTGATACTACCCTTGGACATCCAACATTGCTATAAATGTCATTTTTTTAGCGTTGGTGTTAAGTCCGTCAAGCACTGCCATTTCACATTTAAAAATCCTTCTCGGTCATGTTTGGAATTGGTAACTTGAACTCATATTACATGAGAAGGGGAAACTCAATCTTTGATATTCATATATTCAGTTGAAAAGATGGTTATGACAGGCTGTATTCCTTATTACCTCTCCATATGTACTAAACATTTGATCATCACACTTGAGCACGGAGATGAATTATGGTAGTTATGACTTAGTGCTTATTGCTTATTTATTCATTGTGGTAATCGATGTCTTGCCTGTTTGTTTTGCTTTATAATGTTCAATTTTCCATTCATCATATGCTATTTCATCCATTTTTTGATGAAAACAAAGGGGGAGAGAAATATTAAGATTGAGCATGTCAGAGATACGGGGAGCACATCATTTTTCCATTCTTGCTCATATTCATGCTTCACACACTCACACACTTCACACATTTTTGATGTAATTTTAATGTCTGGTTTGTTCTCATCAAAAGGGGGAGATTGTTGGAAACAGCATCCTAACCTATGTTTGATGATAACAAACCCTACTGAACTATTCTAATATGTTTGTTGAGTGTGTCACGGGTCCCTATAGCCATGATTGCTCAGGTTACACATGTACGTACTCAAGTACGTAGAGATACAAGGGTGAAACTTCATTTGGAATTACACAAGCTGATCAAACAATGGAGTATAGCTATGAAACTCTACTCTAGAGTTAATCATAGGCTATAAATAGCATGGGATTTTTCTCAGGATTTATGGAGATTGTTTGAAGTCCAAATACGGGAAAATACGAGAAAATACTGAGTATACAAAGAAGAAAATTTTTTCTACAAGAGGTGAAATGAAGTGAAAAAATTCTCACATGTCAACATGAAGCTATGGGATTTTTTAGAATTATTTCAGAATTTTTGGGATTTATTTGATGCTCAAATACGCAAGAATACAGTGAAAATACTCAGCAAATATGGCATACGGTACTGTTCACATATACGCTTCAATCACAGCTCAAAATTCACGTCGACGTGGCATCATCCTGGCCGTTCATTTCGCATCTGACGGTCGCTCGAAGCGGGGCGACGTGGCCGCTTGTCCGCCGCCCGATCTCGATCCAACGGCCACCTACCCATCGGACCCAGTCGCAAATTGCGGGCGCCGCTGACTCAGCCGTGGGCGACGTGGCTTAATCTCCACCGTCGGATCTCCATCCAACGGTCCAGATGTTGTCGACTTCGATTCAGCGCTGGCGGGCGGCTCGTCAGCGGAGGCGGGCGCTGAACGCGGAGAATCCGCAGCGACGTGGCGTGATCTCATCCGTCCATCGACGATCAGACGGTTGCTGACAGCGTGAAAATTACGGATGCGGGTCCCAGCGGCTTTAAACCCGCGAAGCCGATGTTAGCGGATCCCCTCGCACAGTGCACAGACCCGTTAAGCTGATCCTATATATACCCATGTACATCTCTTCACATTTTCATCAATAAGTGGAGTTCTAGAGATCCAAATTGAGTTCCGTAAGAAGCGTTGCGACCGTGACTTCATCCCCGATGCAGTGACAGTAAGTTGAGCAGCTAGTTCCTCCTGTGCAGCAAATGAGATCATTTTGAGTGAGGAACTTCTATCGACTACCTCCACGGGGACAGCGACTACTTCTTCTACAGACATCCGATCATCATTCCGTACGAAGTGTTGCGAAGCTACTGATGTGCTGAAAGACGACAAACAGAGAGATCTTCACAAATGAGATTTCTAAACTCTTGATCTTTGTTATTTGTGAAGTTATTAATGTTTTGATCAGCATTTCTGTAATATAATTTCTTCCGTTATTTGGGACTCTGGGAACCAAACTTGTAACGACTGGTTTTCATGTATCTGGATTTATTATATTATAATATATGTTTTGGTGGATTTTCTCCTCATGTGTGGTTTTCGTCTCCGTGATTTTCATTTTCGATCGTTTCGTCGTGTTTTCTCGTTTCTTCCTTAGGATCGTCGATTTCGAAGTATGTCATTCGTGACGGGCTTCATAACGGTCGTATCTTACTATTAGATCAAGCCTAGGAGTCTTAGGAATCGATCCCTGGGCTCCGCGCTCCGTATCGGAACTTTTGGTGCTTATTAGCCGGTGTAAGAAGGGGCACCGACCGACTAGATGACGATCCAGTCGGTCGGTAATCCTTCTTGGACCGACTAGTTGGCTTTCTAAATTTCTCAAGAGTTACTGTTTATCGTTAGTCGGTCTAAGAACGTTGGTTGACCGACTAGGTTGCAAACTAGTCGGTCAGCAATGCTTCTTTAACCGACTAACTCTTCAACTTATTTTTGGTATCAATACTGTTCACTCTTAGTCGGTCTAAGTACGTTCACCGACCGACTAGATGTCAAACTAGTCGGTCAGTAGTTGTTCATCGACCGACTAAATCCAAATCCTATTTTCATTCAGAAGTTACTGTTTACACTTAGTCGGTCTGCGTTGGTCGACCGACCGACTAGTTGCCAAACTAGTCGGTCAGTGGTTGCTCTTTGACCGACTAATCTGTGTTAAAACCCTAATTTCTGGGCAGCCGCCAGACCATCCTATTTAAACCCTTCCCAAACGTTTTCTTCTTCCTCCACTCGACCCAAAAACCCTAGTTTCTCCCCCACTGAGCCCCCATCTTCCTCAAACCCTTATTCCTTCATTCCAAGCCCAAGATCCATCATCTAAACCCTCCATCAACACATTCTACCCCTCATCTTCCCCAAAATCTCATCAAATCCCCAAAATCCCCCAAAAACCCTAGTTCTCCAAACTTCTCCATTCGTTTCCAGATCTGGTCCCTAGGTTCTCCGGAGTGTTTCTTCCGCCTCCTCACGGTAAGAAATCGATCTCTTGATGTTTTCATAACCTATTTGTATTTTTATGAAACCCTAATGAATGAATGTTGTTTTGATGATTGTTTCCCCATAACAGCGATTTTCCCCGTAGATTAGCATCCGCGAGACGAACCTTCGTGATCGTCATCCCTGGTGCTAGGCAAGTGAAACTTGCCACTTAGGGTTTGGGCCATGTTTTAGGCCATTTTGCTTGTTGTAGGCGTAAAAGAGGCTAGACGACGAAATGATACTCGCCTAGGCGCAAATTGGGGAACTAGCTTGACAACGAAGCTAGTTCCGACATATATCATGTTGCACAATTACCATGTCATGTTTACTTTCCATTAACGGTACGCGAATTAATTGTCATGTCATTGCATTCTTTAAGTGATCCCGTGATTGCGTAGCATTGCTACAATACTTGTGTTTCCTGGCTCGTGAACAGAAGCGAGCATAATGAGTTGCTAACCCCAACGCTCGATGTTGAATTGTGAACTAGGAAAACAAGCTCCCGTGCGGGGCAACCCTGGCTCACTTGCTGGGCTCATGTACAGGGACCCTGGCTTGTTAACGTGTGGGATGGGGTAAGAGTTAAGCGGTCATTCAACTGGGGGTCTGCCTGATCAGCAACTGCAGTTGTAAGGCGTAAACTCTGGGGTGGGATAGTGTTTAGTGCCGATCAGTGTGAATGTTGTATCATTCAGCTGAAGGGCGTAAACATCTACAAAACAACGTGAAACGTGACTAGTGAATTGATTGAAATTGTTAGTAGCTTGGCT
Source organism: Scilla litardierei (assembly GCA_030789695.1). Taxonomy (NCBI): domain Eukaryota; kingdom Viridiplantae; phylum Streptophyta; class Magnoliopsida; order Asparagales; family Asparagaceae; genus Scilla; species Scilla litardierei. The sequence goes on from CM061131.1 coordinate 138,274,852, forward strand.
ACTCTTGTCTTGTCCCGATAAATGTTCTCTTGTACTTATTGTTCACCATGTATTGCCTGTGCATTCATGTTATAACTGCCATGTCATGCATACTAAAACTGCTAGGTTGCTAGTTGCCTTACTTTCAGTTTCCTTGCCCAAGTCTTTTAAGACTAGCTGACATGTGCCCCTTTACTCTTTTGGGTGACACATGTTAGATCCTGAGCCTGAGTATCTTGTTGAGGACGAGGTGTTTGCTGACGCCGAGCCCGAGCTTGTGCTTGACGGGGAGTACGTGGACACTGGGGACCAGTCCTAGTGTCTTCGTTGTGTTTTCCTTTTGTTTAGACAGTTGTTTTGTTGTCAGTGTGTAGCACCTATACTTTGTGATGTTGTTTCTTTTGTTGGCCTTGTTCTGGGCCTTAGACTCTTTCTTTTAGCCTGGTGGCTTTTCTGGATGTTGGACTTATTTTCATGTTGGACAATTCATGAGATATGAGAATTTTATTTCTGTCTCTCCTTTTATTATTATTGTTGCTCCGTTGTGGTTACAAGGACCTGCTTATGTTTTATTGACGCTTATCGGGTTTGGGGCTTCACGGCTCCACTCCCGTGCGGACCTTTTCACATCTCGCCTCCATTTTAGGGAAGCGGGTCGTGACAGGTTTTGTTGGTGGCCCATGCAGGTCCTTCTGTAACTGCGATTATCGGAATAGCGATAATAATATTAGAACGTCCAATAAACTAAGTTCGACGTCCGAGTCATAAGCTATGAGTCTAATCTGCTTCGTTTTCTGTGTCGCTAGATGGCAGGAAGACGATTCACCCATGGTGGGGGTAGTGGTGCGCTTCCTCATGATGAGGAGCCTGAGCGGGAACCCACCAACGGTGAGATGATGCGGATGATGCTCCAGATGATGCAAGTGCAGCAGGGCGTGCTCCTGCAAGTCCAGAATGCTCCACTTGCTCGAGCTGCCCGGGCTCTTCCGGATGCCCCTCGCTCTGAGCCGGGAGCGAAGTAATTTCGGGAGCTGGGTCCCGCATATTTTGATGGGTCTGAGGGTCCTCTGGCTGCCGATGAGTGGATTCGGAACATCGAGGACAATCTGAAGATGGCCAAGATCACCCCGACTGGATGGGTTGAGTTGGCGAAGAGGCAACTCAAGAATAATGCTCGGAATTGGTGGGATGCGGAAGAGAAGATGTTGGTGGAGCCGATAGCTTGGGCTACCTTTAAGTCCAGGTTTGATGAGGAATTCTTTTCGAAGGCTGCGAAGAAGGAGATGCTGCAGCGCTTCATTGATTTGAAGCAAGGGAGCTTGACGGTGGACCAGTACCACCAGGAGTTCACTAGGCTGAGTCGGTTCGCACCGAAGATGGTGCAGGATGCTGATGAGAGGGCTCAGAGGTTCCTGCAGGGACTTGCTTTGGAGCTCCAGAGTTTTGTGTCTTCCTCCGATCTGGACTCTTATCAGAAGGTTCGGGTCGCTGCGAGGAGGCAGGAGCTAAACATGAGTCAGAGGAGAGGACATGTTTCTGGTGCTGGGAAGAGGCCTATGGAGCAGGCCAGAGCGGTGGTTAGGCCTGGTTTCAAGCCTAATCAGCCAGCTCAGTTTAAGAGGCCAGGAGGGCCTATTCTGAAGACTTGCCATTTTTGCGGTAAGCCTGGCCACATCAAGGAACAGTGTCGGAAGTTTTTGGGCCAGTGTCTGGTTTGTGGTGATGCTTCCCATGTCGCGAGGGATTGTCGGCATGCGGGTCCGCTGCGGAGGGCGCCTGTTGCAGCACAGCCGTTGCAACAGTGAGCGCCTGTTCCTGCTGGTCGTGGAGCAGCTCTTGTTCCGCAGAGGCAGGCTTTTCAGCAGGCTGTTCCGCCGAGGAGGCAGGCTTTTCTGATGACCGCTGTGGAGAGCGAGGCTGTGGATGAGGTTATCGCAGGTAATCCTCAATCTAGCTATTACTTTCCTAGCTGGTTTGAATGTTAGATTGTGTTGTTTGCTTGAACATGGTTGTTTGCTAGACTAGGGTTTGATTGTTAATTGCTTGTTAGGTGTGGTTTTGGTGTGCACATTTCCTGCACGAGTCCTCTTTGACTCTGGTGCACCGATGTGCATTATTTCTCGGAGCTTCGTGGAGAGGCATTCCTTGTCGACGTCCCCTCTTCCCAAGAGTTGGAATATCGTTACAGGGAATGGCGTGGTCTCGGTGCATCGTGGTTGCAATTCTTGCTCGTTGGTGGTCTGTGGACATGAGCTTTTCGCTGATTTCATTGTCCACGACATCATCAACTATGATGCAGTTCTTGGGATGGATTGGCTTGCGAGCTTCTATGCTACGATTGACTGCAGGAGGAAGAAGGTGGTGTTCGAGATTCCCGGACATCCAGTATTTGAGTTCAGTTGTGGTAGCAGTTCGCTTGGTCCTGTCAGATTTTGGGCCAGGCCGGTGGAGGTTGTGGCTATGCAGATGGAGCTGGAGTGGCCAGCTGTGGTGCGTGATTTTGGCGACGTCTTCCCCGAGGAGATGTCTGGTTTGCCACCTGATCGAGCTCTAGAATTTTCTATTGATCTTGTTCCGGGTGCGCAGCCGATTTCGAAGGCGCCGTATCGTTTGGCACCTGCAGAATTGGAAGAGTTGCGGAAGCAGTTGGATGAGCTTTTGCAGAAGGGTTATATCAATCCTAGTGTGTCTACGTGGGGAGCACCGGTGCTGCTAGTGAAGAAGAAGGATGGTTTGCGTCGCATGTACGTGGACTATCGGGAGTTGAATGCGGTGACCATTAAGAATAAATACCCGTTGCCTCGCATCGATGATATTTTTGATCAGCTTGGAGGTTCGAGGGTGTTTTCTAAATTGGATTTGAGGAGTGGTTACCATCAGTTGAAGGTGAAGAAGGGTGATGTTCCGAAGACAGCGTTCAGGACGAAGTATGGACAATATGAGTTCGTGGTTATGCCTTTCGGCGTAACTAACGCACCCGCAGTTTTCATGAATCTGATGAACCTGATTTTCTACGACTTTTTGGATAAGTTTGTCGTTATCTTTATTGACGACATTCTGATCTATTCGAAGTCGGAGGAAGAGCATGCCTCGCACTTGAGGACGGTATTGGAGATTTTGAGGAAGCATCGGTTGTATGCTAAGTTTTCGAAGTGCGAGTTTTGGCTGGATAGAGTTGTTTTTCTCGGGCATGTGGTGTCTGGAGATGGAATTTCTGTGGATCCCGAGAAGATTAGGGCCATCAGAGAGTGACCTGTTCTGTCGTCTGCGTCTGAGATTCGGAGTTTCCTTGGACTTGCTGGTTACTATCGGCGATTCATTAAGGACTTTTCCCGTATCGCTGAGCCGATGACCAGGTTGACACGGAAGGATGTACCTTTTGTTTGGTCGGGTGATTGTGAGAGTGCTTTTGGTATTCTGAAGGAGAGGTTAACGACGGCCCCTATTCTTGTTGTGCCTGATCGCAGCGGTGGATTTGAGATCTTTTGTGATGCTTCTGGCAAGGGTCTCGGCTGTGTGTTGCATTAGCATGGGCATGTTGTGGCGTATGCGTCTCGTCAGCTCAAGGTTCATGAGAAGAATTACCCGACGCATGATTTGGAGTTGGCTGCCGTTGTGTTTGCTCTTAAGATTTGGAGGCACTTCCTGCGGAGTGAGAAAGTGAAGATTTTCACCGATCACAAAAGCTTGAAGTATATTTTTACTCAGAAGGAGCTCAACATGCGACAGCATCGATGGTTGGAGCTTATGGCGGATTATGAGATTGATTTGCAGTTTCACCCTGGCAAGGTGAACGTGGTCCCTGATGCGCTGAGTAGGCTTCCCGCGATGATGATTTTGACCTCGCAGTGGAGATTGCAGCAGGATTTTTGCGAGTCTGGCGTGGAGATTGTTCTTCCTGGGGAGGCTTCGTCGTTGATGTACATGCAGGTACAGTCGACGATTGTGGATCGGATTAAGGCTGGCCAGGCTGAGGATCCGAAGCTGGTGAAAATTCGGGAGCAGGTGGAAGCCGGTCTGCGAACTGACTTTTTGATTCATGAGGATGGCTCGCTGAGGTTTGGAGCCAGGTTGTGTGTGCCAGCTGGGGGTATTAGAGAGGAGTTGATGGTGGAGGCACACAGTTCGCCGTATTCTGTGCATCCTGGTGGCACCAAGATGTACCAGGATCTTCGTCTGAATTATTGGTGGCATGGAATGAAGAGGAGTGTGGCTCGGAGTGTAGCCAAGTGCTTGGTTTGCCAGCAAGTGAAGTCGGAGCATCAGCGTACGGCCAGGTTGCTACAACCGCTTCCGATTCCGGAGTGGAAATGGCAACACATCACTATGGATTTCGTGACTGGACTACCTCGGAGTCCGAAGCAGAATGACGCGATTTGGGTGATCGTAGATCGATTGACCAAATCTGCGCACTTTATTCCGTTCCGAGTGGGACAGTCCACTGAGGCGCTAGCAAGGAGGTATATGGAGGTAAAATTCTTTTACTCTCCGTTTTATTTCCTTTTCCTAGTGTGGATAGTGATGTAACGTGAATCATGCAGGAGGTTGTGCGACTTCATGGAGTCCCCGTGAGTATCGTGTCGGACAGAGACACGAGGTTCACATCTCAGTTCTGGCAGAGTTTGCAGAAGAGCTTGGGTACGCGTCTGAGTTTCAGTACGGCGTACCATCCGCAGACAGATGGCCAGTCCGAGAGGACGATTCAGATTTTGGAGGACATGCTGAGGGCGTGCATGTTGGATTTCAAGGGTTCGTGGGAGGACCATCTACACTTGGTGGAGTTCTCTTACAACAACAGCTTCCAGGTGAGTATTGGCATGGCGCCTTTCGCCGCTCTTTATGGGAGGAAATGTCGATCGCCATTGAGTTGGGATGACGTTGGTGATCGGGAGCTGTTGGGACCTGAGATGATCGTGGAGGCCATGAATATCGTCAGGAATATTCGGGAGAGGTTGAGAATTGCTCAGGACCGTTTTAAGCATTGGGCGGATGCTAAACGTCGTCCTTTGGAATTTCAGCCGGGCGACCATGCGTTCTTGAAGATCTCCCCGAATCGCGGTGTGATTCGTTTCGGGAAGCGAGGGAAGTTGAGCCCGCGATACATTGGACCGTTTGACATTTTGGAGAGGGTTGGCGAGGTAGCTTATCGCTTGGCCTTGCCGCCATCTTTGGAGGGAGTTCACAATGTTTTCCATGTGTCGCAGCTTCGTCGATACATTAGCGATCCATCTCATGCTGTGGATTTTTCGGAGATTACCGTTCGCCCAGATTTGACGTATGACCAGCATCCAGTGCAGATTCTGGACAGGCGTCAGAAATCGCTTCGGAACAAGATTGTCAATCTTGTGAGGGTGATGTGGCGACACGGCTCACCTGGAGAGTCTACTTGGGAGAATGAGGATGAGATGCGAGAGCGTTTTCCACTTTTGTTTCCGGACACGTGAGTGTTTGGAAATTCCGAGGACGGAATTTTTCTTAAGTTGGGGAGGATGTAACGACTGGTTTTCATGTATCTGGATTTATTATATTATAATATATGTTTTGGAGGATTTTCTCCTCATGTGTGGTTTTCGTCTCCGTGACTTTCATTTTCGATCGTTTCGTCGTGTTTTCTCGTTTCTTCCTTAGGATCGTCGATTTCGAAGTATGTCATTCGTGACGGGCTTCATAACAGTCGTATCTTACTATTAGATCAAGCCTAGGAGTCTTAGGAATCGATCCCGGGGCTCTGCGCTCCGTATCGGAACTTTTGGTGCTTATTAGCCGGTGTAAGAAGGGGCACTGACCGACTAGATGACGATCCAGTCGGTCGGCAATCCTTCTTGGACCGACTAGTTGTCTTTCTAAATTTCTCAAGAGTTACTGTTTATCGTTAGTCGGTCTAAGAACGTTGGTTGACCGACTAGGTTGCAAACTAGTCGGTCAGCAATGCTTCTTTAACCGACTAACTCTTCAACTTATTTTTGGTATCAATACTGTTCACTCTTAGTCGGTCTAAGTACGTTCACCGACCGACTAGATGTCAAACTAGTCGGTCAGTAGTTGTTCATCGACCGACTAAATCCAAATCCTATTTTCGTTCAGAAGTTACTGTTTACACTTAGTCGGTCTGCGTTGGTCGACCGACCGACTAGTTGCCAAACTAGTCGGTCAATGGTTGCTCTTTGACCGACTAATCTGTGTTAAAACCCTAATTTCTGGGCAGCCGCCAGCCCATCCTATTTAAACCCTTCCCAAACGTTTTCTTCTTCCTCCACTCGACCCAAAACCCTAGTTTCTCCCCCACTGAGCCCCCATCTTCCTCAAACCCTTATTCCTTCATTCCAAGCCCAAGATCCATCATCTAAACCCTCCATCAACACATTCTACCCCTCATCTTCCCCAAAATCTCATCAAATCCCCAAAATCCCCCAAAAACCCTAGTTCTCCAAACTTCTCCATTCGTTTCCAGATCTGGTCCATAGGTTCTCCGGAGTGTTTCTTCCGCCTCCTCACGGTAAGAAATCGACCTCTTGATGTTTTCATAACCTATTTGAATCTTTATGAAATCCTAATGAATGAATGTTGTTTTGATGATTGTTTCCCCATAACAGCGATTTTCCCCGTAGATTAGCATCCGCGAGACGAACCTTCGTGATCGTCATCCCCGGTGCTAGGCAAGTGAAACTTGCCACTTAGGGGTTGGGCCATGTTTTAGGCCATTTTGCTTGTTGTAGGCGTAAAAGAGGCTAGGCGATGAAATGATACTCGCCTAGGCGCAAATTGGGGAACTAGCTTGACAACGAAGCTAGTTCCGACATATATCATGTTGCACAATTACCATGTCATGTTTACTTTCCATTAACAGTATGCGAATTAATTGTCATGTCATTGCATTCTTTAAGTGATCCCGTGATTGCGTAGCATCGCTACAATACTTGTGTTTCCTGGCTAGTGAACAGAAGCGAGCATAATGAGTTGCTAACCCCAACGCTCGATGTTGAATTGTGAACTAGGAAAACAAGCTCCCGTGCGGGGCAACCCTGGCTCACTTGCTGGGCTCATGTATAGGGACCCTGACTTGTTAACGTGTGGGATGGGGTAAGAGTTAAGCGGTCATTCAACTGGGGGTCTGCCTGATCAGCAACTGCAGTTGTAAGGCGTAAACTCTGGGGTGGGGTAGTGTTTAGTGCCGATCAGTGTGAATGTTGTACCATTCAGCTGAAATGCGTAAACATCTACAAAACAACGTGAAACGTGACTAGTGAATTGATTGAAATTGTTAGTAGCTTGGCTACTCTTGTCTTGTCCCGATAAATGTTCTCTTGTACTTATTGTTCACCATGTCTTGCCTGTGCATTCATGTTATAACTGCCATGTCATGCATACTAAAACTGCTAGGTTGCTAGTTGCCTTACTTTCAGTTTCCTTGCCCAAGTCTTTTAAGACTTGCTGACATGTGCCCCTTTACTCTTTTGGGTAACACATGTTAAATCCTGAGCCTGAGTATCTTGTTGAGGACGAGGTGTTTGCTGACGCCGAGCCCGAGCTTGTGCTTGACGGGGAGTACGTGGACACTGGGGACCAGTCCTAGTGTCTTCGTTGTGTTTTCCTTTTGTTTAGACAGTTGTTTTGTTGTCGGTACGTAGCACCTATACTTTGTGATGTTGTTGCTTTTGTTGGCCTTGTTCTGGGCCTTAGACTCTTTCTTTTAGCCTGGTGGCTTTTCTGGATGTTGGACTTATTTTCATGTTGGACAATTCATGAGATATGAGAATTTTATTTTTGTCTCTCCTTTTATTATTATTGTTGCTCCGTTGTGGTTACAGGGACCTGCTTATGTTTTATTGACGCTTATCGGGTTTGGGGCTTCACGGCTCCACTCCCGTGCGGACCTTTTCACGTCTCGCCTCCATTTTAGGGAAGCGGGTCGTGACAAAACTTGTTGGGGCAAGTTGGGTTGGAGAGTGATACTTGTATGTTTCTTTTTGGCTTTGGTGAGCTTGAGTTGGTCTGACAGGTTGGTGTTGGGGCACCAATCTAAGGGAGATTGTAACTTCTTAAAGAAACAGTATAAGTGATTGCTCATTGGGATGGACGTAGGTCATGGGGACCGAACCACGTTAAATTCTGTGTCTTCTGTGAATGCTTTGATTGTCTGATTCCTAAATTGTATGCTGTAAACTAGGCTTAATTTTTATCTTGCGATAATTTGGTCAAAGGCCTATTCACCCCCCCTCTAGGCCTTATTTAGATCCTACATTTCCTTGTTCTTGATTCGCAATACCTCCCACCAAAACGACCATGTCACCATAATTCATTTCCTGAACCCTCCCCGTCATTGCTTCATTTTGATTCTCGCGGTCATTACACCTTTCCATTAGTTTTATTGAATTCCGAGAACGGAATTTTTATAAGGTGGGTAGGATGTAACAGCCTGTTTTTATCTATACGTAATTCATACGTATTTAATTAGTATAATGATTTATTAGAGTAATTAATATATGATTCTATTTATTATTATTATTATTATAGCTTGAGCACGCGATTTAACGATCGCGGTATTATCTTCTCTAACTTGTGGTTGACGTTGGTTGCATGGGTGAAATCGTCTTAATCAAATAACATCTTAACCAAATCAATCTTTCAAATCAAAATATCTTGACACGACCAATTATTGACCAAATCAGATCCTAAATAGCCTTAACTGTATTTCTTTTATGATTGTGTTGTATGGGCCTTTAGACCCTCTTTCATTACCTTCATTGTTGTAATCCTTTTGAGACTTGAGATTGTAAATAAATAATTACATGTGTTGTTGAGTTTGCATGCAAGAATCTGCAAGGTTGTTATCACACAGACGCTTATTATGCTTAAACCAAGGAGGAAGGAAATAAAAATTACATCCTTCTTGTTTTAAGCACATGCGGACCCGTTCGCGTCCTCTCTCCCAAGTGTAATGGGAAGCGAGGCATGACACATGGCCACTCGACCGAGTGCCAAGATGACTCAGTCGAGTGGAATACTTGGCAGAGCGACGATTTAAGGTTATTTCTTAGGCCCTGCCGCTCGACCGAGCAGGCCATCCAATCGGTCCGAGAGATCGTTCCCCCGGCTGAAGCTGACGGTGCGGTGATGCTCTACTCAGACCGAGTGGCATTGCCACTCGGTCGAGTAGGGCAGCTTTCCAACGATTTTATGGGCCGAGTTTGGTCTTTTCGTTGGATTTTGTGGGTCCCAACATACTTGTATTTAAACACTTTTTCTTCCTTAGGTTAGAGAGACTTCTTTTGGAGGGGTTTAGAGAGTTAGTTTAATTTTGTAGCCGTTGCTATTGCATTTGAAGAACCAAGCTTGGATTTTTGGAGTTTATTGTTGCTTTGGAATCTTGGATCTTAATTCTCTGAAGTTTAGTTCTTCTTCCTCATTAATTGGTAACGATTTCTTTACACATCTCTATTGTTTTAATGTCTATTGTTGCGATGGTGATTAATATTTCTATTGCTTCTATTTTTATTGCTTTTTCTATAGATCGTGAGTAGTTCTATCCAGTGCTAATGGACGAGCCCTAGGATTTTAGGATTTAGATGTAAAGTTGTGATTTTTAAGTTGACTTGGTGAAGGGATGTGATGTGGTTGATCTATTCACGCTTATAGAATTCTCGTCTAGGGTTTGCGATCCACGATTGTGGCACTTGCCCTAGAAATTATTCTATGGGCTTGATTAGGGTCATTAGTGAATTCACTTAGTATTCGTGATCCACGATAGTGGCACGTGCTTTGAGGGTCTCTACTAATGCCCTATATTACTAATTGGTAATCAACAATAGTAGCATCAATAAGAGCCATCATATCACAGATCAAGACTCTAACCCACGATAGTGGCGTGAGCGTAGATTGAGAATAATTGTCGATTGTAATGCATGTGTCGTGTGCAAGGCCATCTACGATGGTGGTGCTAAGCACATGATACGTTAGATGAGTAGAACAACGATAGTTGGCTACGAATTCCACATTCAAGATGCGACAATCTCACCCTATAAAACCAATCCAACCTAGAAATTATAACCTAGCATCGACGTTTGTCGATCTTAGTGGTGATTCCTAACACCCTAGTTTATATTATATTGTTATTATTTGTGAGAGAATTATTGTGACAACCTTCTTGGATACCCCATAACCGACGAATTCATACAACTCTGAAATAAAGCCCAAGACCTCAACCAATCTCCTCCCTGTAGGATCGACATTCTTTCTATATTACAAAGCCTTGACATCGTGCACTTGCAGACTCGATCATACCCTTTCATGAAGGAGACGAACGCGAAAGCATTATGTGATGCGCTTGGTTAGAAGTACATGAAGAAGAACATTCAGAACCGCTTACACCTAAAGAAAAATCTTTTTGGCCTCAAGATGGAGGAAGGAGTTTCAGTTGAAGAACTCCTCTACTGCTGCAACAAACTCCTCACAGATTTGAGAAACATCGATGTCAAGGTGGAAGATGAGGACAAGTCGATGATTCTCCTCAACTCCCTACATAAAGACTATGAGCACATCGTTTCAATCTTAACAAATGGTAAAGAATCTATCACCTTCAATGAAGTTTCTAACGCTCTTACTAGCAATGAATTTAGAAAGAATGATGATGAGAAGATGAGGGGTCAAAGGTCCGAAGCGCTTACCGTGATTAGAGGTCGTAGCAATGAAAGAGGTGGAGGCCGCAAAGTGAACTATAGATCTAAGACGAGGGACAATAGTAGAGCTTCACGCACATACATCGAGAGGGATAAATGTGCCTTTTGCGAGGAAAGAGGACATTGGGCGAGGAAGTGCCCAAAGGCCAATAAGAAGAAGGATGTTACCGCCAACATCGTCAAAAGCGAGGAGGTGGATGAGTGGGTCCTAGTTGGTGTGACGAAGGGGGTGATGAAGGGGGATGGGTGCTCTACTTGGGTTGCTCATTTCATATGACACCCCACAGAGAGTACTTTACTACTTTCCATGAAGATAGTAAGAGTAAATTCTTCTTGGAGACGATGGAGCATGCACGACGGTGGACATTGGCATGGTCTGTATAAAGATTAGTGATGGTGTCACACTGGACATAGGCGATGTTCATTATGTGTCCGACGTGAAGTACAACTTGATATCACTTGGTTCATTAGAAGCACAAGGGTGCAAAGTGACTATGAAGGACGGCGCTTTGAAGGTGACACGAAAAGCAATGATCCTGATAAAGGAGAAGCGTGAAGGCAACCTCTATTACTTGGATGGTATGGTGATGATGAAGACGACGAGATATCCAGAAGAGCGAGCTACCGACTCAAGCTCGCATGCACCAAAGTCGACGTCATTGGATGATCTTCGGAGAGGTGGTGCTAATAGAGGTGATGGTTCAAGTCAGTATGGTTGAGATACTTTGTCCCTACAACTTGCACAACAGATGGATTCTATCAAAGTTTGGAGACCAAGGTATGAGAGATGCCAACCTACCAATTGAGCTTCTACTGAAGCATTGGGAAAACTTGTATGAGGTCTTATTGGAAGTTCCATAGGATCATAGAGAACCATCTTTGAGAGGGCCAATTGTGAGGATTTCTTAGGAGTAGTTGAGTGCCTTTTATATCTCCTTCTTGAAATCAATAGAATTGTTTTCTTGGTCGTTAAGGCAACCGAAATCTTTTGTATGCTTTCTCTCTATTTGTTCTTCATGCTAGATACTTCGGCGATTCGATTGCTTCCGCTTGGCACACAACAGACATACTATATAGCCAAGTTAATGATCATTCCACCTATGAATCGAAAGATAAACAAATATCCTATATGCATTCTAGATTGTTTCCTTAAGCATTAAAAAGGCCAAACATGTATCCAACATTGGAATGTAGGCTACTTGTCTTATCTCCCAAGTCATTTTTCTTCCAATTTGTGGAACAGACTAACCTTTCAAGTCTGAGCCCATGGTACAGTCGAGGTGGGAGCCTCAGTGCCAGATATTACCATCATGGCACACTAAGGAAAGACTTTTTCTTTCTCTACGATGATGACCATGATGGTTGAAAGAGCCAACTTGCCTTCACATGAAGTAATCTTGCATTCTAGTTCTTGTCTGATTATGATTGCAAAGTTCTCATTCTTATAATTGAACATATGCCTTGATTCTTGATTTTTTTTTTTCCCCCTTTGCACATTTATATAGCTCTAGTAAAAACCCTTGTTCTAAGCACGTGCACTTCACTTAAAAGATGAAGGGCTGACGAATGGAGTAAATGGTCCAATACCAAAATATTTGGCCCAACAAGCAAATAACCCACATCTGCTCTAAACCAAATCAGATGTATTGTAACACCAAATATAATTGTTTAAAATGTGAATTGATCGAGGACCAGATTCAAAGTTCAAATCAGTTTTAACTTAGTTTAGATGACCCAACCTACTTGAGCTGGCCAAACCTGAAATCAAGCTAACTGGGCCAACTAAAGCTAAAACTAAGCCATTGAGCCAAAGTAGAGACGACTGAGCAACCATAAGCCAACACAGTCTATAGTAAACTAATGAAGATGACTAAGCTGAACCCAAGCTGAACCATCTAACTAATTAAGCCATTCAAGCTTATTGGTGCAATACCTTATCCATTTCAACCGAGCTATAATACCAAGTTGACTAATGCTACAATACATCTTCACTAATTTGGTGAAATTTTTTGGATTGTCAACCTATGAACAGTACCTGAGAGCACAATCTCAAGGATTTTGGAGCCGTTCTCGGCCTGATTTTTAATTGTCTATGCCAATTGATACGGCTATTTGGAGAAGCCCAAGAAACAAAGACACAAGACCCAGCCATGAACGAGAAGCCCACTAGCAAGATTGGGCCCCGCTAGACGAGGCCCACGAATAGAACCCTATGTCGGGCCGGACTAGCCCAATGGACGCACGATCAGCTCGTACTCCTCCAAGACGTCTGTTCCACTGAATCCGCGGCTCCTTAATGACCATTAAGTGGTCCGTTAATCAACGCTCCCCATGACGCACGCATGCGCCTTGAAGAAGGCGGATCACGGGGGCGTGAGTAGGGGCGAACGAATGATGTGGATCGGGAGCAATCGTGGCACGGACCCTATAAGAGGGTAGCAGGAGCAACCGCCAAGGGGATCGAGCCCCAGGGTATTCAGATCTGAGGTATTCCTTCAACGACTTTGGTTTCCGCCATTTCTTTCCCTCTCCATGCTCGTGCCGAGGGTCGGCGTATCGATCTCTTCTTGAGTCATACCTACCCCGCCAAGTACTTTTCAGACCTTGATCTGACTTAGGCATCGGAGGGGATTCGGCCGGAACCAAGGTCCGACCACCCTGACGAGTTTCTCGTCTATCCAAGAAGAAGTTGGCCGAGGCGCCGAGGCTACCCCTCAGCGCCAGACGATCGCCCCCGCTGCAAGCAGGCGTGGCTATCGACCGAAGATCGAGCAGCAAACGAAGCGCCGAGGCTACCCCTCGCCGCACGTCCAACCGAGGCCGAGCCCAACTCGCAGAGCCGAGGCTTCCCCTCCGTTCTGCTTCAGCCGAGAACCGACACTCTGTCCGAATCTCACGCTCGACCTCGACTCCATCTCTGATCCATGTCGAGTGCACGAGTGCTTGGCGTGCCCAAGGGATCTCAACCGACCCCTTGACCACGTTGACCGTATAGTCCTCGGTCAACGATCCAGCGGTTAGAAAACACCCGTAAACATCTGGCGCCGTCTGTGGGATCCGAAGTAAGCCCACATCGAACCACTGGAATGGAACCAATCTGCAATGGCGCGGGGCGCATGCCCCCCATCCAAGAAGAAGGGGATTACATTCCTCCTAAAAATCAGCACAGTCACACCACCGAAGGAACAGGCGAAACTCGATCGGTCACCCAGGAACAGCTCCGCATCTTCGCCCAGGAGACCAACGCTAACATCCAGACGTTGGTCGCGATAATTCAACAACTCGTCGGCAACACGCCCATCCAGGGAGATGGGGTGGATGAAGCCCACCGTTGGGGAGGGGACCACCAACCCATGCGGTCCGCCGTAGTCACCGACAACGGGAACGGGGTGCCCAACCTGGAGCGGCGATTTACCATGCCGAGCTTCAACCCAGCACGGTCCCCCACTCCCACCTCGTTTCATGTGAGAAACAGGAGGGTCTCTGAGGGAGCAGAGGACGAGTCGGTGACCGCCTCGTCCAGACGACCAAGCACCTCCAAGCACCAACGGGACGATCGCTGGGCAATGGCGGATCGGACCCAGCGGAGCGAAAGTACCCGCCGACTGAGGCGGGACAAGAGAGAACCGAGGCGAGAAAGGGGACGCGCACCGATCGAGCCCCACCCCCAGCTTGGCGGGGACACGAGGGACATCCAAGCATGAACCCCCCCCCCCGTCGCGACCGGACGACCACGAGGCCTTGATCAGTGATGGAGGGTCCCATTTTTGCAACCGCATGTTCGCTAATTTAATTAAGAGGTTTGGGGTCACATACAAAGTGTCTACTCCATATCACCCCCAAACCAATAGTCAAGCAGAGCTGGCAAATAGAGAGATCAAAGGCATTTTACAGAAGACGGTGAATCCCTCAAGGAAAGATTGGAGTTTGCGCTTATCTGAAGCGTTGTGGGCCTACAGGACGGCCTACAAGACAATTTTGGGGATGTCACCTTACCGTCTTGTTTTTGGTAAGTCTTGTCACTTACCTGTTGAATTGGAACATAGATCTTATTGGGCTATAAAGAAATTGAATTTTGATACTGATTCATCTTTTTCTTCTCGCAGGTTACAATTGTTGGAGTTAGAGGAGTTGAGGAGAAATACTTATGACAACGCTAAAATATCGAAAGAGAGGATGAAATCCGTCCACGACATGATGATCTTGAGGAGGGAGTTCACCCCAGGCCAAAAAGTTCTTCTATACAATTCCAGGCTACACATCTTTCCCGGGAAGCTTCGCTCTAGGTGGTTTGGACCTTTCACAGTCAAAGAAGTTTTCCCACACAGTGCTATTATTGAATGAAAAAGATGGAAGTGAGTTCAAGGTGAATGGCCAAAGATTGAAGCATTTTCACGAGCCTATGACCAAGGAAGCGAGCACCATGGATCTCACAGACCCACCTTCGGGTGGGGACTAATCAGGTGTGTTCTTTCCATGATTCCATCTTCCTAACATTGAGGACAATGTCTATTTTAAGTTGGGGGGAGGGTATAAATTTTAGGATTTTTTTTTATTTTCCCTTTTTCTTTTAGGATTTTTTTTTTGATTTTTTAGTTCCCTTTTTGAATTGAAAAAAAATATTGAGTCAAGATCTGTAACGGCCTGTTTCCGTAGGTATGCATTTGCACGTGTTAATACTAATGTGATCATTTATTTAACTATATGATTTATAATTTTAGTCTATTATGTTATTCATAGATTGATCACGCGACTTAGCGATCGCGTCCTTATCTTCTTTAAATTTTTCTTGATGTGGAGTGCTGAGGGAAGGTCGTGATAATCCAATTATTCTAATCAGACGATTCCTCGAAATCTTATCTTGATCCAATCCGAACCCTGGTCTAAACATCGTAATTGATCATATTAACCAAATCACATCTTCACATCTTAACCAAATCGATCCTTCGAATCAAATTTTAACCAATATGTTAACCAAACGAATGATCATATCTAATCCTAATATATATCAGATATCCCAACCGAATGAATTTTCACATCTTGATCGGTCCCTCCCAATCATTCCTGACTTGATCGATTCCCCGAATCGAATCTTAACTCCAAGTTTTATCGAATCGATTTCCTAACTGAACTGAATTCCTAAAGCAGATCAAATCTTAACCGAATCGATTTCCAAATCAAATGGGGACCAAATCCGAATCGATCTTGCAGAATCTTAATCTTGCCTTATTGAATCCTAATGAGTCTATAAGACTAAAATATCTTAACTGAACCATAATATCTAATTTTAATTCTTAAACATCTAAAAGGTTTGATTTGATAGATTTTATCTTAACTAAATCCTCATACCTACATATCCTAAACAAAATACCCCAGACACCCTAACCAATGGGAAATAACTTTATTAGTTAATCCTCTTTAATTAAAACGTAATCTCAAATAAATCTTCTTCAAAATATATTAACTAAAACCTCAGTTATAATTGATTTTATCATATTTTATAAAATATCTTAATTTAATAGTTATATGCAACATCCTATAATAACTACCCGAAGCCCAGTCGCCAACAATTCGCTCCTCTCTTCGCAGAATCCCACGCACGAGATGGAAACACCCCCACGTCCGCACACAGGCCCGCATCAACCGCCCACTCACGTTCTCTTTTCCCCTTCATGAGACACTCTCCTCTTCATCTCTTTAACACAAACCTTAGGCCATTTGAAAGACCCAAGAGAGCCCATCCACGTGAGCATCCTACAATCTTTTGTAAGAAAGCCTAGGTCATCTCATATAATAAAACCCAAGGCCAAGCACAGCACCCTACTTTCTATATAAAACAAATGAAACCTTGGTCCAATGCTTCTCCCAACATCACACCGTGGCCGCCGCCCCCTTGTCCTCATTTTCTCTCCACGCATGAGCAGCTCGCGATGCATCGCTCCCAGGCAACTCGCAACGCCGGCCATCTACCCTGTTCTCCTTCTCCACCGCCTCCCCCCACATATACCGCAGCAACTCTCGCCGTCTGCTTTCCCTTCGCCCACATCTCCGAGAAAACCCCGACTCCTCTCGATCTCCGACCCCCAGCCTGCGTGCCGACCATCTCCCTCGCCTTGTTCCGACGCCCTCACCCAACGGCCGCACAACCAACGCCTTGCCTCGACAACCACCACTAGTCCGCCCTTCTCCTCCCAGTCCCCGACGACCCGGTACACCAAGCCGCCACCTCGCCTCGCAGCCAGCCGCCTCCGTTGATCCTCGCCCAGCACCTCCAGCCCTCCGGCAACTCCCCCTTTGTAATCGAAACCACCCTCTGACTCATCGGTCTTCTCCCCGACCCGATCCCCCTCAGGTCTCGTCGACATCATCCCACTCCCCTCTTCTTCCTGAACTCCTGCCCGCCGGCCAAGAGCAGCCCCGACGTCCGGCGGCGATCCCCCTCCTCAGACTGGCCAGGCCTCAACCTGACCGCCACACCGCCTCATTCCGCCTCCTCTCGATGCCCGTCAGCCCCGATCACCGCTCCCGCCTCCATCTAACACCGCTACACGCAACAACCACCCCTCTCTCTTCGAAAAACTCACCGCCAGCATCACAAACACCCCGACCTCCTTTCCGCCTCCCTCCGACAGAACCACGGCCACATTCTCCCCTCTCCCTCACCGGCACCCCGTCACCTCCGCCCTGCGCTCCACCATCACGACCATCCTTCCTCCCCTCGTAACAAACTCCCGCAACCCTTGGATCGCCACTCCGCCAGCCTCACCCCCTGCAAACCGCAGCGATCACTCCCCCACCCTCAACCTCAAAACATCCCTCCGACCTCCTCAACCCACGCTCCAGCCCCCTCGCCATTTCCTCCGACCAGGCCGACCAACGTCCCGCTCCCCTGTTCGGATCCACTTCCTCTGTTTCAAACAGAGGACTCCAAGCAGCCGCCTGAGTCGCCCAGAAAACCGCCACCCAGGCCCGCCATCCGATCAGCCGCCCAGATCTGACGCCGGCGGTCGATCCCTCCCCTCCGACACCAGCGATCGCTCCCTCCTCTCTCTCACCCAGGCCACCACCGTCTCTGTCTCCCTTGTTATAACGGCGAGCTCTCCACGTCGCCGTCGCCCGGAGAGATCTGATCCGCTGCCATCTGCTGCCTAATCCACCGCCCTTTGCCGCCCTGAACCACGGCCGCACCTTCTCCAGCCCCGGCCCCAAGCTCTCGATCCCCTATACTTCCCTGCAAAAGAAAGAAACAAGGAGAAAGGGATGGAAAGTCACAGACGATGAGTAGGTGAGTTTCTATAAATTGATTTTTATTATTCCAATGCGATCAGTGTAGTAGAAACAATTTTATAAGTTAATTTATAAGATTTGTAAACAGTACCTATATGTGTAAATGGGTAAGTACTAGACAGCTAAGCTTGTGACTAGTAGTCTATTACATTTTTGCTAGTTAGCAATGTTAGTAAATAATGTTGGTTAGTATACACATGTTAATATACTGTTTATAATTATTAGTTTGACCCGTATCAAAAACTGGAGTGAGAATTGATATAAAATCAGTAACTTGATAAGTATAGCAACCTATTAAATGGGTTAAGTATCTTGTAGCAGTAGGTTATAAACAGTGTAACGGATTAACTATGCCTACGTGAGTGGGTTCAATATTACTTCCGTAATTGATGTTATGAACCTAATGCCACAGATGTAATGCGCCACTCATTACGAACGCTTGGGCACCCAAGGCCGTCCCTGTCAGGCAAGTGTATATTTTCCTTGTTTTAAAATATTGTATGTTAAATTGCTTAAACTGAAGTACTATGATGTGCAAGTGAACTTATTTTTATGACCGTAGCATTTAATCATTTGAACTGAGATGCTCGGATATGCAAGTGCACTTATTACGTATCTAGAAACCGTTGCTTTTAATTGCTTTGACCCGAGTTACTCTGATATGCAAGTGTACTTTCTTACATGTTTTATAACTGCCGCACTTGATCTTTTAAATCGAGGTATTCTGATATGCAAGTGTACTCTTTCTGTTTTAAATATCGTTCCATTTAACTGCTAAGAAAAGATTTACTAGTTTTGCTTTATGTCATGTTGCGCATCATACTCGTACACACTTGTTTGAATGATATTGGATGAAATGCGTATCGATGAAACATAATGACAGAATGAAATACATGAAATCGTAAAATTGTGAGTTCGTGCGCCCAAGCGACGAAATCGTGACTTTCGTGAGTGTCATGTGAGTCGACAAATTCGTGCTTGTAAAACGACTAGGCCGGCTCGTGTTCCAGAAAACTTTTGTGTGGGGTTAGGGTTGAGCAGCCACTAGGCGTATGAAAGGTACTCTTCTCAAGAGCACCACCCGCACGCGGTGGGTTAGCGTCAATCACGGTAAGCCCCCGTGAGAGGAACAACCTTCTCATCACGACCTACAGGCGTGAACCCTAGGAGTGAATAGAAACACGGATGTGAAATTACAAATTGCCAAGTCATTACATTATTTCAAACTTGCTTAGAACTGCCATGTTAATTGATGTACACACCACACTTGCCACGTTACTGCTGTACACACCACGCTTGCCATGTTAGTTGATGTACACACTACACTTGCCATGTTATCTGATGTTCATACTACGCATGCCATGTTTATTGCTGTACACACTACACTTGCCACGTTATTTGCTGTGCGCACTACACTTGCCACGTTATTTGATGTACACACTACACTTGCCACGTTATTGCTATGGACAATACACTTGTCATGCTGCTACTTGTACACTATGCCTGACTTGCTTATACTTTCCTTATGCTGCCATGTTTGAACTATTGAAATCACATCTTGCCACTTATCTTGCTTTGTTAATGATTTCGAAAACCTTGCCGAGGGTCAAGTTTCTTTTATCCTCTTTAAATTTTGCCGAGCGACCCTCGCTGACGTATATTTCTTGTCTTATGAAATATACGTCAGGTATTAGACAGGTTTGCAGAGGAGCTTGCTTAGAGATTAAGCAGGTTGATCAGGAGTGCCTTGCCGCCAAGTTCCTTCGCTGAGAAGTGATGTACCTTCGCATCATTTTTTTTGTACTTTGTTGTCTCTTCCAATATTTGTATGGGCGTTGACGCTTTCACTTTTGTTTCTTTCATTTTTGTAAATTATTTTGAGATTTGAGATTGTAATAAAATATTATCTGTGTTGTTTGAGTTGCATGCAAGAACCTGCAGGATGTCTTCACAGACGCGTAATGTGCTTAAACCAAGGAGGAAGAAAAAATAAGTATCTCCTCCTTGCTTTAAGCACATGCGGACCTTCGTCGCATCCTCGCTCCCAAGTACAATGGGAAGCAGGGCGTGACAGGTTTTAGTGGTGGCCCATGCTGGTCATCCTTATGCGAAATACTTAAAACAACATAGGTAAGATTACGATCGTGTTTCTCAAGAACCCCTTCTCCTCGAATCTCTTTTCCGTCCTTGCCCATTAGAAAATCCTATTTCTAAGGTTCCAAATCATTAGTCCACCAAATAAGTCCACCTTAATTTTGAAGTCATGTTTGGCATTTCATTCTTTCGTCGACAACCATAGAAGTACCCTGTAGTAGATCCACAATGTCATTATCTAGTCACCCCTACATTTTGGGTGATCATATCCTATTTCTATTTATGGATTTACTTGTTTCCAATCGCGATATACATGTCATCATATTTCCACTTCATCCAATTGAATTTTTCCCCAACCGTGCCTTCTTAAAAACTCGATTAGTTCTGTCAGGTCGATACGCCTTACCTAGCTTTATTAATTTCCGAGGACGGAATTTTTATAAGGTGGGTAGGATGTAACGGCCTGTTTCCGTAGGTATGCATTTGCACGTGTTAATACTAATGTGATGATTTATTTAACTATATGATTTATAATTTTAGTCTATTATGTTATTCATAGATTGATCACGCGACTTAGCGATCGCGTCCTTATCTTCTTTAAATTTTTCTTGATGTGGAGTGCTGAGGGAAGGTCGTGATAATCATTTTATTCTAATCAGACGATTCCTCGAAATCTTATCTTGATCCAATCCGAACCCTGGTCTAAACATCGTAATTGATCATATTAACCAAATCACATCTTCACATCTTAACCAAATCGATCCTTCGAATCAAATTTTAACCAATATCTTAACCAAACGAATGATCATATCTAATCCTAATATATATCAGATATCCCAACCGAATGAATTTTCACATCTTGATCGGTCCCTCCCAATCATTCCCGACTTGATCGATTCCCCGAATCGAATCTTAACTCCAAGTTTTATCGAATCGATTTCCTAACTGAACTGAATTCCTAAAGCAGATCAAATCTTAACCGAATCGATTTCCAAATCAAATGGGGACCAAATCCGAATCGATCTTGCAGAATCTTAATCTTGCCTTATTGAATCCTAATGAGTCTATAAGACTAAAATATCTTAACTGAACCATAATATCTAATTTTAATTCTTAAACATCTAAAAGGTTTGATTTGATAGATTTTATCTTAACTAAATCCTCATACCTACATATCCTAAACAAAATACCCCAGACACCCTAACCAATGGGAAATAACTTTATTAGTTAATCCTCTTTAATTAAAACGTAATCTCAAATAAATCTTCTTCAAAATATATTAACTAAAACCTCAGTTATAATTGATTTTATCATATTTTATAAAATATCTTAATTTAATAGATATATGCAACATCCTATAATAACTACCCGAAGCCCAGTCGCCAACAATTCGCTCCTCTCTTCGCAGAATCCCACGCACGAGATGGAAACACCCCCACGTCCGCACACAGGCCCGCATCAACCGCCCACTCACGTTCTCTTTTCCCCTTCATGAGACACTCTCCTCTTCATCTCTTTAACACAAACCTTAGGCCATTTGAAAGACCCAAGAGAGCCCATCCACGTGAGCATCCTACAATCTTTTGTAAGAAAGCCTAGGTCATCTCATATAATAAAACCCAAGGCCAAGCACAGCACCCTACTTTCTATATAAAACAAATGAAACCTTGGTCCAATGCTTCTCCCAACATCACACCGTGGCCGCCGCCCCCTTGTCCTCATTTTCTCTCCACGCATGAGCAGCTCGCGATGCATCGCTCCCAGGCAACTCGCAACGCCGGCCATCTACCCTGTTCTCCTTCTCCACCGCCTCCCCCCACATATACCGCAGCAACTCTCGCCGTCTGCTTTCCCTTCGCCCACATCTCCGAGAAAACCCCGACTCCTCTCGATCTCCGACCCCCAGCCTGCGTGCCGACCATCTCCCTCGCCTTGTTCCGACGCCCTCACCCAACGGCCGCACAACCAACGCCTTGCCTCGACAACCACCACTAGTCCGCCCTTCTCCTCCCAGTCCCCGACAACCCGGTACACCAAGCCGCCACCTCGCCTCGCAGCCAGCCGCCTCCGTTGATCCTCGCCCAGCACCTCCAGCCCTCCGACAACTCCCCCTTTGTAATCGGAACCACCCTCTGACTCACCGGTCTTCTCCCCGACCCGATCCCCCTCAGGTCTCGTCGACATCATCCCACTCCCCTGTTCTTCCTGAACTCCTGCCCGTCGGCCAAGAGCAGCCCCGACGTCCGGCGGCGATCCCCCCCTCAGACTGGCCAGGCCTCAACCCGACCGCCACACCGCCTCATTCCGCCTCATCTCGATGCCCGTCAGCCCCGATCACCGCTCCCGCCTCCATCCAACACCGCTACCCGCAACAACCTCCCCTCTCTCTTCGAAAAACTCACCGCCAGCATCACAAACACCCCGACCTCCTTTCCGCCTCCCTCCGACAGAACCACGGCCACGTTCTCCCCTCTCCCTCACCGGCACCCCGTCACCTCCGCCCTGCGCTGCACCATCACGACCATCCTTCCTCCCCTCGCAACAGACTCCCGCAACCCTTGGATCGCCACTCCGCCAGCCTCACCCCCTGCAAACCGCAGCGATCACTCCGCCACCCTCAACCTCAAAACATCCCTCCGACCTCCTCAACCCACGCTCCAGCCCCCTCGCCATTTCCTCCGACCAGGCCGACCAACGTCCCGCTCCCCTGTTCGGATCCACTTCCTCTGTTTCAAACAGAGGACTCCAAGCAGCCGCCTGAGTCGCCCAGAAAACCGCCACCCAGGCCCGCCATCCGATCAGCCGCCCAGATCTGACGCCGGCGGTCGATCCCTCCCCTCCGACACCAGCGATCGCTCCCTCCTCTCTCTCACCCAGGCCACCACCGTCTCTGTCTCCCTTGTTATAACGGCGAGCTCTCCACGTCGCCGTCGCCCGGAGAGATCTGATCCGCTGCCATCTGCTGCCTAATCCACCGCCCTTTGCCGCCCTGAACCACGGCCGCACCTTCTCCAGCCCCGGCCCCAAGCTCTCGATCCCCTATACTTCCCTGCAAAAGAAAGAAACAAGGAGAAAGGGATGGAAAGTCACAGACGATGAGTATGTGAGTTTCTATAAATTGATTTTTATTATTCCAATGCGATCAGTGTAGTAGAAACAATTTTATAAGTTAATTTATAAGATTTGTAAACAGTACCTATATGTGTAAATGGGTAAGTACTAGACAGCTAAGCTTGTGACTAGTAGTCTATTACATTTTTGCTAGTTAGCAATGTTAGTAAATAATGTTGGTTAGTATACACATGTTAATATACTGTTTATAATTATTAGTTTGACCCGTATCAAAAACTGGAGTGAGAATTGATATAAAATCAGTAACTTGATAAGTATAGCAACCTATTAAATGGGTTAAGTATCTTGTAGCAGTAGGTTATAAACAGTGTAACGGATTAACTATGCCTACGTGAGTGGGTTCAATATTACTTCCGTAATTGATGTTATGAACCTAATGCCACAGATGTAATGCGCCACTCATTACGAACGCTTGGGCACCCAAGGCCGTCCCTGTCAGGCAAGTGTATATTTTCCTTGTTTTAAAATATTGTATGTTAAATTGCTTAAACTGAAGTACTATGATGTGCAAGTGAACTTATTTTTATGACCGTAGCATTTAATCATTTGAACTGAGATGCTCGGATATGCAAGTGCACTTATTACGTATCTAGAAACCGTTGCTTTTAATTGCTTTGACCAGAGTTACTCTGATATGCAAGTGTACTTTCTTACATGTTTTATAACTGCCGCACTTGATCTTTTAAATCGAGGTATTCTGATATGCAAGTGTACTCTTTCTGTTTTAAATATCGTTCCATTTAACTGCTAAGAAAAGATTTACTAGTTTTGCTTTATGTCATGTTGCGCATCATACTCGTACACACTTGTTTGAATGATATTGGATGAAATGCGTATCGATGAAACATAATGACAGAATGAAATACATGAAATCGTAAAATTGTGAGTTCGTGCGCCCAAGCGACGAAATCGTGACTTTCGTGAGTGTCATGTGAGTCGACAAATTCGTGCTTGTAAAACGACTAGGCCGGCTCGTGTTCCGGAAAACTTTTGTGTGGGGTTAGGGTTGAGCAGCCACTAGGCGTATGAAAGGTACTCTCCTCAAGAGCACCACCCGCACGCGGTGGGTTAGCGTCAATCACGGTAAGCCCCCGTGAGAGGAACAACCTTCTCATCACGACCTACAGGCGTGAACCCTAGGAGTGAATAGAAACACGGATGTGAAATTACAAATTGCCAAGTCATTACATTATTTCAAACTTGCTTAGAACTGCCATGTTAATTGATGTACACACCACACTTGCCACGTTACTGCTGTACACACCACGCTTGCCATGTTAGTTGATGTACACACTACACTTGCCATGTTATCTGATGTTCATACTACGCATGCCATGTTTATTGCTGTACACACTACACTTGCCACGTTATTTGCTGTGCGCACTACACTTGCCACGTTATTTGATGTACACACTACACTTGCCACGTTATTGCTATGGACAATACACTTGTCATGCTGCTACTTGTACACTATGCCTGACTTGCTTATACTTTCCTTATGCTGCCATGTTTGAACTATTGAAATCACATCTTGCCACTTATCTTGCTTTGTTAATGATTTCGAAAACCTTGCCGAGGGTCAAGTTTCTTTTATCCTCTTTAAATTTTGCCGAGCGACCCTCGCTGACGTATATTTCTTGTCTTATGAAATATACGTCAGGTATTAGACAGGTTTGCAGAGGAGCTTGCTTAGAGATTAAGCAGGTTGATCAGGAGTGCCTTGCCGCCAAGTTCCTTCGCTGAGAAGTGATGTACCTTCGCATCATTTTTTTTGTACTTTGTTGTCTCTTCCAATATTTGTATGGGTGTTGACGCTTTCACTTTTGTTTCTTTCATTGTTGTAAATTATTTTGAGATTTGAGATTGTAATAAAATATTATCTGTGTTGTTTGAGTTGCATGCAAGAACCTGCAGGATGTCTTCACAGACGCGTAATGTGCTTAAACCAAGGAGGAAGAAAAAATAAGTATCTCCTCCTTGCTTTAAGCACATGCGGACCTTCGTCGCATCCTCGCTCCCAAGTACAATGGGAAGCAGGGCGTGACAGGTTTTAGTGGTGGCCCATGCTGGTCATCCTTATGCGAAATACTTAAAACAACATAGGTAAGATTACGATCGTGTTTCTCAAGAACCCCTTCTCCTCGAATCTCTTTTCCGTCCTTGCCCATTAGAAAATCCTATTTCTAAGGTTCCAAATCATTAGTCCACCAAATAAGTCCACCTTAATTTTGAAGTCATGTTTGGCATTTCATTCTTTCGTCGACAACCATAGAAGTACCCTGTAGTAGATCCACAATGTCATTATCTAGTCACCCCTACATTTTGGGTGATCATATCCTATTTCTATTTATGGATTTACTTGTTTCCAATCGCGATATACATGTCATCATATTTCCACTTCATCCAATTGAATTTTTCCCCAACCGTGCCTTCTTAAAAACTCGATTAGTTCTGTCAGGTCGATACGCCTTCCCTAGCTTTATTAATTTCCGAGGACGGAATTTTTATAAGGTGGGTAGGATGTAACGGCATGTTTCCGTAGGTATGCATTTGCACGTGTTAATACTAATGTGATGATTTATTTAACTATATGATTTATAATTTTAGTCTATTATGTTATTCATAGATTGATCATGCGACTTAGCGATCGCGTCCTTATCTTCTTTAAATTTTTCTTGATGTGGAGTGCTGAGGGAAGGTCGTGATAATCATTTTATTCTAATCAGACGATTCCTCGAAATCTTATCTTGATCCAATCCGAACCCTGGTCTAAACATCTTAATTGATCATATTAACCAAATCACATCTTCACATCTTAACCAAATCGATCCTTCGAATCAAATTTTAACCAATATCTTAACCAAACGAATGATCATATCTAATCCTAATATATATCAGATATCCCAACCGAATGAATTTTCACATCTTGATCGGTCCCTCCCAATCATTCCCGACTTGATCGATTCCCCGAATCGAAT
Source organism: Scilla litardierei (assembly GCA_030789695.1). Taxonomy (NCBI): domain Eukaryota; kingdom Viridiplantae; phylum Streptophyta; class Magnoliopsida; order Asparagales; family Asparagaceae; genus Scilla; species Scilla litardierei. The sequence continues at coordinate 138,300,998 of CM061131.1, forward strand.
CTTAACTCCAAGTTTTATCGAATCGATTTCCTAACTGAACTGAATTCCTAAAGCAGATCAAATCTTAACCGAATCGATTTCCAAATCAAATGGGGACCAAATCCTAATCGATCTTGCAGAATCTTAATCTTGCCTTATTGAATCCTAATGAGTCTATAAGACTAAAATATCTTAACTGAACCATAATATCTAATTTTAATTCTTAAACATCTAAAAGGTTTGATTTGATAGATTTTATCTTAACTAAATCCTCATACCTACATATCCTAAACAAAATACCCCAGACACCCTAACCAATGGGAAATAACTTTATTAGTTAATCCTCTTTAATTAAAACGTAATCTCAAATAAATCTTCTTCAAAATATATTAACTAAAACCTCAGTTATAATTGATTTTATCATATTTTATAAAATATCTTAATTTAATAGATATATGCAACATCCTATAATAACTACCCGAAGCCCAGTCGCCAACAATTCGCTCCTCTCTTCGCAGAATCCCACGCACGAGATGGAAACACCCCCACGTCCGCACACAGGCCCGCATCAACCGCCCACTCACGTTCTCTTTTCCCCTTCATGAGACACTCTCCTCTTCATCTCTTTAACACAAACCTTAGGCCATTTGAAAGACCCAAGAGAGCCCATCCACGTGAGCATCCTACAATCTTTTGTAAGAAAGCCTAGGTCATCTCATATAATAAAACCCAAGGCCAAGCACAGCACCCTACTTTCTATATAAAACAAATGAAACCTTGGTCCAATGCTTCTCCCAACATCACACCGTGGCCGCCGCCCCCTTGTCCTCATTTTCTCTCCACGCATGAGCAGCTCGCGATGCATCGCTCCCAGGCAACTCGCAACGCCGGCCATCTACCCTGTTCTCCTTCTCCACCGCCTCCCCCCACATATACCGCAGCAACTCTCGCCGTCTGCTTTCCCTTCGCCCACATCTCCGAGAAAACCCCGACTCCTCTCGATCTCCGACCCCCAGCCTGCGTGCCGACCATCTCCCTCGCCTTGTTCCGACGCCCTCACCCAACGGCCGCACAACCAACGCCTTGCCTCGACAACCACCACTAGTCCGCCCTTCTCCTCCCAGTCCCCGACAACCCGGTACACCAAGCCGCCACCTCGCCTCGCAGCCAGCCGCCTCCGTTGATCCTCGCCCAGCACCTCCAGCCCTCCGACAACTCCCCCTTTGTAATCGGAACCACCCTCTGACTCACCGGTCTTCTCCCCGACCCGATCCCCCTCAGGTCTCGTCGACATCATCCCACTCCCCTGTTCTTCCTGAACTCCTGCCCGTCGGCCAAGAGCAGCCCCGACGTCCGGCGGCGATCCCCCCCTCAGACTGGCCAGGCCTCAACCCGACCGCCACACCGCCTCATTCCGCCTCATCTCGATGCCCGTCAGCCCCGATCACCGCTCCCGCCTCCATCCAACACCGCTACCCGCAACAACCTCCCCTCTCTCTTCGAAAAACTCACCGCCAGCATCACAAACACCCCGACCTCCTTTCCGCCTCCCTCCGACAGAACCACGGCCACGTTCTCCCCTCTCCCTCACCGGCACCACGTCACCGCCGCCCTGCGCTGCACCATCACGACCATCCTTCCTCCCCTCGCAACAGACTCCCGCAACCCTTGGATCGCCACTCAGCCAGCCTCACCCCCTGCAAACCGCAGCGATCACTCCGCCACCCTCAACCTCAAAACATCCCTCCGACCTCCTCAACCCACGCTCCAGCCCCCTCGCCATTTCCTCCAACCAGGCCGACCAACGTCCCGCTCCCCTGTTCGGATCCACTTCCTCTGTTTCGAACAGAGGACTCCAAGCAGCCGCCTGAGTCGTCCAGAAAACCGCCACCCAGGCCCGCCATCCGATCAGCCGCCCAGATCTGACGCCGGCGGTCGATCCCTCCCCTCCGACACCGGCGATCGCTCCCTCCTCTCTCTCACCCAGGCCACCACCCTCTCTTTCTCCCTTGTTATAACGGCGAGCTCTCCACGTCGCCGTCGCCTGGAGAGATCCGATCCGCTGCCATCTGCTGCCTGATCCGCCGCTCTTTGCCGCCCTGAACCACGGCCGCACCTTCTCCAGCCCCTGCCCCGAGCTCTCGATCCCCTATACTTCCCTGCAAAAGAAAGAAACAAGGAGAAAGGGATGGAAAGTCACAGACGATGAGTAGGTGAGTTTCTATAAATTGATTTTTATTATTCCAATGCGATCAGTGTAGTAGAAACAATTTTATAAGTTAATTTATAAGATTTATAAACAGTACCTATATGTGTAAGTGGGTAAGTACTAGACAGCTAAGCTTGTGACTAGTCGTCTATTACATTTTTGCTAGTTAGCAATGTTAGTAAATAATGTTGGTTAGTATACACATGTTAATATACTGTTTATAATTATTAGTTTGACCCGTATCAAAAACTGGAGTGAGAATTGATATAAAATCAGTAACTTGATAAGTATAGCTACCTATTAAATGGGTTAAGTATCTTGTAGCAGTAGGTTATAAACAGTGTAACGGATTAACTATGCCTACGTGAGTGGGTTCAATATTACTTCCGTAATTGATGTTACGAACCTAATGCCACAGATGTAATGCACCACTCATTACGAACGCTTGGGCACCCAAGGCCGTCCCTGTCAGGCAAGTGTATATTTTCCTTGTTTTAAAATATTGTATGTTAAATTGCTTAAACTGAAGTACTATGATGTGCAAGTGAACTTATTTTTATGACTGTAGCATTTAATCATTTGAACTGAGATGCTCAGATATGCAAGTGCACTTATTACGTATCTAGAAACCGTTGCTTTTTGTTTCAGAGTGTTTTCTCACTACTAGGCGTTGACCGTGGAGAACCCGGTCAACGTGGTCAAGGGACCCGCTTTGGGTTCCTCGGGGGCTTCGAATCGGTGCAGAAGGGGCGAGGGGAAGCCTCGGCCCTGGTTGAGACGCTCGGCCTCGGACAGACGCGCTCGGCCTCGGCTGGGAGGGGGACGAGGGGTAGCCTCAGTCGCCCGAGTAGATGCACGGCCGTCTGGTGGCGGGGGTGAGTCTCAGACCCGATTAGGACGCTCGGCCTCGGTAGGGCGTGCTCGGCCAAGGAAGGCTGAGGGTGAGGGGAAGCCTCACCGTCCGGTTGATCGAGTGGTCGGAGAGGGGCGAGGGGTAGCCTCGGCCCGTTGGTCTGTTGTTCACCTGCGTAGACGAGAACGCTCGTCAGGGGGCCGGACCTTGGTTCCGGCCAAATCCCCTCCGATGCCTAAGTCAGATAGAGATCTGAGAAAGGAGGCCCGGCGGAGACGGTCCGACTCGTGAGGAGATCGTGACGGCGTCTCTCGGCGCGAGCGGGGGAGGAAGGAGATGAATTGGGGGAACGAGGTCGTTGATGGAGTACCTTAGGTTTTGTTACCTGAGATGCGGTCCTTTTCTTCGTCGTCTTCCTGACCCTTTTGTAGAGCTCCCAGCGTGATTGGCTCTGGCCCACGTCCCACGCCCGCCATCGATCGTGCCCCATCCGTCCCCCCTCGCCGCCGCCCTCTCCGCCATGCCAGCACCTCCCCATTATCGCCATTTAGTGGTCGCGTGTCCGGGGGAGCGGTTTTCGCAGGAGTGGGCGAACGACCAACGGGTTATGGGGGCCGGGTCGGATCGACGTTTCGAGAAGGTCCCTTGTAGGGCCTTTGCCGAATGGGCTTTCAGGATGCCGGTGGGCTCTTGGGCTCGTGCTTTATGGGTCTCGGTCAAATAGGCGTAACAATTGCCCCCATCGGTCGGGTTGATCGGCCTCGGCTGGTTCGGCTCGGCCGATGTGACCTCTGCCGATTTTGACAGGTTCTCCAGTCGATGCCGACTCATTTATTAGTCGTCGTCATGAGTTAGCCCGTTCGATGTTTTTAAGGCACGGGTTCCGAAGCACCGTCGGCCTTCAGTTGTTGCCACGTGTAGCGGCAAGCTTATCCCTGCCGCTCGCGGAGTCGTCTTAAGTGGAGAAGCCGAGGGATTCGTGGGCCGCCATCCCATCATCTTTCTTCTTTGCGCTGATCCCCCTTCTGTCTGAGCTTTCCCCCATGTCGTCTTCCTCTGCTACGGGCTCGGTCCGGTCGGAGCGCGACGCGGCTCCGGGTCTGGCGGGTGGCACTCCTTCGGCGATCAGTCAGTACGGGGATGATCTTTCAGGGGTTCCTTCTGAGGTCATGGTGTGGCCTTCGTCGATCTGTGCCACCGCCATCGGGAGCATGCGCTCCTCCTACCTGCTCCCGCCCTACTCGGCTCGTGCCCCTGGGGCTGACGAGCGGATCTGCTCTCCTGGTCCCAATGAGGTCGGAATATATGAAAAGTGCTTCCACTTCGGGCTCCGTTTCCCGCTTCATCCTTTTATCGTTGAGTTCCTTCAGGCCCACAATGTGTGCTTGTGTCAATTCTGTCCCAACGCCGTCGGGATCCTCGTCGGGTTCGTTGTCGTCTGCATGCTGAAGGGTGTGGTGCCCTCTCTCCGCCTCTTTGCCCAGCTCTACCGCCTGAGCCTCCACCAATCGGGGGCGTGGATTTACATCAGCGCCCGCCCGAAGATGTCCCTGGTGCTGGGGTTGCCGAGTTCTCTGAAACGCTGGAAGGGGGAATACGTGTTCGTCACATTCCCCTCGAGCGTACACTTCCCGGCACGGTGGGTGGCGGCCGATGCCGTTGTTCTCAATCTGGGTGAGCCGACGGTTGCTGAGCAGCAGACGGCGAGGGACATGTTGGCGATTCCTCCGAGGGAGCGCTCGATCGACTTCCTCTTTAGTGACTTTAATTTGCGTACGACGGTGTGGCCCCTAGGTAAGCTGCTCCGTGCGTTCGCCCCTCGAGATCGTCCAGGTTCTGCTCTGTCTCTCATTTATCCTTTGAGTGCAGGTGGGTTCCCTCTCGGTCCTTCTCCCGCCAGCGCTCTCGTGCAGGCTTCAAACCCGGATCCGCGCAGAAGGGACCATGTGTTGGCGGTCCGGAAGAAGCAGCGGGTTGTGACCGTATCCGGAGGCTCGAAGCGAAAGAAGATGTCGTCTCCCTCTCTCCCCTTGCAGGGATCTCCCGAGAGGCTCCGTGGGGGGGTCGAGGGGGCCGACGTTCAGCCGACTGCTGACCGACCTCATCCCGCTCCCGTTGAGGTTGCCTGGCCGTGGGCCGGCCCTTCACCTCTCCCGGACGGCTTTCTCCCTGATGCTTACAGTCGGTATCTGGGGGCGTTCCGCTCCGCTCCTGGCGAGTTCCCTTCGTCAGGGGAGGGTCTTCTTCGTCCACGCTTTCCAGTGGGTGAGAAGGAGTCGGTGTTCTCGAGCCGTGGAGCCGCCGCTCGAGTGGCCGAGAACTGTTGTCTCCCTCCCGACCAGGCGGTGTTGGACGGAGTCAGAGGTGATTGCTTGGCTACCTTCGTGATCCAGGCTGGTCAACAGGTAGTGCGTCTCTGCTTGTCCCCCCGTTCTCCAGCCGCTTTTGCCCTCTCACCTTCGTTGCTTTGGCACAGTTGTCCTCGGTGGGCCTCTCGATGAGGCGCCAATTCGCGGCTCTTCCCAAAGCCAAATCCGTGGCTGGGCTAGGCCCTGAGGTCCCGGGCGAGGAGGAGGAGGATGCTGGTCAGTGGGAGGAAGCGCGGGTCCAATCCCTGAACTCCCGCATAACTGAGCTGTCCTCTGCCCTGGAGGCGGCGGATCGCGAGAGAGCCGTGGCTCTGGCCGCGAAGTCCGAGGCCGAGACGCGGCTCGCCTCTCTTTTAAAAGACGTCGACGCGTCTGGAGGAGTCAAGCAGATCCCCGGCCCGGCTGCTGCCCCCGACGCCTCGGAGCTGTCCGATCGTCTGGATGCGGCGGAGGAGCAGGCGAGGGCCCTTGCTGCCCAACTAGGAGAGAAATCCCGGGAGATCGAGAAGGAGAAGGCGGAGCACCAACGCCAGGTAGAGACCTTAGAGGCCCAGCTGCGTGGGCTCGAGGAGGTGGATCCGGCCCGGATCGCTCAGGATGCCGTGGCGGAGTATGCCACCTCCTTTGTGGAGACCGCCTTGGCGACGTCGTACGAGAAGGGCTTCGCCCGGTGCCAGTCCGAGATCCAAAAGAAGTTCCCGCTCTCGGGGATTGACTTCAAGAAACTTCGGATGTACCCTGACGCCGAACAGAGCAAGGGGGGAGGCCCTAGTGAGCTGCCAGCTTGTGGCTCCACCGGTGCCCCCGGGGAAAAATGAGGGAGGGGAATGCCCCTCGACCTCTTCGCGTATCCCTCTGTATGCCTTTTCGCTTTATCTGGAAAGGAGTGAAATTAAAACAAATTTATTTCATAGGAAGTGATACATCTATTGAAAGTATTTGCGTAAATATTCCGCATTCCAAGTGTGAGTGAGAACTCTCCCTTCCATGTCGGCTAGTCGGTAGGCTGCGGGTCCGAGGACCTCGACGACTTTGTAGGGTCCCTCCCATCTAGCCGCGAGCTTCCCTTTGCGAGCGGTATCGGTGGTGAAGCCTGCTTTCCGGAGGACCAGGTCCCCGAGGTGGAAGCTTCTCCCTCGCACCCGAGCGTTGTAGTATCGGGCCACCTTCTGCTTTTGGCGGACGATGGTGGCCAGTGACTGCTCCCGTCGTTCGTCGAGGAGCTCCAGGCTGAGCCCTAGGCCCTGTGAGTTCCGGTCTTCGTCAAAGTATTTGAGGCGGAGAGATTCTTCCCCCAATTCGACTGGTACCACCGCCTCGGCCCCGTAGGTGAGCATGAAGGGGGTCTCGCCCGTAGCCTCCTTGTGGGTCGTCCGGTATGACCAGAGTATCCCGGGGAGCTCTTCCGGCCAGTTCCCTTCGGCGTCCTTTACTTTCTTTCGGAGGGGCTCTATGATACACTTGTTGGCCGCCTCTGCCATCCCGTTGGTTTGGGGGTGTGCCACCGAGGCAAAGAGGAGCTTGATTCCCCATTCCTCGCAAAAATCTTTAAACCCTGCTGAATCAAACTGCTTCCCGTTGTCTGTGACGATGGCCCGTGGTACTCCGAATCGAGAGATGATGGAATTCCACACGAAGCTTTTCGCTTTCTTCCACGTGATGGTCGCCAACGGCTCAGCCTCGATCCACTTGGTGAAGTAATCCACTGCCACGATCAGGTGCTTCCGCTGCCCTCGTCCTGGCTTGAACGGCCCGAGGATGTCGAGCCCCCACTTCGCAAAGGGGAGGGGGCTCACGATGGGGATGAGCTCTGACGGAGGAGTCGAGATGTGGTGGGCATACCTCTGGCATTCTTGGCATTTCTGCACGTAGCTTGTAGCATCTTTGGCCAAGGTCGGCCAGTAGTACCCCTGCCTTAAGATCTTCTGCGCGACTATCTTGCCCCCGTGGTGATTCCCGCAGATCCCGTCGTGAACCTCCTGTAGGACGTAGTCAGCTTCTTGCGGTCCGATGCACTTCAGGTACGGGAGGACGTCCGTCTTGGTCCAGCGTCTCCGGTAGAGCGTCCCCTCATGGATCACGTATCGGAGTGCTTTTCTCTCCAGGGTTCGGCGCTCATCCCCATCGGCCGGCACCTCTCCGTGGGTGAGGTATCGGATGATCGGGTCCATCCAGGTGGGCTCTTGGTCGATCGCCATCACCTCGTGCTCCATCGTGCTGGGGGACGGCATGTTCTCTACGTAGATGGTGCGGCCCAGCTCCTTTGGCGAGGACGAGGCCAGTTTTGACAACGCATCGGCCAGCGCATTCTCTGATCGTGGGAGGTGTAAGACCTCCACGTCCTTGAATTTGGACATCGCCGCTCTGGCGACTGGGAGATATCTCTGCATCGCCTCCTCTCGTGCCTCGTAACTCCCTAAGAGTTGGTTGACAATGAGCTTCGAGTCGCTGAGGAGGCGGACGGACTCGGCCCCGAGCTCCAGGGCCAGCCTCAGGCCGTTGATCACAGCTTCGTATTCCGCCACGTTGTTTGTGGCCGGGAACTTGAACCGCAACGCGTATTCCGCGATGTTCCCCTCCGGAGATCGGATCGCAATCCCGGCTCCTCCTCCTGACTGCGTGGCCGACCCGTCCACATGAACTATCCACGCTCCTGGATCCTCTGGTTGAAAGTGGTCAGCCGAAAGAAAGGACAAGGGTTGAGCAGTTACCGTCCCCGGGCCTTCTCCCTCTGGGGGGCCATTTCCTTCCGTCGTGCATTCGGCGATGAAGTCGGCTAGGGCTTGTCCCTTGATGGCCGTGCGCGGTTTGAATCGGAGGTCAAACTCGCTCAGCTCCACTCCCCAGTTTAGCATCCTTCCCATTCGATCGAATCTCTTGAGGTTCTGTTCTAGCTGTGAGTCGGTCAGGATTAGTATGGTGTGGGCCTGGAAATAGGGTCGGAGCCTTCGCGCTGAGAGGACGAGGGCGTACGCCAGTTTCTCCATGGGCGAGTATCGCACCTCCGCCCCCTTCAAGATCCGGCTCGTGTAATATACCGGCCATTGCACCCCGCTGTCCTCCCGGATCAGCACCGAACTCACAGCTTCCTCTGCGCACGCCAGGTAAAGGCTCAGCGACTCCCCTTCCCGGGGTTTGGACAGGAGAGGGGGGCTGCGGAGATACTCTTTGAGGTCCCCGAACGCCCGGGAGCAGTCTTCGTCCCAGTGTATCGTCTTCCTATTGTTCGGAGGTTCCGCGATTGCTTTCCTCAGGACCTTGAAGAAGGGAAGCGATCTTTTCCGCTGATTTGGAAAGGAATCGCCCCAGGGCTGCGATGCGCCCGTTCAACCTCTGTAGCTCCTTGATCGTCGTCGGCTCGCGCATGTTAACCAGCGCCTCGATCTTGTCGGGATTAGCTTCAATACCACGATTAGTTATCATAAATCCCAAGAATTTGCCAGATCTTACCCCGAACGTGCATTTCGCGGGGTTGAGCCGAATGTGGTGTCGCCGTAACCGCTCGAAGGTCTCCCGCAAGTCGGCGATGTGGTCTTCCGGTCGCCTTGACTTGACAAGCATGTCGTCGACGTAGACTTCTAGGTTCCTCCCGATCTGGGAGCTGAACACCTTGTTGACCATTCTCTGGTAGGTGGCCCCCGCGTTCTTCAAGCCAAAGGGCATCTTCTTGTAGCAGTAGGTTCCCCGGTCTGTCGTGAAGGCTGTCATCTCTTCGTCCCGGGGGTCCATCTGGACTTGATTGTACCCGGAGTAAGCGTCCATGAAGCTTAGCATCTCGTATCCCGAGGCGTTGTCCACCAGGTGGTCGATGCGCGGCAGGGGGTAGCTATCCTTGGGGCAGGCCTTGTTGAGGTCACTGAAGTCCACGCACATTCGCCACTTCCCGCTGGGTTTTTTGACCATCACCACGTTCGACAGCCACTCCGGGTACCAGACTTCTCGTATGAAGCCGGCATCGAGGAGACGCTCCACTTCCTCGGAGGCTGCCTTCATCTTCTCGCCGCCCAGGTTACGCTTCTTCTGCCTAACCGGTTTGAAGTTGGGGTCGGCGTTGATCTGGTGGACGATCACCTGGGGGTCCACGCCGGGCATGTCTTCAGGCGACCAGGCGAAGATGTCCAGGTTCGCCTCCAGGCACTCGATCAGCTGGTCCCTTAGGTCCGGGCTCAGCCCTCTCCCGATCGAGACGAACCGGCCTTCGATGTCTGTGACCGGGATTTGCTCCTGCTCCTCCGCAGGGGTGGGCCTAGGCCCACTCCTTAAGTCGAGCGCGGCCATCCGGTCAGCTAGACGATCCTCGGGACCTTCCTCCGCCAGTTGATAGCAGGTATTCGGTCTCCCCGCGTCGCCTTCGACTTGCCCCATCCCCCCCGGCGTTCGGAACTTAATGGTCCGATGGAGGGTCGAGACCATCGCGCCGACGGCGTTGAGTAGGGGTCGGCCGATGATCCCATTGTATTCCGACCCGATCCCCAACACGATGAATTCCACCGCTAGGGTCACAGAGTCTGGTGTGTTTCCGAGCGTTACCGGGAGATGGATAGTGCCGATGATGGGGGTGGAGTGACCCGTGAATCCGACCACGGGACCCGAACGAGGTCGCAAGTCTCCTTTCTGCCGGCCCATCTTCTCCAGGGTTGACATAAATAGGACGTCACAGGAGCTGCCGGTGTCGACAAGCATCCGTCGCACTAAGGTAGTGTCTATGACCACTGATACCACCAAAGCCACGTCCGAGCTGCGTGCCGTTACGGGCGCACTCGGTCTCCCAACCGGTGGGGAAGGGGAGGGCACCCCGGCCCTTTCCTCACGACTCTCCTCGTGTCGGTCCCGTGCCCATTCTTGGCAACGATGGCGGGGCCTGTCGCCCCGCGTCGGGGCCTCGCCCTTCTTTCGCCGAGAGGAGGGGGGCCGCGTCATCGCAGATGTGGTTTGTTTCTTCGTGGGACAGTTTTCGTTCCCACAGACGGCACCAGATGTTTCAGAGTGTTTTCTCACTACTAGGCGTTGACCGTGGAGAACCCGGTCAACGTGGTCAAGGGACCCGCTTTGGGTTCCTCGGGGGCTTCGAATTGGTGCAGAAGGGGCGAGGGGAAGCCTCGGCCCTGGTTGAGACGCTCGGCCTTGGACAGACGCGCTCGGCCTCGGCTGGGAGGGGGACGAGGGGTAGCCTCAGTCGCCCGAGTAGATGCACGGCCGTCTGGTGGCGGGGGTGAGTCTCAGACCCGATTAGGACGCTCGGCCTCGGTAGGGCGTGCTCGGCCAAGGAAGGCTGAGGGTGAGGGGAAGCCTCACCGTCCGGTTGATCGAGTGGTCGGAGAGGGGCGAGGGGTAGCCTCGGCCCGTTGGTCTGTTGTTCACCTGCGTAGACGAGAACGCTCGTCAGGGGGCCGGACCTTGGTTCCGGCCAAATCCCCTCCGATGCCTAAGTCAGATAGAGATCTGAGAAAGGAGGCCCGGCGGAGACGGTCCGACTCGTGAGGAGATCGTGACGGCGTCTCTCGACGCGAGCGGGGGAGGAAGGAGATGAATTGGGGGAACGAGGTCGTTGATGGAGTACCTTAGGTTTTGTTACCTGAGATGCAGTCCTTTTCTTCGTCGTCTTCCTGACCCTTTTGTAGAGCTCCCAGCGTGATTGGCTCTGGCACACGTCCCACGCCCGCCATCGATCGTGCCCCATCCGTCCCCCCTCGCCGCCGCCCTCTCCGCCATGCCAGCACCTCCCCATTATCGCCATTTAGTGGTCGCGTGTCCGGGGGAGCGGTTTTCGCAGGAGTGGGCGAACGACCAACGGGTTATGGGGGCCGGGTCGGATCGACGTTTCGAGAAGGTCCCTTGTAGGGCCTTTGCCGAATGGGCTTTCAGGATGCCGGTGGGCTCTTGGGCTCGTGCTTTATGGGTCTCGGTCAAATAGGCGTAACACTTTTAATTGCTTTGACCCGAGTTACTCTGATATGCAAGTGTACTTTCTTACATGTTTTATAACTGTCGCACTTGATCTTTTAAATCGAGGTATTCTGATATGCAAGTGTACTCTTTCTGTTTTAAATATCGTTCCATTTAACTGCTAGGACAAGATTTACTAGTTTTGCTTTATGTCATGTTGCGCATCATACTCGTACACACTTGATTGAATGATATTGGATGAAATGCGTATCGATGAAACATAATGACAGAATGAAATACATGAAATCGTCAAATTGTGAGTTCGTGCGCCCAAGCGGCGAAATCGTGACTTTCGTGAGTGTCATGTGAGTTGACAAATTTGTGCTTGTAAAATGACTAGGCCGGCTCGTGTTCCGGAAAACTTTTGGGTGGGGTTAGGGTTGAGCGGCCACTAGGTGTATGAAAGGTACTCTCCTCAAGAGCACCACCTGCATGCGGTGGGTTAGCGTCAATCACGGTAAGCCCCCGTGAGAGGAACGACCTTCTCATCACGACCTACAGGTGTGAACTCTAGGAGTGAATAGAAACACGGATGTGAAATTACAAATTGCCAAGTCATTACTTTATTTCAAACTTGCTTAGAACTGCCATGTTAATTGATGTACACACCACACTTGCCATGTTACTGTTGTACACACCACGCTTGCCATGTTAGTTGATGTACACACTACACTTGCCATGTTATCTGCTGTTCATACTACGCATGCCATGTTTATTGCTGTACACACTACATTTGCCACGTTATTTGCTGTGCGCACTACACTTGCCAAGTTATTTGATGTACACACTACACTTGCCACGTTATTGCTATGGACAATACACTTGTCATGCTGCTACTTGTACACTATGCCTGACTTGCTTATACTTTCATTATGCTGCCATGTTTGAACTATTGAAATCACATCTTGCCACTTACCTTGCTTTGTTAATGATTTCGAAAACCTTGCTGAGGGTCAAGTTTCTTTTATCCTCTTTAAATCTTGCCGAGTGACCCTTGATCGCACCTCGGATACACGTCCCGGAGCGACGGTTGTAGTTTTACCGCAAGCGCACGGTATAGCGGCGAGCGGGTTATCGAACACAGGGAGGAAGAATGAAAGTGCCTGCTCCGAACAACCTGGCTATTAAGAACGGAAAAGAGAGAATTTGCCTTTGGCGATCCTGTCACAATCGTCAGACAAAATATGGGGATATAAAATCAAATAAAGGACGCCTAGGGAATGGGGAATCCCCGCTACTCACCGTATCTCGTCAATGTGATTCGTTGGCATCAACATTGCTAGGGTAGAATTTCGGATGAACTAGTTGCAACTGAATGTAAAACATAGCTCACGCTCTCGCGCTGTTGCCGGTCTATAGCTATCCTAGGTTAGGGTCCAATCTCTTGCAAACCCTAGCCTATGCAAGCTAGCATTAGGATCAACATCATCGTTCAATCGCGCCCCGAGCCCACTCTTGTGCAAACTCGGGCCACGACCTAGGTTGGGATAGTTCCTACCCGTCCAATCTCTTGCAAACGGGTATCGGCATGGAATTGCAACCGAAAACCCTAGTATCGGTCCAATCTCTTGCAAACCGATACTACGGAAACTCGACTCCAACCCAATTCAGATTTCTAGGGTTTCCTATCGAATTGGGATCCAATCTCTTGCAAATCCCAATCGACATGAACACCTAGCTATCCGTAGTAAATCGATCCCAAACTAACCCTAATAGCAATTCTAGCAATATTTCTACCAATTCGTCACAAATCAGAAATTGGGCTCGTAGGGTTCATCCCCACGCCCCAAGACGTATAGACTACTCACAATTCATATCACAAATGCAAGAATTAACAATTGAAATCACAAGAGAATTCATCACAATATTCAAATAAGCAATAAAAATGAGATTTTTAATGGAGAGGGAGACAAACCAATAGAGTTCTTCCAAGAATCCAACAAAAATAAACTTTTCTCTCCTCTCCAATCACAAGAATCAAAACCTAAAAAGTTTAATCTAAAAAAGCTGCAAAAAGTAAAGAAAAAGCTCTCTAACCTAGGGTAAAAACAGGGGTTAAATACCCCCCAAAATCGTCCAAAAAAAACTGTAACCAAAATGCCCCTGCGCAGCCTGAAAATCGCAATTTACGCTACAGGCAGCGTGTCGCACTCGGCCGAGTGACAAAAGTCGCTCGGCCGAGTGACAAACCCTGAGAATTTCCAGTAAGTCTGGGTCTTTGGGGGTCTTCACTTCGGGGGTGGCTCGACCGAGTGAGTTGTCGTCACTCGGCCGATGGCTTCTATGTACTCGGGCGGTCGGCATTTTCCACTCGGCCGAGTGGGTCTTCTGAAGCTCAGGCAGACGAAAAACAGTAAGTTGGCACTTTTTGATGGGCGTCGTCTGAGTGCCACTCGGGCGGACGGGGTCTCGTCACTCGGCCGATGTGGCTTCCGACGCTCGGCCGAATGCACACATGAAACGTGTCCGATCTGGTCGGCCGAGCGGTGTCTCGCTGGTCGGCCGAGTGACTCCTTCACTCGGCCGAGTGAGACACCAAAAATGCCCAAACAGCTTGTTTTTGCCTCCTCGTCGCTCCTGCAACGTTCTTTCTTCTTCCGCTCCTCTCCAATAGCAAAATACCCCTCGGGGAGGTCATCGGTGACACTCTGGAGTAGGCGTATCAGGGGATCACTCCAAATCGCTCCAAATCTCCTGAAATACGACAAAAACAACAAATCGTGAAAAGTATCGCAATATTGTCGATAAATCGTGAAAAGCGTGGTTTGAGCGATCTAAATGGCATGCAATCATGCGGAAAAAAGGTGTAAAATAAGGAGTGATCAAAATCCCCCAAGCTTACCTCTTACTCGTCCTCGAGGAAGATAAGTAAAAGGCGAACCCGGTGGATTCGGAAAACGAAAACGACGAAAAACGAAAAACGAAAAACGAAGAAAAACGAAAAACGAAATAAAAACGAAGAAGAAAGAAGGAAGCGAAGAGGGAAGCTGCTAGATCATTTTCTCAGGACGTGTGTTTTGCTTACTCATATAGCATGCACCGAATGTAAAACACTTGTCAAAGAATTTTATTTCGATATCATAATATAATGGTGCAAATAGAAATAGAAAACCCAAGAATAATGATATAACATGAAAAATGGACTAATTTTAGAATTAACATCGTCTGAATCATTTAAAGCGGTATACAATATCACAGATCACACACTTTTCAATTGAACGCTTTCTAAGAGGAGTATAAGAATATCACGCAATAGAATAGAAAGAATAGAAAAGTGTGGATTTCATGAAATGAGTGCTAGGCATAGATTTCTGGATTTCGTAAAGCTAAAACAATCTTACCGAGTATAGAATATTACTTAGCCTAGGTTGTTGTGCAACGTCAAGTAGTCACTCTCTCACACATCATTGGATGCTCTCCCCCAAGCTTATCTAAAAGCGTGGTGGCACAAAAACAATCTTTACATCCCCATTTTTTATGGAGCTCCAAGAGTAAGGAAAATAAAAACAAAAAGAGAGAGGAAAGAGAGAACATGAGATGGGATCGATTATTGAGATTCTTTTATCTTTTCTTTTCTTTTTCTTTTTCTCTTTTTTTCTTTTTTTTAAATAACATATATACACAATGATCCCAACTCAGAGAGAAATAAGGATATACAAGAATTTTCTTTTCTTTTTCTTGCTTTGGTTTTGGGAAATTTGGAGCTAGGAATTAATAGCGGGGGAAATGCCATATAATAGAATCGCTAAGGGGAGATTCACCAATGATTTTAAAATAGAGAAATGATGTTCAAGATATGTGGAGAAAGAAATAAATATGTCTCTCAGTTCACTCTATAAGACGTGCACGACAACTTCAGCATGGTAATCTTATCTACTCAGTTTCAATCACAAAAAAAACTAAACTAATCCAGATTTATCATAGCTAACATCATTCAATCATCCTGAAGTGAAATGTACAAATCATGCATATAGAAGTGATATAGGAAAAGAAAACGGTACTCCAGATATAAGCATTCAATGCGTGAATCTTGGTGTGTTTTCTGCGATAGCATACATATGAATATTCAGACTCAGCTAATAATAAAATTTCATCCATTTTCATGCGGGAAAGTGTGGGTTACTATCTCTAAATGCAAGGCAAATCACAGCATATGATATCAGAAATAAAATCTAAGACATGACAAATATAGCATGCATATAGAGAAAGCTAACTCCACGTCATCATCATCATAGAAAAGTCATCTCTTAGCATGAGATGAAAAAAAGAAATAAAGATAAAGAGGGAAAATGAAAATATTTACAATGCAGCACATAAAGAAAATAAGGAAAACGTGATGCATGGTAAAAAGGAAAAAAATGACGAAAATAAGTGCGAAAGCGAAAAATGGCGTGAAAAAACTAAAAAACAAGGATGGTAAATCGAAAAGAACGTAAGAACTCACTCCCTCAAGCTAAAGTGCACAGTGTCCTCAATGTGCGAAGTGTGGCACACCGAGAGACGTGTCGAGTGAGGGGTAAGTGAGGATGCATGCATGAGGAAAAAAGAAAATAAAAATAATGAAATGAAAAATATGATGCGGACATGATGCATGCAGATATAGGAGTGATACAGATATAATAGTGTGACACCAAAAACTCTCCCTCTCTCCCAAAAAAGATATATAAAGATATAAACAAAATGTGAATCCAAAAACAGTGAGGGGAGGGTGTGGTGGGCAAAATGCATCAGGACCCAGCAGAGACGGGCAGCACAACGGCAAAAAGAATCGATGGCATCAAGGGTGCCTAAGAGGGTAGGGCTGCGCCGTCTCCGTCCTGAGGCGGAGGAGGTGGTGGTGGGGGCTGGGGAACAGGCTGCTGAGCGGGTGTGGGTGTGGGTGTGGAAGCAGGCTGGGTGTGTGTGGGAGTGGGGACCTGCTGGGTGGGTGTGGGTACGCGAGGGAGCCGCTCTAGAACCTGGGTAAGGCAGTAGTGGATGTGCGGAAGCAGGTCGAAGCGGTGAGCCATATCGGTGACGGTGGCGGACAGGGTCCTAAGGTCACCTTTGAGGCCACTCACCGCCCCCTCGAGAGCACGAATGCTCTGAAGTACAGTGTCGAGGGGAGGTGGTGCAGAGGGACGCACCGGTCTGTGCTGTGCAGGACGGGGCTGGCGTACTCGGGTGGCGTAGGTGATGGGCTCAGCATGTAAGTGGACGAAAGGTGTTGTGCTCGCAAGTGTGGGCCTGGCCTCAGTGCGAGGCTGGGCAGGACGGTAAGAAGTGGAGGCAGCAGCAACGGAAGAGGAGTATGAAAGTGGCAACGAGGCGGCTAGAGAGGTCGGTGACACAGACGTGTGGACAGACGCCACGACACTCTCAGAAAACACAGCAGCAGTGGAGACAGAGGCGGAAACCACGGTCTCCACGGCGGCAACGAAAGAGGGCTCTCCGCACTCAACTATGGTCGGGGGCGCTCGGGTAGGGCAGAGGAAACGGGCTCGACGGACAGAGGGCCAGCAGTGGTGGGAGTGGAGGTAGGGGGTGGGCTCAGCGAGGGTACTCCCGACACCGGCAGAAGTGTGGACAGAGGTGTTGGGAGCAGCAGAAATATCGGGCTGCTGAGGGGCCACGGGGTCAGCAGGAGCGGCAGGGTCAGCGGGTGCAGCGTGGGCAGCGTGGGCCTGCTCAGCCTGCTCAGCCTCCTCAGCCTCAAGCACATAGGCGGCGGGGATCAGGAGATCCATCGCCGGGAGCCAGTCCACCTGTACCGGTGCTATCTGAGTCCGAGCTGGGCTCGGAAGGATCATGTAATCTGCACCATAGGGGCCGTGCAACCAAACCCAGTGCCGCTGACCATGCGGACGAAGCATCTTCATCCGGGCCATAACATCTATGGACAGTGAAGTGGGGCCCGGTGCTCGTCGCAGGTCATCTGGAAAGTCATCGCCGGTCATAAGGGCGAGCAGGGTGATTAGACCGCCGCAGCATATCGGTGAGCGAGCGCCCACTGATACGATGATGCGATCCAAAAACCAGCTCACGATATCAATCACGACGGCGGGGACCAACTCATCGCCCTCCCTAAATAGAGCTCTGGGGCGTGTCATCGCGTAGAGCATATAAAGCTCCGGCGTGGACATCGTACCCGGCTCATATCTCGCCAAAAAAGTAGTCGCCATAAGGCGCTGAGCTATACGGAGGCAAGGGTGGACGATGGCCGAGGCCTTGGCCCTACTAGGGTCAAAGGCAGCGTGAAGACCCGTAATTCGGGCCCAGAAAGCGCCGGCATCGAAGGAAGGTGGGGGAATGTGAGTGGGGGCGTAACCACGGTCGGCCCCGGGGACATCGGGCCACGAGAAGAAGGCTCTCATCATACTGAGAGTGACCTGGCACTCTCAGTCCATGAACCTGAACGAGCATCCCTCATCGGTCCGGGCGATGGAACTAAGCACCTCAAGTGTCGGACGGACGAATGTGTCCGCCGACACCTGGAAGAAATCTCGCCAACCCACGTTGTCATACAACGTGAGCATCCCCTCGAGTACCCCCAGGCGTCCTAGGTCTGCAGGGTGTGCGAACCTGGAGGGTACGATCGAGCGCTGGGAAATGCGCTCGAAAGCAACGCGGTGTGCGTCGTTCCGAAACGTAATCCCCAGCGGCCCGATAAGTGGAGCCGGTGGTGGTGGCTGTGGGACGGCAGGGAGTGGCTGTGCGGGGTGAATGGGATGTGCGGGCTCTGCAGGCTGTGCGGGGTGTGCGGGGCCTGCAGGCTGTGCTGGGTGAACGGGGTGTGGTGTAGTAGGCGGAGGAGAGTCCTCCACCTCGTGGGAGGGGCCGGCATCATCCGACCGCTTCCACTTGGTGGAAGCTCTCCTCGACCGCGGCCGTGTCCGGGGCGGCATATGGGCCCCGAGTACTCACCAAAAGCGTGAAAAGTGCGGCGTGCGTAAAATAAAGGAAAGAGTATACCGCGACACGTCGCGAGAGCGAAGTAATGGAAGCGTGCGAAGACGACGCCTCCACGTGGCCCAAAACAGTCACCGGAAGCTCCCCTGGGCTCCCCTAAGCTCCCAAATATAACCTGTGCATGAAACGGAGATATCAGCAAGTAATATTCAAAACGTATGGGGCGTTAGGGGTATAATAGATAGAAATTGAAATTAATTTGGGTTAGGGGTTCGTTTAACACATGGATCGTCGAAAAATACACAAAAGAGGAGAAATATGCGAAAAATCGGGTTACCGGAGTTGGCCGGAGGCGTGGCCGCCGGCGGCGACTCGGGCGCTGGGCGGCGACATTCGGCCGGAGGTGGGTGGCCGAGCGGCGGCGCGGGGCGAGAGATCGGGCGAGCGGGGGGGGGGGGGGGGAATCGGGGCCGAGGGAGTCGAAGGGTCGGGCGCTGTGGATTTTAACTCGTTTCGAAAAACGCGCCCCCACGCCCCCTTTTATAGAAAGAGTTACGACTCGGCCGAGTGACGAAGTCGCTCGGCCGAGTGAACTCAACGGATAATTCCTCCCCGCTTACGCTTCGGCCGAGTGGCCTTGCCACCCTCGGCCGAGTGGAGTAAGTCCATTCGGCCGAGTGGCTCAAGCTACTCGGCATGACTCGCCCTAGGAGCGTATCAGTTTTACTCGGCCGAGTGAATATATATACTCGGCCGAGTAGCAGTTATACTGAAATCAAGAAAAGAAACAGAGAGTTGGGTACAGCAGACTTCCCTCGTTCGTGAGCCGCTCGGGCGGACGAACTTGTGTACTCGGCCGAGTGACTAGTATGCTCGGCCGAGTGAACCTTATTTTCTGTTGTTTGTCTTCGTTTGGGCTCTAAACTCTGTTTTTCTTCCTTCAGTCGATTTCATCTTCCTCCTAAGCATCGAGCGCCTTCCTGGAGCGCTCCTCGTCGCCTCGTTCATCCTCCTAATGATGGGTACCTCGTTCTCCTCTCCTGTCAAAGAAAAATAGGACCAGTTATCACGAAATTTTTGGGCAAACGACTCAAAACACTAACAATTTCTAAAACAAAAATAAAGAAAAAGTAAAAATAAAGCTATAACCATCGGGTTGCCTCCCGACAAGCGCTCGTTTAAGGTCGTGAGCTCGACCCCCTTTGATTTTCAATTAATGCGGGATGTTTGGTGCATATGAGATGCACCCGTCAAATTTTCCGGGGAGAACGCTTGGATTCGGAAGTTGTGGCGGCGTGTTCTCCCTCGGTGGTCTCTCGTCTCGAATAGTGTTGGGGGGAGGCTCCCCCAAGCTAGCGCTTGTTCCGGTCCTCGGCTTCACCGGTGACACCGATTTCCGTATCTGCGGAGCTTTCTTCGGAGACTTCAATTTTGAGAGCTTGCAGAGCTCTCGAATCCTTGTGACATCAGCGTCGCCTTCATCAACTTCGGTGAAGAGGTCGGGGGAATGCTCCATCTTCTCTTCTTGGCCCAAATCCGGCTCCTCCTCAAAATCCTCCTTAAATAGAGCGCCGATCGAATGGGGGATCGCCTCCTCAATTACCTCGTCAAGGAGGTCCATATAGTCCAGCTCCTCGTGATAAGGCATGTGTTTCATTGCCTTGGGAATATGAAGCTCCACCTCGATGTTGTCGACATTCAATGTTAGAGTTCCTTCACGTACGTCGACAATGACACCGGCGGTGGCGAGGAACGGGCGTCCAAGTATTAGCGACGTGTCTCCCTCCTCCTTTACATCCATGATCACGAAGTCACATGGCAAACATATGCCCCCTGGGACTTGTAGCGGGATGTCCTCTGCGATCCCTACCGGCCTTGTGATCCGTCCATCGGCTAGTTGTATCCGCATGTCGGTAGGCTTCAATTTCATGCCGGTATTTAGCCTTAGGAACATAGAGAGAGGCATGAGGCTAACACTAGCCCCTAAATCCACCAACGCCTTTTGTAGAGGGACGCCGCCCAAGGTGCAAGGAATTCGAAAACTCCCCGGGTCTTTAAATTTAGCCGGCTCCTTCTCTCTCTTGGTGAACCAAGAGCCCTCCTCGGTGAGCATAATTTTCTCCTTCCTCTTTCTTCCCGAAATCAAATCCTTTAAAAATTTAGCGTATGTCGGGATTTCGACGATAGCGTCGAGGAAAGGAATGTTGAGGCTAACCCCTCTCAGATACTCGAGAAACTTTGCTAGCTGTTTCTCTATTTTTGCTCTAGCAAGCCCCTGGGGGAATGGGATCGGTGGCATAAAGCGCCTCTCTTCAATCAATTGCTCCGCTCTAGATTTCTCCTTTTCTTGCGGCTCTTTCTCCATTTCAACTTCAACGACCGGCTCAATTGGCTCTACATTCTCCTCCACGGGCTCCTCGGTAGGAATCATGGCGGGGGTGGTATCCTTCCCGCCTCTAGTTGTAACGGCAACCACGGCATTGATGTGGCCGGTGTTGCCCCGTGGGTTTTGCTCGGGTTGAGCCGGCAATTGTTGAGTATTTCGATTGAGCAACGCCAATTGCTCCGAGATTTGAGCTACAACGGTTGTAAGGGAGTCTTGGCCCGCCTTCAAGGAAGCATTGATCTTCTTTTGCTCGACCATAAACTCATCCACTCTAGTTTCAAAGTCGGATCGTTGTTGAGCTTGTGGAGGGTTTTGGTTTCTCCACCCTTGATTGTATCCGGGCGGCCTATAGGGTGGAACTTGTTGCTTCGGTGGGAAATTTTGTTGTGGAGGCCACCTCGGTGGATAATGTTGTTGTTGTGGTGGTGGTGGTCGAGCTTGTTGAGGTAGTTGTTGCGGTGGGTTCAACGCTCCTTCATTGTTGGTATAGGAGAAACCGGGATGGTTTCTAGTGGCCGGATTGGCCCAATATCCTTGGTTCCCCGTGACATATTGAACTTGCTCCAAGGATCCATCTCCTTGGTCTCCTCCCAAATACATAGCTCGAGATTGGTCTTGCCAATCACTCATTTGATTCGTTGGTACGGATGTGGAAGGGGTTCCTTGGGGCTCCGTGATGTACTTCTCCAGTCTCTCCACCACCTTGTGGAGAGAATCGAACTTGTTTGTCAGCTCCGCTACGGCCTTCGCCTCATAGATGCTAGATGGCTTCAAGGAGGACGAAGAGTGTCCTCGCTCGTCGCCCCATTGTTGATTGTTTGAGACCATCTCATCAATTAGTGCCGTAGCTTCGTCGGGAGTCTTTGATAAGATAGCACCATTCGCCGCGGCATCAATAATTTACTTGGTCCCCGGTTGGAGACCATTGTAGAAGCTATGAACTAGCTCCCAATCTTCAATGCTATGGTGCGGGCACTGATGCTGTAGGTCTTTGAAACGCTCCCAAGCCTCATAGAGCGTCTCTTGAGGTCCTTGCTTGAAGGACATAAGAGCGCTCCTAATCTTTACCGTCTTGGAGGGCGGATAGAACTTGTCAATGAACGCACTCGCCAACTCGTCCCATGTGGTAAAGACTCCCTCAGCTTGCGTCCTCAACCAATAGAGTGCTTTATCCTTTAATGTGAAGGGGAAGAGGCGCAGTCTGATGGCATCGATGGAGACCCCCGTCATCTGAAATGTGACGCACTTCGACAAAAATAGCTGGATGTGGTAGTAAGGATTTTCATGGGCATTCCCATGAAATGGATCCTGCTGCATGAGAACCACTAGTCCAGTCTTCAGCTCAAAGTTCTTGTCAGCCGCCAACTCTGGCATGGCAATGGATGAGGTCGTAGAAGAGGTCTTAGGCCGAAGCCTATCGCGAATAGAAATAATCCTCGCCATTCTTGCCGCTAATTGTTCCGCAGTTTCCGGGTTGGTCATAAACCTCCCTTCCGGGTCTTGTCTCCTCTCCGCTCTGATTCTCTGCACAGTACGTTCAATCTCGGGATCAAATAATATAGCTTCAGGGTCCGCAGTGGATCTCGTGTACATGCACGGGAAAACAAAGTTTCAAAGAAGTGATTAGCACAATGGAAGGGTTAGATAAAAAAATAAAGAAATAAAACAAAAAGAAAGAAATAGCTAGGGTGGTAGGGTCAAACGCAATCGCCTCCCCGGCAACGGCGCCAAAAACTTGATCACACCCCGGATACACGTCCTGGAGCGACGGTTGTAATTTTACCGCAAGCGCACGGTATAGCGGCGAGCGGGTTATCGAACACAGGGAGGACGAATGAAAGTGCCTGCTCCGAACAACCTGGCTATTAAGAACGGAAAAGAGAGAATTTGCCTTTGGCGATCCTGTCACAATCGTCAGACAAAATATGGGGATATAAAATCAAATAAAGGACGCCTAGGGAATGGGGAATCCCCGCTACTCACCGTATCTCGTCAATGTGATTCGTTGGCATCAACATTGCTAGGGTAGAATTTCGGATGAACTAGTTGCAACTGAATGTAAAACCTAGCTCACGCTCTCGCGCTGTTGCCGGTCTATAGCTATCCTAGGTTTGGGTCCAATCTCTTGCAAACCCTAGCCTAGGCAAGCTAGCATTAGGATCAACATCATCGTTCAATCGCGCCCCGAGCCCACTCTCGTGCAAACTCGGGCCACGACCTAGGTTGGGATAGTTCCTACCCGTCCAATCTCTTGCAAACAGGTATCGGCATGGAATTGCAACCGAAAACCCTAGTATCGATCCAATCACTTGCAAACCGATACTACGGAAACTCGACTCCAACCCAATTCGGATTTCTAGGGTTTCCTATCGAATTGGGATCCAATCTCTTGCAAATCCCAATCGACATGAACACCTAGCTATCCGTAGTAAATCGATCCCAAACTAACCCTAATAGCAATTCTAGCAATATTTCTACCAATTCGTCACAAATCAGAAATTGGGCTCGTAGGGTTCATCCCCACGCCCCAAGACGTATAGACTACTCACAATTCATATCACAAATGCAAGAATAAACAATTGAAATCACAAGAGAATTCATCACAATATTCAAATAAGCAATAAAAATGAGATTTTTAATGGAGAGGGAGACAACCCAATAGAGTTCTTCCAAGAATCTAACAAAAATAAACTTTTCTCTCCTCTCCAATCACAAGAATCAAAACCTAAAAAGTTTAATCTAAAAAAGCTGCAAAAAGTAAAGAAAAAGCTCTCTAACCTAGGGTAAAAACAGGGGTTAAATACCCCCCAAAATCGTCCAAAAAAACTGTGACCAAAATGCCACTGCGCAGCCTGAAAATCGCAATTTACGCTACAGGAAGCGCGTCGCACTCGGTCGAGTGACAAAAGTCGCTCGGCCGAGTGACAAACCCTGAGAATTTCCAGTAAGTCTGGGTCTTTGGGGGTCTTCACTTCGGGGGTGGCTCGACCGAGTGAGTTGTCGTCACTCGGCCGATGGCTTCTATGTACTCGGGCGGTCGGCATTTTCCACTCGCCGAGTGGGTCTTCTGTAGCTCAGGCAGACGAAAAAAAGTAAGTTGGCACTTTTTGATGGGCGTCGTCTGAGTGCCACTCGGGCGGACGGGGTCTCGTCACTCGGCCGATATGGCTTCCGACGCTCGGCCGAATGCACACATGAAACGTGTCCGATCTGGTCGGCCGAGCGGTGTCTCGCTGGTCGGCCGAGTGACTCCTTCACTCGGCCGAGTGAGACACCAAAAATGCCCAAACAGCTTGTTTTTGCCTCCTCGTCGCTCCTGCGACGTTCTTTCTTCTTCCGCTCCTCTCCAATAGCAAAATACCCCGCGGGGAGGTCATCGGTGACACTCTGGAGTTGGCGTATCAGGGGATCACTCCAAATTGCTCCAAATCTCCTGAAATACGACAAAAACAACAAATCGTGAAAAGTATCGCAATATTGTCGATAAATCGTGAAAAGCGTGGTTTGAGCGATCTAAATGGCAAGCAATCATGCGGAAAAAGGTGTAAAATAAGGAGTGATCAACCCTCGCTGACGTATATTTCTTGTCTTGTGAAATATACGTCAGTTATTAGATAGGTTTGCAGAGGAGCGTGCTTAGAGATTAAGTAGGTTGATCAGGAGTGCCTTGCCGCCAAGTTCCTTTGCTGAGAAGTGATGTACCTTCGCATCATTTTTTTACTTTGTTGTCTCTTCCAATATTTGTATGGGTGTTGACCCTTTCACTTTTGTTTCTTTCATTGTTGTAAATCATTTTGAGATTTGAGATTGTAATAAAATATTATCTGTGTTGTTTGAGTTGCATGCAAGAACCTGCAGGATGTCTTCACAGACGCGTAATGTGCTTAAACCAAGGAGGAAGAAAAAATAAGTATCTCCTCCTTTCTTTAAGCACATGCGGACCTGTGTCGTGTCCTCGATCCCAAGTACAATGGGAAGCGGGGCGTGACAAGATCTATCACCAAAATTTATTTTACCTAGAGATGAACCTCATGTGATGAAATTTCTCGATATTTTTTTCACCACCATACACACATGATTTATTTTCCTCCACCACTATTATTAAATATTTCAGACTCTTTTGACATGAATGCGAGTACTTGTTACATCTCAATGGCAAGATTAATTGATGACTTAATGAATCTAGAAATTATGGATTAGCAAGTAGTATGCTTTCATTGGAACACACCAAAGTTCATGCACCAATAATTCATAAAATCACTGGAGCATTGCTTTTTATCTCGTATTCATTGCTATTTGCATGCTTTGTATGATTTTGGGTAGAAAAGTATACACCGTCTTTTGAAATGATTAGGATAACCCATTCTTGTGAAAGACTAAAGAAAAGGAAGCTATCTTGCTAAGTTATTTATGCACACACAAAAGAAGAAAAAATGAGATGAATGAAGAGAAAGAAATGAATAAATGTGTTACTAAAGAAATAACTTGGTTGGCTCGAGTAGTACAGTCCGAGGGGCCCTTCTTGGCGTAATGCCCTATTATCGTCTGATTTGGGAGCCATTGACCGGAACCTCAATCATTTGATGGAGCGATCCAAGTTATGTATTTGTCTGCGAATGTTGCTTGATGCGCGTTACGCGGATCTATTAAAAAAGAGGGAGAAAGAAAATAGAGAATAAGTGTGCATAACTAGCAAGGCAAGAGAACTTCCAAAGCTTAAAGAAAGCACAAGATGTGGTGTGATTTCCTATGAATGAAGATTGAAGTATGTAAGACTTGATGCCATTCTATTTTTGATGCTTGCTTTGCATGAAACATCTACGCTCCAAGTTAGAACATTTGATTGAACGGTGTGAGCCATTGATTTCGTACACTATGAGCTATGAAGTAATGAATAGTGAAGTTAAGTCTATTTTAGAACCATTTGAGATACTTGACATTCATCTTTAAACCCACGAGTACCATTAATTTATGAGCTTGAAATCTTGACATTAGTGTGTGGTTATCTTCTTTTGTCGTTGTAGTATGTGGTGAGTAATTTGAGATCTGATAAGGCGATCTAGGTGTATATTTGATAATATATTTCGCTCACTTTGCTAGAGACTAGCAAAACGCTATTTGGGGGGTGTGATTTGGGTTGAATATTGCTTATTTAACCCCTCATCTAGTATATCTTGTGCCTATAATGATGCTTAATTGATCTCTAGTACGTTCGTATTTTATATATTATCATTTATTAGAGAAATTACTTTAGTTGAGCATAAAACAGAAATTAATGGAGTATTTCTGCACTTTTTATATTTTTCATAGCTTGGTCTCGATCTCACGATTCCAACGACTATTTATTTGTATTTTTCTGAGATCTGTGCTAATTACTGTGTATTTTTGAATGCAGAATACCAATAAAATGAAGAAATACAGAAGAAATACACTTGAAATACGAAATACGGTCGGCGCACAATTATTGGCGGCCACGTGGACGAACAAGGATCGTCCGATGTTAATCCGACGGTCGGCTGCGAAGGCTGATAGGGGGCGACGTGGCTAATTCCTGGGCATCCAATGCTGATCTAACGGCTGATTTCAACCCCGCAAATTCAAAAGAAGCGATCGTTACGTGAGCTAATCGGGGTCGTCAATCTTCGATCATACGGCTGAGAATCGAGGCTGACTCGAATACGTATAAAGCGAAGCAGGCGCGGAGCGAAGCGGGCTTGGCACGAAAATTAAAGCGCACGCGTCGCTCCCAAGCCTCATCCCGCATGGATGACGGTGGATAGATGCGCCGCTCGAGATGGATAGGGTTTAGGCGTGATTGGGTGCGGTTTTGAACCCAATAAGCTATTAAACCCGCAATGTTCTTATAAAAGGTATTTTTAGGGTTTTTGGCCGTATTATTGGCGTATTTTGGCGATTTTGGAGCCGATTTTTGCAGAATTTCAAGGAGAAGACAGAGGGCAACCTGAGACAAAATTCTAGAGGCTTTGAGGAAGAAGAAGAGGGGTTTTCTTAGTCTATTTGCTAGCGTATTTGGTGATATCCTTGAACTCTTTAGCGTATTTTGAACTCTTTTTGATTGTATTGCTTAGAACCATGATTTATATGATGAATTCTCTGTTTATTTTCAGTATGAGTAGCTAAATTTCTATTGTGCATGGTATAGCGTAATTAGGAGATGTGATTCGTATTCGTTTGGTTGTATTTTTGCGCTAAAATTGTATGTCGGTAAAGTTGTGATCTTTGGCTTAAAATCAACTGTTTCATATTCCAAAAGAGCGTGATTGAGTTGATGATCGCCCCACAAGGGTGAGTTTTGATCTCTCCAAAAGAGAGTTTCATATCTTAATTTTAGAAGATTATAACTTTAGCGACAACCTTATTGAATTTTGTGCTTTAATCCCCAAAAAGGTATTTTCCGATGAATTGCTCCCAAAAGGGGAATTTATTGAGTTATATTTAATCAACCAAATTAATACGAATCATTGATCCTAACGAACCCATACCATGTGCATACTTCTCATAAATATTTTCACGAATTTTCCTTGTTCGTATTGTTCACGTATTCACAAATCACCATCAAACCAATCCACACCATCACCATTTAAAGTGGTTAGTTTCTCTACGTTGGGTTTTTATTTGATTTAAGCTTTGTGGTTTCAACAGATTTTCTGCCGAGAATTCGACATCTGGACTCCCAGATTATATTACTTGTACGGACTCTTGCGCTTGAGAGAAGCACTATTTTGGGCCTACCAATGGCGACCGATGCCCCCTAACCCAGAGGATAACCGAGACACGGGTGCCCTCAAGTTTCAAGGTGCCGACGTTAGATAAGTATGACAGCACGGGCGATCCCGCGGACCACGTGATGGATTACGAGGGAGTCATGGCGTTGCAGGGGGCCAACGATACCCTGCTCTGTAGGGGTTTCTATTCCACCCTCCAGAAAGCAGCGAGGACTTGGTACCACAGCTTGCCCAACCGCTCCATTGATAGCTTCGAGGATCTCACCCAGTTGTTCTGCAAGCAATTCATGGCCGGGCGACAGGTAAAGCCGGACTCAGAACTCCTATTCAATGTGGTGCAAGGTCCCAGGGAATCCCTGAGGTACTTCATGTGTCGCTTCAACACGGAGCGACTGAACGTGGAGAGCTGTCCCGAGCTGGTCGTTAAAACGGCCCTGAAGAAAGGATTACGGTACAGGGGTCTGAAGAAATCGTTATACAATGATCCACCGAAGGACCTCGCCGGGGTCATGGCGCGGGCCGAGTGCTTCATGCTGACAGAAGAGGCCTTAGCCGTCGATGACGGAAGGACCAAGAGAGGATCCAAGTGCGACGAGACTTAACGCCGTGGCCCGGAGGAGCATCGGCAGGAGAAGAAGGCCAGAGGAAAGCAGCAGAGGGAAGAACCGCGGCACACCCAGCTAAACGCTGCCCCGGACGTTGTCCTTGCACACGCCCAGAAGGAGGGGCGCATGAACCGGCCTCCTTCGAGGATGAAGAGAGGTGGGAGAGACGAAGAAAAATATTGCAAATATCACACGGACAATGACCACGACACCGACGACTGCTGGCATCTGAAGAAAGACATAGAGAAGCTGGTGAGTCAGGGACACTTGAAGAACTTCACCGACGATCCCGCTCCTGGGGAGGGGACATCCAGGCAGCCGGACAAGAGGAAGAAGGTAAACGTGATCCAGGCAGCCATGCGCATCATCGAGTGAGCGGACAGACAAACAGTCGCCACCTCGCCAGGGGAGGGCCATCCTACACTGGCCTCCGTTTTTTGTCGTTTTCCTCCAAATGTACTGGTCCATGGAAAGAAAGAAGGACCTTGTTAGTACAAATGCAAACCTCTTTTTTCCACATCTAGCTGAATGGCCATTTCACGATACAGAAGAGAACTCAGTCTCCTCTCCTGGAGGACTGCCTTTGCTCAATAAGTCGGAAACGTGAAGCAATTCCCCAAGCGGGGAGGTCATCAAACCCGTCCGTAAGCCGACTGGGACAACCACCCGTAGGCCCTACGAACCGATCGGCCGTAAGGCTGGGGGAAACTCCCCCAGCAGGCCGATCCTTAAAACCACTCATAAGGCTGGGGGCAACTCCCCCAGCAGACGGGGACATCAGTCGGTTATAATCCGAGGGATAGCTCCCCTCGCTGACCGAACGATCCGTCCGCTCGTAAGGCTGGGGCAACTCCCCTAGCAGATGGGGACATCAGTCGGTTATAAGCCGAGGGATAGCTCCCCTCGCCAACCGAACGATCCGCCCGCTCGTAAGGCTGGGAGCAACTCCCCTAGCAGACAGGAACATCAGTCAGTTATAAGCCGAGGGATAGCTCCCCTCGCCGACCGAACAATCCACCCGCTCGTAAGGCTGGGGGTAACTCCCCCAGCAGAAGGGGACATCAGTCTGTTATAAGCTGAGGGATAGCTCCCCTCGTCGACCGAACGATCCGCCCGCTCGTAAGGCTGGGGGCAACTCCCCCAGCAGACGGGGACATCAGTCGGTTATAAACCGAGGGATAGCTCCCTTCGCCGACCGAATGATCCGCCCGCTCGTAAGGCTGGGGGCAACTCTTCCAGCAGACGGGGACATCAGTCGGTTATAAGCCGAGGATAGCTCCCCTCGTCGACCGAACGATCCACCCGCTCGAAAGGCTGGGAGCAACTCCCCCAGCAGACGGGGACATCAGTCGGTTATAAGTGAGGGATAGCTCCCTTCACCGATCGAACGATCCGCCCGCTCGTAAGGCTGGGGGCAACTCCCCCAGCAGACGAAGACATCAGTCGGTTATAAAGCCACCGACCGAACGATCCGCCCACTCGTAAGGCTAGGGGCAACTCCCCTGGCAGACTGGGACATCTGCTGGTTATAAACCAATGGGCAGCCCCCCTCGCCGACCAAGCGATCAAACTGACGGCGAGGCTGAGAGCAACCCAACCTCGTACGAGGCGATTACCTAAGCAAATCGAGTATCGCGAATGGGGGAAGAGCTACGGCGGGTCGGACGAGGGTGCCTATAAGGTCCCCATCCAGGGTGCCAACGGGTCCGGAGTTCTGAAGGCCCTTCGCCCCCACCACGAGCGATAAAGGGACGCCGGCAAGAATGTGGAGTTTACAATCAGTTCAAAGCACAATAAAAAGATTAAAGAGACCGAGGGTCCTAGCAAGGCAAAAAAACCCCGACAACAAGGGAAACAACTACAAAAATATGGGCCAACAAAAAAACTTTATAGATTGTTCAAAGTTACAGGGGAAAACAAAATAGGGTGGCTTAAGGCCCTGGGGCATGGGAGGAAGCGTCCTCTGGCACCTCGCCCTGCTCGGAGCGCGGGGGATTTGCGGGTGGGAGAGGCTGACAGGCATGCTCCGCGAACCGCTGGAAGGAGTTCCGGACGACATCAATGATCCGAGGAGAAATAAGGTCCTCATAAGAGCTGAAGGCCTCCCTAAGGACATTTGCGATCCTTGCCCCCAGGACCCCGTCGACGTCCCTCTCCACCTCGTCGATGAACCGGGTCATCTGACGCAGGTCTGCCAGCTCGCTTTGGATATCGTCCCTCTCCTGGTGGAACGCCTCTTCTGCCTCTCGGGCCGACCTCTGAGCGTCGGCCAGTTCCCCCTGGACATCCATCACTTGGGCAGCGAGCTCGTCTACCCGGCGTCGGAGATGCTGAGCTTCCATGCGTGCCTCTTGGGCGGCCACCTCGGCTGCCTCGGCCCTTGAGCGCTCCCTGGAAGAAGACTCCTCGAGGTCCCTCACCCGGGCCGCCCGACATTGCGCCTCGACGGCCATTACAGTGGCTTGCAAAAAGGAAGGAGTTATATAAAGAAGGGTCAGAAGACAGGTCTGAGAACAGCAAAGCAGCCAAACCTGTTGAAGCTGCCAGACTAGGGAGTCCGACAGTGTGTCGGTGGGAGCTCTCTCTAGGAGAGATCGGTCCCTCGGGAGGACAGAGCCGTGTGCCAACTGGTTGGCCACGGTCCGATCGACGAATACCGAGTCTTCGGGGGTAACCTCGGGGCTAGCCAAGACATTCGCCAACACACCGTCGGCTCCCACCAGGGAAGGCTCAGCCGAGGCAGCGGGAGTGACCACCAGGGTCAACGGTAGAGTTTCGCCAGAGGCCGACGGCACCTCGGGGGCCACTGGAGTGCGGGTCTCCCCACCCTCCTTCCTCCTTCTCCTCTCGCTGGGGCCAGCGGAGGTCGGGGGGAACGCTTACGCCCCGCACCACGACCGCCCGCGGGCACGCGGGGGGCCGGCTCGGCTCCCGCGTCGCCTCCCTCGGCTTGGGCGGGGCGAGGGAGTTCGGCCCCCGGGGCCTCACCTTCGGGGAGGTTCTCCGCGGCCAGGGGGAGGCATCGCCACGACCGTGGGCTCCACTCTCCCTACGGCAGGCTCGGCCTGAAGCACCTCTTCGTCAACGGTGCGACAGGGTGCCTGACCCGATGGGTTCCCTCAGCTTCGGCTGGAGCCCCTCCGGATGAGTTCGTTGACATTACAGGTGAATTCACACCCGGCCATCTCTGTAGAAGAAAGAAAGATCAGGGTAAGCGAGAGGGAAAACAGAAAGAAAGGAAGAGCCTACCGGGAGACCACAGAACGGTCTTGAGAAGCAGGTCATCCAGCAGAGGCCAGATCGACCTCTCCTCCAGGGAAAGAGATGACAGCAGCCGGACGGCTGCCTGGTCAGCCTCGGAGAGGGTCAACGACAAGTTGTATTGACATAACCCTCCCTAACCTGTCAAGATCTCGGCATCCTCAGGAAAGACGACAAAGACATAGCTCGAGCTCCAGTCCCCCACCCAGCGGGGTAGACCGAGCAAACACTCCCTCCCCGCGCGGACCCGGAAGTGCTGCCACGACCCTTGGCCGACCGTCTAAACCCGATAATAATGAAAAAGAAGAGGAAGAGACTGCTCTAAGCCATGGACACAGCAGAGCATGATGAACCCAGTCAGCACCGCGACGGAATACGGGGTCAACTGGCACAAGGACACCATCAGGAATTCCATGACCTGGATGATGAAGGGATGAAGGGGGAAACGGAGGCCCAGGCGAAACATCTCGACGTAGACGCCGACCTCATTACTCCGCGGGAAGCAAATCCGTTCGTCGTTAAAGGGGATCCAGACGTCGTACGGATGATGCAAATACTTCTCCCGGATCTCCACAGCCGCCAGGAAAGGGACCTTAGACGGTGACCCGAGGACCGCCGGGGGAACGTCGAATCTCTCGGCGGCCTGAGCCACATCATCGCCGACGGGGTCCGTGAAAAGCTTTCTTTTCCCCTTTTCCTGAACGGGACGAGTCCCCGAAGGGGCTCCATGCCCCGAAGGTCGGACATTGCCAGACCCGGGCGCCGGAGGGTCCCTTGGTCCCGACGCCGAATCATCTATTCTAAGCGTAGCCATGAGGCAAAAGAAGAAAAGGGGTTACCTTGAGAAGGAGCTGAAGGAAGAAAGACGACGGAGAGAAGGAGCTTGCAATACCAAGTTCAGAATGAAGGACGCAAAAGAATCAAAACTTGGGAGGCATGCGTCTTTATATGCTAGGCAATCGAGGAATTCAAACCGTCCAGGAGGGAGCACGTGGCAGCATCAGAGGATCGGCGGCATTTCGAAACCCGCACCAAGAGAAGATCAAACGGGCCGCGTCATGATGACCCCCATTTAATGGGCTGGCCTCGACTGACGTGCCTGTCAAATCCCCAACAGTCACATCGTCCGAACCGAAACGGCTAAACCCGAACGGCTCGGACGATGGGGGCAATTGATACGACTATTTGGAGAAGCCCAAGAAACAAAGACCCAAGACCCAGCCATGAACGAGAAGCCCACTAGCGAGATTGAGCCCCGCCAGACGAGGCCCACGAATAGAACCCTATGTCGGGCCGGACTAGCCCAAGGGACGCACGATCAGCTCGTACTCCTCCGAGACGGCCGTTTCCCTGAATCCGTGGCTCCTTAATGACCATTAAGTGGTCCGTTAATCAACGCTCCCAACGACACGCGCAGGCGCCTTGAAGAAGGCAGATCACGGGGGCGTGAGTGGGGGCGGATGAAGGACGTGGATCGGGGGCAATCGTGGCACGGACCCTATAAGAGGGTAGCAGGAGCAACTGCCAAGGGGATCGAGCCCCAGGTATTCAGATCTGAGGTATTCCATCAACGACTTTGGTTTCCGCCATTTCTTTCCCTCTCCATGCTCGTGCCGAGGGTCAGCGTATCGATCTCTTCTCGAGTCATAGCTACCCCACCGAGTACTCTTCAAACCTTGATCTGACTTAGGCATCGGAGGGCATTCGACCGGAACCAAGGTCCGGCCACCCTAACGAGTTTCTCGTCTATTCAGGAAGAAGTTGGATGAGGCGCCGAGGCTACCCCTCAGCGCCAGACGATCGCCCCCGTTGCAAGCAGGCGTGGCTATCGACCGAAGACCGAGCAGCAAACGAAGTGTCGAGGCTACCCCTTGCCGCACGTCCAACCGAGGCCGAGTCCAACTCGTAGAGCCGAGGCTTCCCCTCCGCTCTGCTTCAGCCGAGGACCGACGCTCTGTCCGAATCTCACGCTCGACCTCGACTCCATCTCTGACCCACGCCGAGTGCACGAGTGCTTGGCGTGCCCAAGGGATCTCAACCGACCTATTGACCACGTTGACCGTATAGTCCTCGGTCAACGATCCAGCGGTGAGAAAACACCCGTAAACACCAATTGTAAGCAAACTCAACCCATTACTTGTTTTGATGTATTTTAAGCTAGTTTAAATGTTTTGTATCATATTATGGTGATTATTCATACAAGTCGATATATCATTATCATCTAGAATGTATGTTTGAAAGTGATGCATTTAGACAAATTATATCTTTTCATGGATATGTCAGTATGACTATCAAGATTATGAATATCATCTAAATATCATCTTTGTCTCTTTACAACTTGATAGATCAGTATGAATATTTATATGCTAAGCACAAATTATATGGAGAAGCTTGAGAGTATCGAATTGAAAATTACAATTCTTGTCAGAGTTGGTCAAAGATGAATATCAAGCTACAATATTGATACAATCCTCATTATCATTTACATCCACTGCTATCAAATTTAAAGGTAAAACCAATCAAAGGACTGGTACGATATTTTACCAATGTTTATGAGAAATAAAGATGAGTTCGCAAGGGTTGCTGATAAGCTTTTGACCCAAATCCATTACTCAAAGAAGAACCGGTATCTATGTCTAAGTCTGAGTTGATGCTACGGTGCGATTCTAAGCCTATGACTAAGTCTGAAGTCAAGCCTAAACCTGAGCCAGAGCGACGCTTAGGACCAAATATGCATTTCGAGTCACATTATGAGCCTGAGCCTGAGCCTGAGCCACGCTTAGGACCAAATATGCCATTTGAGCAAGCTGAGCATGTTAATTTTATTGTCCCAGGTCATTCCTAACCGACCAACTAGTATGTTTGGTATGCCTTCATGTCTTTCATGACTTTGATATGTTCCAACTATAAGAGATTACTGACTTTTATTATACTACATATAGTTGTCATCAGTTATCAGGTGATGAATTTTTTCAAAACAATAACGGAAATCTAACTCGAATTCACATTAGTATATCAGTGTTTTAGTCATTTTAACATTCTTTATTGTGTTCAAGTCCTTTTATATTTTGTTATTTGAGTCTTTTTTTAGTTTCTTTTTTATACTCTTCAAGAGTTCCCGATCTAAGGAAGACTATTTTATTTTATTTTATTTCTTTAGGTTTATAAGTCTTATTAGAAGTCTTCACTAAAGTCTAAATAAAATTATGCCGCATCTTCGACGAACATGAATTTGGAATTGATCTTTAGATCCAAATCAGTGGTCGATCCGTTTCATTTCCGTACTGAGAGACCTGAAATCTAAGTTATCCTTTACTTATAAATAATTCTTAATTAATGTGTCCCCTAAGTTTTTCCGTCGCATATGTTTCAAATTCTTTCATTCTGCATCAATTGATCTTAAAGTTACTATTGAATGAAAACATAGAAGTTGCGGAGAAATATATAATTACATATATTTTTTTGACATTCTAACAATGAAAAGATAATAGAACAATAACTCCCACACAAATAATGAAAAGTTGTAGATTCATCATCAATCATGTTTAAGCATCAATGGCTGTCTCCTTCGACACACAACTGCAGCACACATGAAGCAAGCCAAGAAATAGTCATTTAGACACACATATAAAGCATGTCTATGAGGAAATTTATGCGGCAAATGTTGCGTTCTCCTATCACCGCATCATGCCTCCCATTACTGGAGCTCCCATTACCGGAGGCTGTGCGACCCCCCGCCTTTGTCGATCCATGTTTGCATTCCATCCTTCAAACATTATAAACAGTGAATAGATTTACTAGAAAATAAAACGAGCCAGGATCAAATAAGTTCAGCAAAATTACCTTCTATTTGTATGTCATCAATAAGCATTCAATAGACTGTGATCGATGATGCATAATATGGCAAATGTTGCATGTCAAGGTGACACATACTAAAATATATAAATAATAAAGAGTGAGTATTTGCATACATATATGCATAGAGAATTACTATGTGCATCCAAAAGTCCAGCTAGCTAACTTTATTGTTGATACATATTTTCCTAACACTATATTAACATACATATACAACCTATATGAGAATTTTTGTGTTCAAATTCTATTAAATAATTCTACCAACTTAACATGAAGTTACTCAAGCTTAAACTATTCAACATTTTATTAAGTAAATAGTTTTTAGGGTGCAGGCAGAAGTAAATAGACACCCAAATTGAACACGAGCTGTGTACAAAACCATACATGACAAGGCTGAGAAAAAGCTCACCAATGCCCATGTCGAACCCTCGGTTCTTATGCTCACGATACTCCTGACAAAGAGCACACGGCTCGCAGCAGAAATGCACGAGGAAGTCAGGAGTCCCTTCTTCCAAATCGTATTGGGCCCTTAGTTTCGAGCGATACAAGCAAGAATACAAGCATGGAAATCCTGTAAACCCCAAGAGAAGACAGTATGCTGTTCCACTGGCCGCACAAGCTGTCACACAGTTTGCACCGCACTGTATGAGTTTCGTTGATTTTCAGTCCACTAATCTTATTTACGATAAAAACTCGGATTAAATATAATGTATACGTTAGGATGCTTTGTCGAACTTATTTTACAAAGAAATATATGGATATGGAAAATGATTAAATTCTATTCGACAAAAATCTCAGGTCTGTCTTAATATGTAACACTTAAATAGTAGCTATTGCAGTTGTACATGAATTAATTTTTGATCATCGTGGGAGAAATTTTTCTTTTTGGTCAGAACCTCATCTATCCTTCCTCCTTTATAACACATCATCCTACATGTACGTAGATCATGACCGAACACTACAGAACACAATTACTCAGATTTCGAAGATTACATACACATAATCCTCATAAGAAATGAAGAATGAGATGGAAACTTCCAGTCAAGAACGCAGGCCCATGTTTTATGATTTTTCTCTTTTTTCTCTTTTTTTTTATTTGTGAAGGATTCATGTTACTATATGGTACACTTACAATTGGACATGGATCATGAAAATTAATCGAAGTATCATTAACTTTAGACATGGAACTTTTTTGTTTTCTTAAAATCAACATTCCATGTAAATTTTTATCACAGAACGTTAGCATTGTATTAGCATTTGGATTCAAGTCTCCATAGATTAGCTGCACGACATACTTCTTTGCTTGCTTTCTGTTTCCCAGTATTTTCTCACAGTGGAAATATAATTTTATGGTATTGGGAGAATTGAGGATACGGACTTCGGAAGGACCCGCTAGCCCAAGAATGGGTCCGTGGGTAGGTTTGCTTTGCCAATCTATCTAAATTCATCTTCGGACGAGCTATCTTTCAGGTAAGAGTTCTCTTGGAGGACGAGGATCTTCTGTATGATGGGCTCTGAAGAGACAAAATAATATATGTTTTTCGAAAGACATTATATTTGTTGAAGTTGAAGTCTGTATGTACTTTTTATTAAACTGAAGATTAACTTGTCTCGGGCATAAATTGGTTAATTTGGGTATGCAATCAAAGGTCTAAGCAACTCCTATAGGCAGGTAGACCCCAACCCTTACGATGCCAAAACATGAATCTGATCCATTTGAGTCCCTTTTCCATAACTTTTCATTTCTTTCCGTCGTTTCCTTTATTATTTTTATAAATCATGTGCTTTAATTGTGTTTCTAAAATTGTTAGCTTTAATTGTTAAAAGATTATGTTTTCTGCACATGCATGAGTTTGGACATGCTGATGATGAATAGGAAAAATTATAATTATTGGTATACACTAAATTACGTGATTAAGAGCTATGTAAACTGAATATGAAGTATTTCTTTTCGTGCTATTTAATTTGATGTGTTTACTCATTTAATATTTTTGTTTTACCGTCTAACTTAATATTATTTTTGGTATGGTCAAAGTGGCGAGGGCGGCCCATCAGGACCAGAGGGGGCCATGGCAAGCGCGGGGGCGATGGCGGGGTCTTGGCGAGTGTAGCGGAAGATGACGCGGCTATGTCGGGAGTTTATGAGTTTTTTTAGTTTTTTTTACATTGCGGACATGTAGGATTGTATTGGATTATGTATTATTGGTTTTTTGGTACTAATTTGTGTGCATTTAATTTTTAATAGTTTTGTGTATTTCTGTATGTGGATTTATTTTGTTGTATACATGTACTTTTTGATATTTTTATTACTAATTTATAGTATTATATGCAGAGATTCATGCTATTTTGAAAAAAAACTTTTTAACTTATTAGCCACGGACAAATTCGTGGCCGATATTTATTTTCTGCCACTGAATATTTCATGGCCGAAAGTTATCAGCCACGGATTTTGTGCACAATTTCCTGCACGAAAACCGTGACAAATAGGTTTTAGCCACGGGCATATCCGTGGCTGAAACACAGAAAATTGTGACGGAAAAGTCAGTGGTCGTAAGTATTCCGCCATCGATTATGTGCACGGTATACATTATGTTGGTGCACAAAATTAGTAGCCGATAAGTACTGGCCACGAGCATATCCGTGGCACAAAATCAACATCGGCCTCGGATATGTCTGTGGCCGATAGTTTTATATAGTTTATTATTTTACTTATCGGCCTCGGATATGTATGTGGCCGATGTTTTATATAGTTTTATGTCTATCGTTCACGGATTTCTGTGGTCTTTATTTCGTGGCAGATTATCCACCACGGAAAAGTCTGTGGCCAAAAGTCACAATAGCCACCATAGTATCAACCACAGATTTCCAGCCACAGAATTTTTTTACTCCGTGGCCGATATGTTTCAGCCACGGATTGACGACCTTCGATCACGGATTTGTCTGTGGCCGAAGGCCCGATATGTAGTATTGTAACCTAACAATTTATTCAAATTGATGGATTGAGATTCATTTACTTTTCTTCATCATGGAGTAGACTAAGGGTCTGTTCTTTTGCGTGATAGTGGGCGAGAAAGTGGGTCTTGCCCACTGTTCACTATGTAGCAGCGATTCCGCGTGATGTTTCTTTGTGTGTATTCTTTTGCGAGAAAATGGAAAGGGTGAAAACGACCTGAGGTGGCGGTGCCATGTGGGAATATCGACCCGCTTTGAATTCTCCGTATTTTCCGGCGATTTCGCTCGATTCTCACCTCGCGTGGGTCCCATTGGGTGGTAGCTCTCAAGCTTAGTGGGTTCCACGCTGGATTCTCAAGATGGATTCTTCAACCAAAAGAACACACTACACAGGATGGGCCCCACAATCAACTTTCCACCTACTTTCCACCAAAAAACACACCACACCAATTCTCTCTCCCAAGATTCCACACCCCCCCCCCCAACTTTCCTCGTTTCCACAATCTAGCAAAAGAACATGCATTAATCATAAGGGTAGCATTAGGCGTAGACTTTTAACTGCAAACCTGATGTGACAGTTTTAACACGACAGATCTGATCTGATAGGGTTAGACCTCTCTTGGACCAGCATATGGCCTCATAAGCCGCGGTCTTAGACCAGAGGCTTTGCTGTGGACATAATCAGACTGGTTTTGGGGCCACATTTAAGGTCCAAATGTATTTAAAAATTTGGGGTGTGCTTGGGCCGACCCCATGCATAACACTTCCAACTTTTCTGCATCCAGTTTGCTCATTGTCTGGGTCGGGTCGGATCAACCCGTTTCCTACTTGACCCGGATTGGCCCCTACCCATACCCGGTTAAGGATGCCGGGTTCGGGTCGGGTCGGGCTCATTGTGCCACCGCTAGCTTGGGCCGACCCAATAAATAACACTTCCAAGTTTTCTACATCCAGTTTGCTCATTATAAGGGCAGATGGAATCAATGCATCTTTTGAGAGGTTTGTTGCAGAGTACAGCTCAAAGCTGATTATTTCAATACTAGAATCAAATATAAATAGCACAATAATTCCGCCAGAGGTTGTAAAACAGTAAGAAAATGCTAAAATTTCTTACAGCAGGTCCCTCTGTCCACTATATCAGCGATCTGCCCAAAAGTGATGCATGGACATAAGCAAGTCACCAGGCCTGTAATTCCCCAAAAAAAAAGGATATCAAGAAATTACAAAACCAATCTTGAAAGAAAATGATGGAATTATACGTACAGTTAGAAGGATCATCACAACAATGGCAAAGCCCTGTCGACCACCGCGTAGGGCCACGGTGGGGGGGAGGATACATCGCCGGAGCCGCAGCGTAAGGCGCGCTTGGAATCCCCGGCGGCGGAGCTGCGGATGGAATTGTCTGCTCGAACTTGTTGAGACCATAAACAGGAGATGGGTTTTGGGGATACATCATGCAATGGCAATTGGCAAATGCATGTGAGCCTATTATAGCAAATGCCACAACCGAGGAGTCTTCTGTGAATTTGAGTTTCCAGGAAAGCCCCAGCATTAGTTTAATTGATTTCGTACGTATAACCAAAGGTAAATCGACCCCTGAGACATGGTTTGTACACTGAAATGATTGGGGTGCGCGTCAGAGCTCGGTTCCTCGTGCAGCGAATATTGATTAAGAGAATTGCTAAATACACCCCTATGCATAGGGGTGTAGATAATGATTGAAGGCTTAAAAAAGAAATTATGCCACATCATAGCATCACCTCATAGCCCTTCTGGCCTTCAATTTTCCTTTTTTGTCCACTAATAATTACATGCACCCCTATGTTAGGGGTGCATGTAGTCTTCCTCTTGATTAAGATTTGCCAGAATATGCTTTCAACTAATGACATTGCTGTTGTGTATAGTGCTATGCCGTCCACGTGCAGATGACATACAGAAGCAGTGTTTCTCGACATTTCACCAACAGTTCCGCATTCGATGATCTTTTGACCGACGTTGCTTCGCGACGAAGCCATTGAAACTGTAGACTTTATTGAATAGGGGGGCGCGTCTAGCTCTGTACGATCTGCAGAAAAGAAGCGAACAAAGCAATCTCACCGACATTTCTGTGGAGCCTGGCACCTTTGGTCTTACATCATGAGATCGAAAGTAAGGGCCTGTTCTTTTGCGCGGAATAGGGGTTGGAATGTGAATAGAGACACTGTTCATGTACTGTTCACTCTATTCCAAGATTGTATTCCAAGATGTTGTTCTTTTGGGCGTGGAATAGAATCCTACGTGGATATTCTAATTTGGTAATGATGAGCACTTTTCTATTCCAAGCTTTTTGCTTGGAATACAATGGAATCCTTAGGAATGGTGGGCCCCACTCTCTCATCTCTCTCTATCTCTCCACTCCAACTCATCCTCTTTCCACTTTTTCATTCCAACTCCACAATCCCAAAAGAACACAAGAATAGAATGTGGACCACACTTTCTATTCCAAACCCTACTTTCCATATCCTATTCCAACCAAAAGAACACAAAACTCCATTTTCTCTCTCCTTAGAATACAAACTTTCTCCTATTCTAGTTTTCCTATTCCAGCAAAAGAACAGGCCCTAAGCAAAATGAGTGATATATACACTACAATATCAAAGGTGTTGATGGGAAAATCCACCAAACAATAAATTTGTATTAATGAGATCACGGTTACAATGATCTTAGGTGATGACGATGACTAAAATAAGATTTGACGAGCTATCTCATCCATGATGGGTATGACGATCCGATCTATAGCGGCACTGGGGATGGCGATCCGATATATAGAGGCGATGCCGAGCAATTTCCTGGATGGCGAGCTTTAATCCGAACAAGGAAGGCGCTATGGAAGCCGAACCGAATTATCGCCGATATATTGAAGAGTTCATTGATGATACGAACGACGTGGATGAAGACAAGCCAAGCTTGAGCCGATCTCTCGCATCGCCATCCTTGATGGTGACGAAGACGAACTATCATTGATCGAGCTATCCTTGATACTGACGACCTATCCGAGCTATCCTGCTTGTCTACAGCATGAACAGCTCCTCGGGGGGCGGGGGGGGGGGGGGGGGGGGGGGGGGGGGGGGGGGGGTCGGACTTGGGTCCGACCCGTGCCCCCTCTGATGCTTAAGTTAGACTCTCGGACTAAAATAATATAAGCACGGTAGAGTATTGGGTTTTAGATTAACTAGTTGGGGTTTTTTGCCTTTTCCCTTCTCTTTGGAGAGTGTTTCGTTTTATAGGAGTAGGATGGCTGAGGCATCTTGATGATGCCTCTTCACCTTCCACACAATGGTCTTATTGTTGAAGACCTTTGGCTTGCCTCATTAAAGATCCTATTTATATAGAATATGAAGGGTTTAGTCATTCATGTAGAAGCCCAAGGGTTGGTTGAATTATGGTGACCTTTTGCATGGCTATTTAAGAGTGCCATTGAATGAAAATAACTCCATAGAAGAAGTCCAATAGTCCATGATGATTAATGCGAATTTATTCACATAACAATTGTCCCCATCTCCCGAGCTTAACCATGTATTTGTTGAGGTCGGTGATGTAAATAATATGCCCCAGTCAGATAATTAAATCGGCTCATGAGAGATAACGCTCTGGATCACATAACCGAGCAATGAGAGTAAATACTCAAGTAGCTAGATAATCCGATCAATGAATGCTCATTTAGATAAGTTGGCTGTTGAGAACGATTGCACATAAGTCGGCCATTTGAGAGTGATTGCTCATTTAGATAGACCGAACATTGAGAGCAATTGATCATTTAGATAGATCGGCCCACAAGGACTCATAAATCGTCTTCAGCGTTAAGCTTCCTCGGCCCGCGAGAGCTTAAACTCCCGATCGTATAATCGAGGGGCTCGCGAAGGTTCATAAGATCTCCTTCGGCGTTAAGCTTCCTCGACCCGCGAGAGCTTAAACTCCCGATCGTATAACCGAGGGGCTCGCAAAGGTTCATAAGATCATCTTCGGCGTTAAGCTTCATCGGCCCGCGAGAGCTTAAACTCCCGATTGTATAACCGAGGGGCTCGCAAAGGTTCATAAGATCGTCTTCGACGTTAAGCTTCATCGGCCCGCGCGAGCTTAAACTCCCGATCGTATAACCGAGGGGCTCGCGAAGACTTGAACCGGCTTGTGAACCTGCACACTTTAGTAAAGTGGATACTAGTAATGTCGATCAAATGACCTTTTAAGGTGCACTTGTCAAAGATGAGTCAGGTCATCAAGAATTTGTTAGTTCAACAAAAATCAAAATCAAAACGGAACGGCAAAAATTGATTGGTTAGTTTTGTTTTGCCCATAAGATATCTGGATGGGTCATATTCATCACAAGTGTCGACTAGTCTGGTCAGCACTATCATCCCAATGTGATATCATCCCAATGGGATGCCTTTGGATTTCATCATCTACATTTGCATTTTGGTGTGCGTGGAGGGAGATCCGAGCTCGGTGGCTCGACCGTAAAGAGATTCAAGGTCATCAGCGAGGACAAAAAGATCCCTTCAACTACCCCCAGGCACCAGATGAGAAGCTCGGTATGCTACAGTTTTCCCTGGAAAAAGTGATACAAGTTAGGGCATTAAAAGTATATGGCATCGGAATGGCCTTAGGTACTTGTCTCTGGTGTGATCATAGGATGTTCGGAATAGCGACGAAATCTAACACAGAGAAAGATGGCTTCTTGCCAATCAACAACGTTGATAATATAAAAAGCAGAAGTAAATTCACGTTTGTACCCACTGTGAGCCTGCAGAGAAATCGCTCGTGAGTGCTGAGCCCAGAAATCTCGACCAGTCCGGCCTCCTTCAAGCTAAGAAAACTCCTCTGGCTATTCTTCTCCCCTGCTGTACATCTCACTGCACCAAGCCTCGTATCCTTCACATCATTACTTGCTGCATGTAACAAAAATTGCACAATGATCTAAACAACATGTTGTGGGGGCTTGATGAAGAGAGATTACCTTGGTGAAGAAATGTTGATGGCGTTGAGATGTGTGAAGAATTTGTAATCAACAAGTGGAGATTGAGTGACCAAAATACAAATTATACAACCCTCATACAGACATCAAAGACGGGAAAAAAAAAACCCTAGCTCCATGATCAGTTTGGGCCCCAGAGAATCAGCTGCATGACCGTCTCAATTCTCTCTGCTTGCCTTGACGCCAACGCTGATCCTCTCTTCTTCTCTCCACCATTAATCTTGCCATCTTTTGCCGCCTTCGCCCCGCCAGAAAACCGCCATCCCCCACCACTCTTGCCCGTAAGTGGTTTACCGGCAGCCTTCTTCTGGGCCAGTCTGAAATGGGCCTCCCACCTGCAGTCGATCACCCCCGTTGCACATGACTAAAGATGGTAGTAAAACAAGCTGTGGAACTTGAATTTTTGGGCAATTGCGATCTCTCGTCAGGCAGCTGCAGGTATAAATAGTTGGTGAGGAATAGATGTGTGGTTTTGAGTTCAGAATCCAGGGGCAGGCATCAATCAAAATACCATCAGCTCACGGATACTGGCACAGTCCAAGCACCTACCAGATCTGTTCCCGCGCTTTTCCAGGGATAACCAACTGGCTTGCAATTCAAAGATTCATGAAGCGTCCCTCAATTTGAAAGTGTTTTTTGAAAGCGTGTTTGCAAAACACGATAGAAATGTCTTATGTGACGTCTATATGTCAAGCAAAATCTATACATACACGATTCTTGCAACTTGTTATTGCGGCAAGAAAGCTTGCATGCTTGCCCAAGAAAAGCTTGTTATTATTTCAAATTGGATAATTTTAATCATGTTGTGAATGGGTATTTACTGGTTTGGATGAGTTATTGGGCCAACCTAAGTGTTTGGGCCCATATCTGTATAAGCCCACTTGTATTCTTCCCTTTGGCTATAAATATAGACCTGAGGGCTCTCCTCTCAGTAGTTGATTTATAACACGTTATCAGCACGAGCCTCTAAATTTTCCCTTTCCACAAATTTTTTTTCCGTTCGTTGCGAAGGCGAAGGCGAAGGCGAGACGGGAGATCCATGAGCGCGGTGCAAGGCTTCCTCCATCAAGGGTCGTCATCCGCGTAGGGCTTCGAGCAACCGTCGCTATATCCGGAGGACGGATATAGAGGTAAAAATACTAAAAACGATACTTTTAATCATACGTATGATTGCACCTCCCCTAGATCTCGCAAGATCGTCATGGGGATTCATCGTCGCCTTGAAAACGACGGATTTTTCATCCCAAAAATCAAATTTTTTAAGGGTTTTTGGATTTTCTCTTGCCAAAACCCCAA
Source organism: Scilla litardierei (assembly GCA_030789695.1). Lineage (NCBI taxonomy): Eukaryota > Viridiplantae > Streptophyta > Magnoliopsida > Asparagales > Asparagaceae > Scilla > Scilla litardierei. The sequence goes on from CM061131.1 coordinate 138,345,354, forward strand.
ATCAACTCCGCCGGCGGCCTCGCCGCCGGCCCCCCCTCGCCGCCACGCCGTCTCCCCCACAGGGGGGGCGGCAGCCGCCGCGCCTCCCTGCAGGGGGGCGGCGGCAGCCATCTCTGCCGCCGCCCTCCCCTGCAGGGGGGGGCGGCCGCCGCCGCTCCCCCCTGCATGGGGGCAGCGGCCCCGCCGCTCCCCCTTTCATGGGGGGCGGCGGCCCCCGATGCCCCCCCCCGCAGGGGGGCAGCAGCCCCTGCCGCTCCCCCCTGCAGGGGGCGGCGGGACGGCGGCCCCGCCGCTGCGCCCCCCTGCAGGGGGCGGCGGCGGCGGCGGCGCCCCCCTGCAAAACCCTAACCCAAAAAAAACCTAGAGTTCTGTGGGCCTGAAGCCCACAGCAGATCTGTGGGCTTCAGGCCCACAGATTTAAAAAAAACAGATCTGTGGGCCTGAAGCCCACATCAGATCTGTGGGCTTCAGGCCCACAGATTTTCAAAAAAAAAAAGAGGCTTATGGGCCTGAAGCCCATAGGTCGACTGCGGGCTTCAGGCCCGCAGGCTGATTTATCTGGAAAAAAAAGAAAAATTTGGGTGAGGCAAAGGGCTATAAACTAGCCTTAAAAGGCAACTTATTAGCCTAAAAAATTAATTTAAAATGGGGATTCAAAGGCAAAATATTCGTGAAAAATCACGGTAAATTACGGGACGAATATCGGGCAGACAAGGGCATTTTGAGGATTTTTTGGGGGGCTTTTGGGATGATGAGGGAACCTTTTTCCTCATACAAAAGAAAATGTTAATTTTGGGCTCTTAATCAATTTAAATTGATTAAACCCATTTACTTTACAACCTATGCATCGTAATTTCTTTTACATGCTTTACATCTCTGGCAAAATTATGTGCATATTATTTGCGTGGTTGTACATTTTATTTAAAAACTTAATAATTAGGAAGATCCTGCGACCGCTCTGCCGTTAGTTACCTAACCTAACGGTGTATGATGTTGCCCAGTGGTCCAATAATTATTAAGTGATTAAATATCGCTTTATCCTCATATGAATAAACTGCCTGTGATGTCTGTGGATGAAAATGTTGATGAGCACAATATTCTTGTATGAATTGCTAAATGTGGTTTTTGGATCGGCCGTTTAGTCCCACAGTTTATTTCACGCACTTCTCTTTTATTTTTGAGAGAAATTGTAGTGAGGAATTTATGTAAATGTCAAAGAAAGAAGACCAACTTCCATGGAGTCGGAAGCTACGCTTGAAGACGAAGATATTAAATGTGACCCACAGGGTTTCCAAAGTTGTATTTTCATTTTATTCAAGCTGCAAATTTGTATAATTTGGACTGTGGACTCTTGGACTCTTTCTTGTGGGACTGGCCAATCCACACGTTTAGCTTTTCATTAAATATTGCTTCCGCATGAAAATGTTCTTTCTGATTGATTATTAATTCATGCATGTTTGTGCTCTGCTAGATAAATGGCTAAAATTGCAAGCGTTGACTTTGAAGTATTGGATGCATCAGGCAGAAACTATCTAAGCTGACACCTAGATGTTAAGTTTCACCTGCGGGCCAAGTCCCTCATCACTGCTGTGACTGAAAAAAAAAATGTTAGCGATATAGAGAAGGCGCAAGCCATCATCTATATTCGCCGCCATGTGGATAAGACCTTAAAGGCTGAGTACCTTACGGTCGAAGATCCACTTGAGCTATGGACCGCCCTTGAGGACAGGTATAAACATCAGAGAGATGTTATACTCCCAAGGGCGAGATATGAGTGGGAGAACCTGAGACTGCATGAATTTAAGTCCATTGCTGAGTACAACTCAGCACTTTTTAGCATCACCTCACGCCTGAAGTTGTGTGGTGAAAAAGTCTCAGAAGATCGCATGCTGGAAAAGACGTATACGTCTTTCCATGAAAAGGATGCGATACTTATGCAGCAATACCGTGAACGTAAGTTCACCAAGTATTCAGAGCTGCTGTCATGTCTTCTCATGGCCGAGAAAAACAGAGAGCTTCTTCTCGCCACTCACAATATGCGCCCTCCCAGCACTGTCCCCCTACCAGAAGCTCACCATACCTCTTCCTTCAAAAAGAAGAGGGACAATAAAAGAAAAGAAAGACCACAGAAAGGGGGACAACAGAAAAGAACCAAGGGCCCACCACAGCAGCGCAAGAATGAAGGGAAGCGCAAGTTCACCTGGCGCAGGAATGATAACAAGAAAAACAATGCACCCCCACCCAAGAGGGACTGGGAAGACCAGTGCCACAGTTGTGGCATGACAGGCCACTGGTCTAGAGTGTGCAGGACCCCAGTGCATCTCCAGGAGCTTTATAAACAAAGCAAGAAAAAGAATGCTGAATCAAACCTGGTGGCTGCGAATAATGCAGTCAAATTTACAGCAAAAGACTTCGAGTCAGATAATCTGCTTGATTAGCCTGTTATCATTTATCTTAACATTTTATTGTATGAACATTCTATGTTATGAGAGCTTTTATGTATCTTCAATTCTGTTGAATAAAATTTAGCCTTTCTGAATGCAAATGTTTACTCATCTTTTTTTAGATGGAATGCTCTCATGACTGCTTAGTAGACAGCGCGTCAACACATACGATCCTTCAACACAAATGCTATTTTTATAGCATTATCCCGTATAAGAGCCCTGTAAACACAATTTCAGGGCCATCAGACATAATTGAATGTTCTGGGAATGCAACCTTGTTGCTCCCCAATGGAACAGAAATAAAAATAAAAGATGCACTTTACTCTCCGAATTCCAAGAGAAACTTACTAAGCTTCAAAGATATCCGTCTTAACGGATTCCACTTGGAAACAACAAATGTCAAAGAAAATGAATTATTGTATGTAACGTCTAAACAAAATGGAGTTAAAACCATACTTGAACGTTTTGAGAGCCTCTCATCAGGCCTCTACCATACAAAAATTCGGAGAGAGGAAGCAAACCTGACGGAGCACCTGAAGTGCCCGACATCAGCCAAATTCATATTTTGGCACGATAGACTTGGCCACCCCGGATCTGTGATGATGCACCGCATCATAACACAATCCCATGGGCATAACCTGAAGAACCAGAAGATTCTTCAGAAGGGAGAATTCCCTTGTGTACCCTGCTTTAAGGGTAAATTAATAACAAGGCCATCACCACTTAAAGTGGATATTGAGTCTCCTAGCTTCCTTGAAAGAATACACGGAGACATATGTGGACCTATCCACCCCCCTAGCGGGCCTTTTCGGTACTTTATGGTACTGATTGATGCATCTTCGAAATACTCGTATGTGTGTCTACTTTCAACCTGCAACTTAGCTTTTCCAAAGCTTTTGGCACAAATAATAAAGTTGCGGGCGCATTTCCCAGACAACCAACTAAAGAAAATACGTCTGGATAATGCGGGGGAATTTACCTCTCAGTCATTCCAAGAATATTGCCAAGCAACGGGAATAGAAATTGAACATCCGGTGCCGCATGTTCACACCCAGAATGGGTTAGCTGAGTCGCTCATTAAAAGACTCCAATGGATCGCACGACCATTGCTGATGAAATCCCAGTTGCCGGTGGATGCATGGGGACATGCAATTTTGCATGCTGCATCACTAATAAAAATTAGACCCTCAGGAGGTCAGAGTCTATCTCCAATGCAACTCGCATATGGAACGCCGCCGAACATCTCTCACTTGAGAATCTTCGGCTGCGCAGTTTATATCCCCATTGCACCACCACAGAGGACCAAGATGGGTCCTCAATGTCGCCTAGGTATCTACGTAGGGTTTGACTCACCCTCCATTATAAGATACCTAGAACCCCAAACGGGGGACGCTTTCAAGGCACGCCTTGAAGACTGCAATTTTGATGAGACGTATTTCCCCAAAATGGGCCTAGACATCGAAAAGTCTAGTGTAAAGCAAATGTTAACGTGGGATACAAAAAGCTTGACCCACTATGATCCGGTAACAAAACAATGTGATGATGAGATCCAGAAGATCTTACACATCCAGGACACAGTCCATAGATTACCGGACTCGTTCACTGACAACCAGAAGATTGTCAGATCACACATCCCTGCTGCGAATACTCCAGCTAGGATTGACATCCCGAAGGATGGATGCAATCCACCTGCAGCAGAAGTGGCTGCACCTCAATAGAAAAGAGGCAAACCACCAGGCTCCAAGGATAAAAATCCAAGAAAAAGAAAAATATCCGGAGACCTTGGGACGATACCCCCACAGAGAAACGAGCTCGTGTCCATACCCTCTCCCCTCCCAAAATCCACTGCAGAGGAACTGCCGGGAGAAACAGAAATATCACTAAATTATGTACGTACAGAGGAGGTATTGGACAAAAAGAGTACAGTCGTCGACGATGACTTCGCGTTTCACATTGCCATTCACGTCGCCGGAAGCGATGATGATTATGAACCACACTCCGTTGCTGAATGCAAGCGTAGAGATGATTGGCCAAAGTGGAATCAGGCAATAGAAGCCGAGCTGGACTCGCTTCAGAAACGAAAAGTCTTTGGGCAAATAGTCCAGACACCTACCGGTGTCAAACCTGTGGGATACAAATGGGTATTCGTCAGAAAAAGAAACGAAAATAATGCGATCGCACGCTACAAAGCTAGACTTGTAGCACAGGGATTTTCCCAAAGACCGGGTATAGACTATGACGAAACATACTCCACGGTCATGGATGCGATCACGTTCAGATTCCTGATAAGCTTAACAGCAAAGGAAGGCCTAGATATGCAGCTAATGGATGTTGTGACTGCGTATCTATACGGTAATCTCGACAAGGAGATCTACATGAAACTTCCTGGTGGCTTTTCAATGCCTGCTGAACTAAAAGATAGACCTCGGGACGTCTATTCTGTTAAGCTACAAATATCATTGTATGGTCTCAAACAATCAGGAAGAATGTGGTATAACAGACTCAGTGAGTTCCTTGTTCAACAAGGATTCACGAACATTGAAGTCTGCCCTTGTATCTTCATAAGAACAAAGGGAAACGGATTCGTGATAATAGCTGTCTACGTAGACGATCTGAATCTCTTAGGATCTCCCGAAGAGATCACTGAGATATCTGTAAGCCTAACAAAAGAATTCGAAATGAAAGAAATAGGCAAAACCAAATTCTGCCTTGGCTTACAGATTGAACATCAAAAGGACGGAATCCTATTACACCAAACCACATATACAAAGAAAATGTTGCAAAGATTCCATATGGACCATTGCCATCCATTGAGTACACCCATGGTGGTACGATCCCTGGATGCACATAAAGACCCCTTCCGGCCGCTGGAAGAGGGGGAGGATATACTTGGTCCGGAAGTTCCCTATCTGAGTGCCATCGAAGCACTACTATATCTGGCAAACTGCACGCGTCCCGATATAGCGTTCGCAGTAAATTTGCTTGCCAGATACAGTGCAGCGCCTACACAACGCCACTGGACCGGGGTAAAGCACCTTCTGCGCTACCTCCAAGGGTCTACAGATTTGGGACTCTTCTACAAAAATGGAACATCCTCTACACTTGCAGGTTATGCTGATGCAGGGTACTTGTCTGATCCCCATAAAGCAAAATCACAGACTGGGTACGTGTTTACCTACGGAGGGACAGCCATTTCCTGGAGATCCATCAAGCAAACCTTGACGGCGACCTCATCCAATCACTCGGAGATCATTGCCATCCATGAGGCAAGCAGAGAATGCGTATGGCTACGCTCAGTCATCTACCACATCTTGTCTACGACCGGACTGAAGACTGGAGACCTCGAGCCCACAACCATGTTCGAGGACAATGCTGCTTGCATAGCTCAGCTACGAGGTGGCTTCACCAAAGGCGACAGAACGAAACACATTTCACCAAAGTTCTTCTGGACGCACGAGCTACAGAGAGATGGCAAGATCGACATCAGACAAGTGCAGTCATGTGACAATTTGGCAGATTTGTTCACTAAAGCCCTTCCTACTGCTACCTTTAGAAAACTTGTACATAGGATTGGAATGAGACGCCTAAAAGATCTGAAAGCTTGAGAGCTTGTACAGATCAGGGGAGTTCGGCAGAGTTTGTACTCTTTTCCCTTAACTATGGTTTTTCCCACTGGGTTTTCCATAGCCAAAGGTTTTAACGAGGCAAATCTCACCAACTCAGGATCCTGAAGTATCCACCCCATGTGAGACTCATACAGGCTCAGAATCATGAAGTAATTCATGAGCAGGGTCCACAACTATGGCTGGATAAAGGGGAGTGTTGTGAATGAGTATTTACTGGGTTGGATGAGTTATTGGGCCAACCTAAGTGTTTGGGCACATATCTGTATAAGCCCACTTGTATTCTCCCCTTTGGCTATAAACATAGACCTGAAGGCTCTCCCCTCAGTAGTTGATTTATAACAAATCATAATTTATTTATAAATTACTCTATATTGTATGGATGATGGGTTCTAGATACGTCAGGATTCAAAAGGACACTACTCTTTCTTGGTCTTTTTCTCGAGGGAGGCCACAGTCTGAATTAAATTAAGCTTTTTAAAGTAAAAATCAGAAAGCTAACAGCCCCCTGAATCTACAACCTGGGTGCCAAAAAAACCCATCAGCACATTCAGCAAACCAGCGGCTTTCTCCTACTACGTACCAAGCCATCAAATCCTCTCTTCATCTCATCAACACCAATCATGTTTGAATCAACCCACAGCAAAGAACTTCAATTTGAGCAAGATTTGAAGGTACATGTCCTAGTTGTAGCTGCAAGCTTGTCTACAGTTGAAGAATCTAAGATCAAGTGTGGTTGTGCAGATGGAACAATGGATTGAGAGCTCAGGCAATGGCAATTTGAGATCATTTATCTGCCATGTTGTTTATATCTTCCCATTGTTTTCGAATTTATCCATTCAAGCTTTGATCTATCACCTTCTCAAATCAAACACAACTTGAGAGCTAACAAGATTCGCATGCTGATTCTTGTTAACTATTGCCAAGCAGCAAATAATCACCTGCATCAATCACGCATATTCATGCCACCAATTGTTCGTAAAAAGGGTAGGCATTGAAATGTTAAAATGAATTTCACATTAAGAATGTAACAATACAGATTACGGCCTGTTTCACCAATCCTGCCATCATCGCAAATAATCCAATAATTAGACCTACATTTATGGCGACCATTACTCTAACAATGAAAGCGATATTCATGGCGACCGTTACGTCACTCAATGCCTCCTCATCAAGGCATCTCATCAATGCCGACAATAAAGCCGCTTTATTGGCCCGGACGGAACAAGGCAAGGGCCTATAAGAACTTCTTGAGACAATGGGAAAGGGGCCAAGATCCTGCACGGAGGTATCTTTGTACTCAATATTTTCTTCACCAAATTATATTTCTTCCTTCATAGCTCGGTGAAACAGTGTTGTGACGACCTCCCAAAGGGTCGGACCTAGATGTCCCGAGCCCATTCCTAGTCATCCACTGACTTAAGCATCGGGCCTAACTTCCTAACGATTTTTCCTATGTTGCAGACCTACACAGATAGCCATGAGTTAAGCCAGGCTTCAACTCTATAGCTCAGACTTAGCTCTCACAGACCCGAGTTCAACCTTTCTCGAGTCCCACTTCCTTGCCGACGGGGTGCCACGCAAGCAGAGGCGTCATCGTCAGCATCATCTTACTGTGTGACAGATTTACCCGGCAACAAAGCCAAATATCCAAGTAATATTCTCACAGCTCCTCTCTTTGGGATCTCTGGACCGAGCATCTTATTAGTATTAATATTATTACAGTGCGTTTCTGCCATATTCTCAACAAAAAAATACTCACCGATCACATACATGGCAATCATCAACAGACCTGGCATCCACCCAAATAGGTAACAACCCCACCCTGTATAAAATTGGATTTTAGCAGCTCTCTAAACAATCGTCACCAACTCACCAAGCACATCAGCTCCCATATCATCCCATCTCTTTTGCCTACAGACGTGATCCCAGCCATCCTTAGCTCACTCGAAAACCCCGAGGGCAGCATCAAGAAGCACTCCGCTTATATTCTTAAAACCGAGAGAGGATAGGGTAGACCCATGCTGTGTTGTGCGCCGTACGGAAGCAGTCGGATCGCCGAAGTATCTAGAGCGAAGAACAAATAGAGAGCTAACAAGATTTAGGTCGCCTAAACGACCAAGGGAACACTTCTCTTAATTTCAAATAAAACACTCAACCACTACAAAGAAATCCTCACAAATGGCTCTCTCAAAGATCGCTCACAATGATCCTATGGAACTTCCAATATGACCTCATACAACTTTCACAGTGCTTCAATAGAAGCTCAATTGGATTTCTAATTTTCGATGCTAAACAACCAAAACATGCCCTCCCTTTTATAAGAATGGAGGGGGAGGGGTTTGGTGCACCAACCCCCTTGGGTTGGTGCACCAACCCACCACCAACCCCCTTGGGTTGGTGCACCAACCCAAGGGCAGCCCACATGGCTAATTGAGCCAACAACTACAAATCTCCACCTTGGCGAGATATTAGGTCTATGTCACACAATCGACCGTCAACGCTCCTCCTCGGTGAGAATCATCTCGTGTTCCTGTCATCTTGCCTCGAAAGGCTCATATGGCTTTGCAGAGCCTCATTGCCCCAGAAGGGGCCACCAAAGTCATCTCATATTGTCAACATACAAGTCCGAGCCATACTCAAACTTGACTCCGATATCGACCTTCATAAGCTCGTCCGTCGAACAATCACTAGTGCAAAGTAGCTCCACCCGATCCTTGGCGTCATCAATCATCGTTGATTCCATCTCATCACACCAATCTTTCATTCGTCCACATAGGTCGTCATTGTGCTCCACCTCACTGAATAAGGTTGGAAACTCATCACACCTGACAAAGAAAGCAAACGAAACCCTTCTTGCAGGTTGGCATCTCTCATACCTTGGTCTCCAAACTTCGATGGAATCCTTCCGCTGTGCAAGTTGTGGGGATAAGGTGTCTCCACCATACTGACTTGAACCATCACCTCTATTAGCACCACCTCTCCAGAGATCATCCAATGACGTCGTCTTTGGTGCCTGCGAGCTTGAGTCAGTAGCTCGCTCATCTGCAACTCTTGTCGTCTTCATCATCACCGTACCATCCAAGTAATAGAGGTTGCCTTCACGCTTCCCCTTCATCAAGATCATTGCTCCTCGTGTCACCTTCAAAGCGCCGTCCTCCATAGTCACTTTGCAACCCTTGGCTTCAAGTGAACCAAGCGATATCAAATTGTACTTCACGTCGGGCACATAATGGACATCGCCTATATCCCGTGTGACACCATCACTCATCTTTATGCGGACCGTGCCAACGCCCGCCGTCGTGCATGCTCCATCGTCTCCAAGAAGGACTTTGCGTTTACTACCTTCATGGAAAGTAGTAAAGTACTCACTGTGGGGTGTCATATGGACCGAGCAACCCGAGTCAAGCACCCATCCGTCCTTCATCACCCCTTCCGTCGCACCAACTAGGACCCACTCATCCACCTCCTCGGTTTTGACGACGTTGGCAGTAGCATCCTTCTTCTTATTGGCCTTTGGGCACTCCCTCGCCCAATGTCCTCTTTCCTTGCAAAAGGCGCATTGATCCCTTTCGATGTCTGTGCGCGGAGCTATACTATTGTCTCTCGTCTCGAATCTATGGTTCCATTTGCGGCCTCCACCTCTTTCATTGCTTCGGCCTCTAACCACGGTAAGCGCTTCGGATCTTTGGCCCATCATCTTCTCATCATCCTTCTTTCTAAATTCATTGCTAGTAAGAGCATTAGAAACTTCATTGAAGGTGATAGATTCTTTACCATATGTTAAGATCGAAACAATGTGCTCATAGTCTTTATGCAGTGAGTTGAGGAGAATCATCGCCTTGTCCTCATCTTCCACCTTGACGTCGATGTTCCTCAAATCTGTGAGGAGTTTGTTGTAGTAGTCGAGGTGTTCTTCAACTGAAACTCCTTCCTCCATCTTGAGGCCAAAAAGCTTCTTCTTTAGGTGTAGACGATTTTGAATGTTCTTCTTCATGTACTTCTCACCAAGCGCATCCCATAACGCTTTCGCATTCGCCTCCTCCATGAAAGGGTACTTCTTCTCCTTTGTCAAGTAGAGCCGGATTGTGCCGCAAGCGGTCCGGTTCATCATCTTCCACTCCGCATCCGACGCTGTAGTCGGCCTCTCATGTAGTACTTGATCTTGACCAAGTTGGTTCAAGATGTCAAGTACTTCGCATCTCCACATGCCGAAGTTGATACGCCCATCGAACTTCTCAATTTCGAACTTCGTATTAGATACGATAGTTCGCGTTGTTGAAGATTGCGCCATTGGAGTAGAAGGATTTTCGTCGCCGTCTTTGCCAGTCTTCTTCGTCTAGAACTTCGTCGCCAAAGCTCTGATACCAATTGTTGTGCGCCGTACGGAAGCAGTCGGATCGCCGAAGTATCTAGAGCGAAGAACAAATAGAGAGCTAACAAGATTTAGGTCGCCTAAACGACCAAGGGAACACTTCTCTTAATTTCAAATAAAACACTCAACCACTACAAAGAAATCCTCACAAATGGCTCTCTCAAAGATCGCTCGCAATGATCCTATGGAACTTCCAATAGGACCTCATACAACTTTCACAGTGCTTCAATAGAAGCTCAATTGGATTTCTAATTTTCGATGCTAAACAACCAAAACATGCCCTCCCTTTTATAAGAATGGAGGGGGAGGGGTTTGGTGCACCAACCCCCTTGGGTTGGTGCACCAACCCACCACCAACCCCCTTGGGTTGGTGCACCAACCCAAGGGCAGCCCACATGGCTAATTGAGCCAACAACTACATGCTGAACCACTAGAGCATCTTGGGCATCGCTGGAGTTCCAAGTGAATTGTATTAGGCTATTAACAAATCATCAGACTTGGATCGGAAGGTCAAAATATTCAAGTCTGCTACGCAAAAAAGCACATTTAATTTGGGATTAATTGGTATCAGATGGCACCTGACCAACTTGGGTGCGCTGACTTGACGGTCCCCCATTGGCCGCCGAAAAAGCAATTGCTTTTTGGGAGACAAACGGGAGGCCGCCACGTCAGCGCACCTGACCCAAGTTTGTCAGGTGCCACCTTTTTTACATTATTCTCATTTAATTAAGCCATGTTAAATAAGAGGGTTTCCTGTTGAAATGATTAAAAAGGCAAAAGAAGTGCTCTGTAGGATTCTGCGGCTTCTTCAGGTTCCATGGGAACTCCGAAGTTAAGCGTTCGGGGCGAGAGCAATACCAAGATGTGTGACCTCCTGAAAAGTTCTCGTGTTTCCACTTTCGTGACCCATGTGTCATCCTCCCACTGTGTGAGGTCAAGGTTTCTTTACTGCTTTCCGATGAATCAAAAAAAGGCAAAAGAAGACATTTTACTTGCAAAGATGAAAGCCAAGGAATCACCCTCACAACCCATATAAATGATAAACAAAAGCCATTACATCATCCATGCAAACGAGCTTGTTGGTGGGGACCAAATATGGATGAGAAGCCGGGTCGGGCCAAGCCGGGCCAGATACATACTCGATTCAAAGAGAGGGCTTTCGAACCTACCCAAAACCCAAACGAGCTCCTTTACAAATGGGCTTAAATAGCGCGTTGAGCCAACATATAAGGTTTTGTGTCGGCACATTCAGCATAGCTTACATTTTTTTAAATTTTTTCCCAAAAAATTTGCAATAAAAACATTAGTAAAAATGATACTCACATTCACAAGCTTATATCCATCCACATAAAGATATGAGTTAGGCCTTCATTCCTGAACAGAATCGGATAGGAAATGGATTTTGTCAATATGAGGACATGTATCTGATTCACATTGGCAGAGATCGATCTTAACAATAATCAAGATGGAATAAAACAATCGTCCGCTACTTCTTGCCAAGATGATAGGATCAAAGCTCATAGACGCCATGTGTTATCATTGGATCCAAACCCAATTTATTGGTGTAAATTTTGGATACGGCCTTAAAACCTGTCTAGTGATATCAACCCGTATGGTATACATTGTAGTACTATACAGAAGTCCCATACATATGGGTGACTAAGTGACGAATGGGTATTCAAGAATCAAGGTGCATGTTACCATGACAGTTGGAATATCAAGCGAGCGTGTGGAGTGAAGAAAACGTAGAAAAAGCAAGGCCACACACAAAACAAACATAGAAAATGCCACACACAAACGTAGCAAAAGCAAAGCCAAGAAAGAAACAAGCTAAACCACGTCAAAAACTCCAATCATAAATACCATACAAAGTGACAAGTAGCACATCACCCTTCATCCTTTGGTCCCTCCCTCCCTCCCTCCCTCTCTATTAGTCGACTATGGGTTAAGCTTTGGTCAACTAATAAAGGCAAAAAAGCACAGTTTAAGATCGAAACCTAGGGTTTTGATATGGATTACAATCAAATTTATTCTAAGTCTTTTTAGGGTTTCATGTGTGTGTGATACATCTTCAAGGTTTTAACATATATTCTAAGATAAGAAAATTAAAAATACATTAATTATAATATATACACTTGTTTGCTTGATGTAGCCGTTATGCTTCATGTTCTTGTCATAAAAGTATTCAATTCATTGTCTTGTCTTGTCACAATATCAATTAAACTTGTACATCATCTAATAACTACATATATAAAGTTAGTTCAAGAAATATATTTGATGATCATCAAAATTTATGTTGGAGGTGACTTAATATTCAGCATTCTCTTTTTATGACAAACATATAGTATACAAGATGAATAAAAAATAATATACTTGTTAGTGATATATTTAAAAAGAGATAAATGGGAATCAAGTGGCCAATGAGAGAGATATTTCTGATCATCAAAAGTTATGTTGGAGGTGACTCAATATTCAACACTCTCTTTCTTTTACAAACATATATATACAAGATGAGTAAAAAATTATTAGACTTGTTAGTCATATATTTAAACAAAGATAAATGGGAATCGGGTGGCCAAGGAGGGAATCCCTTCCTTGGCCACCATCCATTCCGCCCATCCCACATGTGGGGGTATGGACCCCACCACCCTAATGGGTGATGGGTCTAGATGGTGGCAAAGGAGGGAATTCCCTCCTTGGCCACCTGATTCTCATTTATCTCATTTAAAAATAACCCCCTGCATCAATGCAAGGTAGTATCATGTGTATCATATGTATCATAGTATGTATCATTATATCACATGTGTCATATATATGTATCATATCAAATAATTTTTTTATGTATTTAGTTATGTTATGTGTTTTTGTCTTTTTTAATCCATTTATTATTCATTTTAGTCCATTTTAATCCATTTCTATTATACTCCAATGTTTATGTATTTTTCTCCCTCCATGTCATAAACAAAAAGAAGCCAGTGACATTAAAATTTTAAACTATTGGAGTGAACAATATTAATCATATTATTACTCATTTTCAATTCTTAGTTCATTTGGCAATTCAAGGCATTTTGTTTAGTTCATTTATTGACACGCGCACGCGCACGCACACTCAAGTGATGAATCACCACAAGAGAATATCATCAAGTTGCTATTGAGTCCAAAATATGTCAATGTCAATGTGTCATACCAAAATATCATATATAGAATACACTTGGTATCCTATATAGAATACACATGTATCTTATTTTCTTTAACATTTATGCAAGTTTTAGATGTGAACCCATAATGTAACATATCTCATAAGTTCCTCATATGTAACTTCATATGATCAATTAAAATAAATTAATTCAATTTCAATCATTGTTATAACTCATTTAAAGATAATGAGTGAAATTTTTTAATAAGAATCAATTTTATAGCTCATGTTTACTAAAAATTCTTAGTTCCATTGTTAATTTAACATAAGTATCTAGATCTAACTTTTGTGAGGGTGCCAAAAATATAATTTCAGTATAAATGTATCAAGATAGTCACATTATTTACATATATGTTTTAAGCAATTGAAAATTTATTTCCAATGTATCAACATGTATTATAAATGTGAAACTATAACACATCTATATTCACAAAAGAATTAAAGAGATTGATTAATTCATGCACAGAATTTGAGACAAATAAGGTACTTCATTAATAGGAATGTAATGAGTACAAAAGTCTCAAATTTATTACATCAAACTCGACATCATACATCATACATCATCTCCTAGAACATAAAATCCAACAACACAAGAACTTTTTTATTGAGGGAGAAAGAAGTCATTCATCCTCTTCCAGAGGGCTCTTACTGACCGCTTCGAAGTTCCTCTTAGGTGCTTCTCAGTTATTGGTTATGATGAATTTCTACTTGATTATTTTTTATTTCTTCTTGGTTAAGCAGGATTGCTTCTGCAACTAGCCCATTTGGTGTAAAATAACGAAGTTTGACACCATCAACCTACCGATATTGCTTGTCAAAGATTGAAAGTGATCAAATGGGATAAAGAGTTAGGAGGAATATATGATTAACCAGGTTCAGATGCTGTTTCACTTTCAGGTTTAAGTTGGTCATGGGAATGATCAACTGAAAGATGCATTCTACAAAGGGCTGACTTATCAAAAGGTATAACATTGTGTAGGACTTGTATATATGTTGACTTTGAAAAATAAGAAGATCCTAGTCAGAATGCAGCCATGAGGAATACAAGTATAAACTGGTCTAGAAAGGTTGTCATATAAACTCTGAGCTCAGTTTAACTCTATTTGACCAAGAAGAGCATATATGCATTTAACCAGGTCAACTGAGATATAAGTGAAGTTTCTTGACTTTGGTAAGTTGTTGTATGACAAAAGTCTACCTATAATTCTGGCGTGGGTGTAAGTTTTTTTTGAAGGTATTCCTACATCAATAATGTCTCCTAATAAGCATTTTTGAAAGGATTTCTGGTTTATCCATTTCAAGTTCAGTAATGACTAGTCCATGATTAGGAATGCATAGTATGCTACCTATTTGTTTAGATGATAATTTTATTTCAATATTCTTTACCAAGCTAATTATATGATGATCTTCTTGACTTTCTAAGTTGGTGTAAAAGAGGTTCACTTGCCTAGGATAACAAGATTGAGAGTTTTCATAACTAAAAATATCATGAAAATTACTATTCTCGATAATTGAAGATATGCCAAACTTTAAGTAACCTTCAAATTTTACAAACCTCTCACATATTATGTTTAATTTACTATTCCTAAAGAATCTCTTCAAGATCGGGTTTTCTCAAATAGCAGTGGAAAGGTGGAACTGTTAGTGGTTATGCCCTAGGCCAAATATTCGGACATTTATGTTGTGTCATTTTTCATTTATAAAATGGTTCTCTTAATGTTATTATTATATTACTTGCATGTTTCATTATAATAATATTTGAATAGCTGTTTTATGTAATTCTAATTACCCATAGTCATTCATCATTAAAGATATAATGATGAATTAAGACTAGTTTGCGTTTGGTTAATAATTATGAGATAATTATATGTATCGTGATACAAACCAAATTTGTAAGTACTTGTTAAAAACAAGGTACTGGATAGGCTCGTTATGAGATCACTGTATGGATCAGTGTCATAAATGATCTCATAATAGTTATGTCATAGAATCCTTAGACCTGATATCATCACAGTTTCTTACGAGAGAAACATCAAGTGTCATAAATGATCTCATAATAGTTATGTCATATAATCCTTAGACCTGATATCATCACAGTTTCTTACGAGAGAAACATCAAGTTTTGACATAACCAAACATTACCTTTAATCAAATAATCAAAAAGGTTATGATTGAACATGATGTGAATTATGTAAAGGAAAGAGAATGAACAAGATGGAATTTGTCCCTCTTAGGAGAGAGATATCTAATGGGCCTCTCGATAAGTATGTCTGAGAAATGCATGGCCGTGCTCCGATAAATTGATACATGATCAATGTCATTTGATTTTATCAGTCTACTTAGTCATCTAGAAATTGAATGTTTGAACAATATAAGTATGACACTGTCCATGACCTATGTTCAAATCAGATATCATGTGACAAAAGGATTATGACATGTTCTATTGGTTAGGTTAATATCGAACTAACTGTATTCATATTAATTGGGTAGTCATAATGTCTTGCTATAGACGACTTATGACTTGTGGGCTTATAATGAGATTAGGCACACTGCCAATTTGATATGAGCCTATTGGGTCGCACATAAAGGACGTAATGGATCAGATATGGTTTTAAATGAGATTTCGAATTTAAAATTCGAAATAAGGCGATATATTTTAACTGTTAAGATATTATCCCTAAGATATCTCTGCGTAACTGAAACACGTTAAAGGGTTAACTGATATTATATCTTGTTAAGATATTATCTATAAGATATCTTTACGTAACTAAAACGTGTTAAAGGGTTAATGCGAGACTCTATATATGATATGGAGAAGTTTTTTCAGAATGCATGCAATTTTTGCCGTTTCTGAGAAAGTACAGAGCGAGAGAAACCCCTAGTTGCAGAGGAGGAGCTAGCACCATTGCAACTTCCGATCGTGACATGCGTGTGTGGATACTGGTAGATGGTGGTCGTTCATCGAGCAGCACCTGCAGTCTGATTTCTCGAACAATCAACAAAGGTTAGTAATCACGATCAAATCAATTGAAATTCATGGATCTTTGGTATGTTTCTATTTTTCCGCTGCGTATAAATTATGTTATACATGATAGAAAACCTAACGAGAACATGTAAGGATGACGATGGTCTAAATGAAGATGCTCCAACTCTCTTAGATTTGATGATTGATGGAAAATATGATGATTAGATGATATATGAGCTAGAAAAAAATCTAGGGATGGAAATCCTAATGCCATAAAGCTTGAAATCTAAAGGAAAAAGAGATTAAACCTTAGGATTGAAGGTTTGAAAAACCAAAAGTGGAGTTTTGTAAAAGATCGACATCCTAGGGCTTGAGCTAGGGATGGACGCAGCCGAGGGAAAAAGACTTGTTAGTTTGAGGGCAATGAAAACAATTTTGTAGATTTTTTGGCTGAAACTGTGTTTTAATGAGTTTGAGGTGATTTTGAATCCTTGGTTGATGATTGGACGATGTAAATTCAAGGATTATAGGATTCAAGTGAAGGGGGTCCAATAAGTCATGGGTTTAAGTCTAATAAGTCAGGTTTGAATCCAATTGAATCAATAAAGTTTGCAGTTCAGCCCCTCTCCTTTTCCCACGTGGAGTCACAAGCAGCGCCTCAGAAATAAGCATGGACAAGCCAAGGAAACTTGCATGTGTGGTTCTGGCCTGGGACCCGATATAATGTACTAATATGTGTAACAGACTAACAGTTTTTCTGAATTAGTCGACTAGGCTGTCT
The DNA here is from genome assembly GCA_030789695.1 of Scilla litardierei. Classification (NCBI taxonomy): domain Eukaryota; kingdom Viridiplantae; phylum Streptophyta; class Magnoliopsida; order Asparagales; family Asparagaceae; genus Scilla; species Scilla litardierei. The sequence continues at coordinate 138,362,738 of CM061131.1, forward strand.
ATTAGTCGAGACTAGTAGTCATGCATTAATCGACTAAGATAAGTGCATTAATCGACTAATGACAACAGCAGTAGTGCGGTGACTTGAAGTTTTTAGAGGAGAATCCTTGTGACTTATTATTATCGTTATGAACTTATTATCGCCTAATTTTTGAACATTTGATTTCAAATATTATATAATTGCTATTTTTTATTTCTTCTTCATAAGGTACATATAAGATGAGCATTATAGTTTTGGTACGTTATTATTTTGGATTCTTTAATGTTTTTCATTGGAAACCCAATCCATTTTGGTTTGGATTTCTTAGACTGAACATATATATAATTTCTTTGAGTTATGAACTTTCTTCATGAAATTGTTTATATATGTGTGTTTTTAAGTGTATTAAATGAATTCGTTAGTATCCATATAGGTATCATAAGATTTTTATTATGATTTACACAATGTGAATTATTAACTCTATTTTTATTCTTCTTTCAAAATGTAGTGTAAATAATGTTGAATATTGGACTCCCCGGATTTGGTTTTGATGATGAGCAAACATAAATAATCCATGAACTAACAATTTGTGAGCGCAGTATTGGAGATCGTCGCCAAATTCACGAGAACATTCAAAGCGACATCTCAACACTTCTCAAAGCTCGTATTCATGCCTAAAGCTTCGTTGAAGCTCTTGCGCCGTTTTGGAAGTCATGAAGATTTAATCGAAGCTTTCGAAGACCGTTCTTTAAGGTTTATTTATAGTCTTTTAAGCTTCGATCTATAGAATGTTAAGCCTTGAGTATATCTTACGTTTCTATCTTCATAACGCTCATATCGTAGCTCTAGGATCCTAGTACAAGTTCATTCTAACTTTCTCGAAGCGTCGCGCTTCGATTCGGACTTGTTTGTGCATGTTAGTTGGTACAAGAAGAAGTACTGACCGACTAGATGGTGATCTAGTCGGTCAGCAAAGCTTCTTGGACCGACTAATTTGCTTCCTTAATTTCTTGTTCAGTACTGTTTACAGTTAGTCGGTCTACGTTGACTCACCGACCGACTAGTTTGTGAACTAGTCGGTCAGTGATGCTTCTTTGACCGACTAGTTGTGACTTACTGTTCATACTAAATTTCTCCTAAGCTACTGTTTATCGTTAGTCGGTCTAAGAACGTTTGGTGACCGACTAGTTGACAATCTAGTCGGTCAACTTTTGTTCTTGGACCGACTAAGTCAATTTGTATTCAGACTATTTCATTTGCCTCTTAGTCGGTCTACGTTCACTGACTGACCGACTAGTTGTGAAACTAGTCGGTCAGAAAGTCTTCTTGGACCGACTAGATTTCTAGGTCTGAATTTCTATCTCTTCTCAGTTTCTCTCTTAGTCGGTCCATGTTGTTCGACTGACCGACTAGTTGATGAACTAGTCGGTCAGTGGTTGTTCTTTGACCGACTAATTGCCTCAGATTTCTATCCGTTGGAAATTGACCTAACTTGTTTTTATGGGACCCTATAAATACGAACCTAGGTCATTTCTCTCTAGGCTAGAGCTGTCATTAAGAGATTCATTGAGATAGAAAGAGATAGCCATTCTCACTCATTTCTAAAGCTCTCTTCCTCACAAGAAACCCATTCTCTCACTTTCTAGATCTAGAATCCATCTTGAGAGAAGCTTGTTCTTGGTGAGCCCTTCAAGCTCTAGCTTGAATCAAGTCTCTAAATCTCTCCTAGGCACCTATTGCTGGTCATTTCCTTGGTGCTAGATCTTGGTGACTTCATCTTCCTCAAATCCTTCCTTTCACCTATTGGGTAAGAAAAACTCAAGGTATAGGATTTTGTGGTAAGATTGTTTATTTCATTATAAACTTATTTATATTGCTTGTTGATTCTCTCGGTTGTGAGAGAAGGTTGTGATCCCGGGTTGTGGGATTCACTATTGCTTTTGCATGTATGATTTGATCTTGTGAAGGTTTTTCACAAGATATTCATAGTGGAAATCTTGGTTTAGGGTTTCTAACCTAAGTATCCGGAGGGGATCCGGGTGGTTGGGACGTAGGATCACCGGGAACAAGTTGGGGAGACTTGGGTGGATCCGAACCCATTAACATCATTTGTTAGCATTGTTAATTTTGTTGTTGTCATTCAATTTTAGCTTCCGCAAATTGATTTGGTAGTTGTTTGCACTATAATTTGGAATTATACTCATTGTTATTTTTAAAGTACTATTCACCCCCCCTCTAGTACTTGTGCAGTAGCTTGTAGGGCATTACAAATAAATGCATGATATTTAACAGATTTGTCTTGTCGTTTTTATGGTTAACAAAAGTGTTAAAATTGTGTACATTTTGTCTTTATGAATTGTATCCAAAACCAAATCTTGTGTTAGATATAACTTGTGAAGAAAGAATATTTTAAGTTTTCATTGCCGTTATTAAATTTTTCCACATTTTTGACTAATTCTTCAAATTTTACTTTGTTGTTAATATATTCTTATCAAGTTTACTTAATTTATCATTTGATTATTACATTCATTTCTCAACAAATTATTATCTTCTTTTAATTTGGTGTTCCCTTTTACTAATTTTCTATTAGTTTTAGAAATATCATCTATTTTAGAACATATTTCAAGCAAATCTTCATGTTCATGTTTTAGTAATTTGTGTTCCTTAATAAGTTTTCTATGAGTAGCATACAACTCATTAAATGCAAAAAGTCATTTTTATTATCGGATATGGAACTTACATTGTTGTCGTCGTTATGTGCCATAAAGCACATGTTGGCTTTTCTTCTTCAATTTCTTCTATCTCGTCGAATGAAGAATCAAAATTGTCCCATGTTGCCGCTAGAACCTTCCTTTTGAACCTCTTTGGCTTGTCGTTGTTTGTAAACCTAGCCTTTAATAACGGGCCGTCTTTTCTATGTGCACTGGCTTGTTACATTTGAAGAACAAAGTATTTTTGTTAGTTAACTTAAATTTATTGGCGTATGAGGTGCATCTTGAATAACCTTTTGAACCTCTTTGGCTTGTCATTGTGTGTGATCCTAGCCTTTAATAACTGGTGGCCTTTTTTGATGTGCCATTTATTGTTTACATTTGAAGTAGTTTTGTTAGTTAACTTGAATTCATTGGGTTTGAATTTACCTTATCTTTCTTCAAAAAGTTTTCTTGTTATTAACTTGATCTCCGCGGTGTCGCTATTGGAATCCTTTATGACTTATATGGCTTTGAAAGCTAGAGCTTTCGTCTTCCGGGCTTACTCTTGCCTTCTTTCTTCAAGATGCACCTCGTACGCCATCAAGTTTCTAACGAAATCTTGAGATGTGAGTTTCGATAGGTCATTGGCCTCTTCAATAGCCGTGTTCTTCTTTTTCCACTCCCGTGTAAGAAAGCGAAACATCTCCTCGACTAGTTCGGGGTTGGGTGTCGCCTTGCCCAACACAGTGAATTGGTGATGCTGGTGAGTCTAGTGTATATCCCTGTGATTGATTCACTGTCCTTTATTTTGAAAAGTTCGAATCTGTGTATAAGAATAGAAATTTTAGTTTCCTTAACTCTACGTGTACCTTCGTATGTTACCTCTCATATGTGTCATATTTTGTGTGATTGGTGCCGTTGAAATACGGTTGAACTCGTTGCTATTCAACGCGCAAAATAGTACGTTTATATCTTTAGCATCTAGGTTTGCATGTGTCTTTTCCGCATGGGTCTAAGTTGTGTTGGGTGTGGTTGGTCTGATGTATGGAATCAACACAATGTTCCATAGCTCGAAGTTGATCGCTTTGAGGTAGATCATCATCTGCATCTTTCAGTATTCATAGTTCGATCATGTGAACATTGGTGGTCTGTTTATATTGTCCTTTGAGGAACTTAGATGCTTTTTTTGTTGACGACATTCTTTTCTAAGCTCTGATACCATGTGTTGGATCATGTGGATGACAAGTAGAACAGTAGAGTGTGGGTTGAATATTGGTTTATTAAGTTCTACTTAAGATTTCTAACTGAGTTACCACTTAGAATCTTAATCAACAATTTATACTTATATAATGCATTTTTTACAACGGAAAATAACACATGTAACAACTAAGCAAATAGAACAACCAAACTAGATTGCAAGCGCAAACATCAAGTTTTATTCTTGTTGAGTCTACCTGACCTAGTCCAGTCTCCAAGATTCTCGCTTGAGTTTTCACTAAATCTCGTGTTAACCCACAAGAAAATTACAACCCTTAACACCACAAATTGGTGTTAAGAAAACATCCCCTTTTAAACAATCTTAAGAGAACTTATTCTTCTCTCAAACACACTTGAGAGAAAATTTCATCTTTGCAATGAGATTAAGAACAAAGTTATTATAGCCTTGAAGATGAAAATCTTGTGTAAAATTCGCTATAGGACTGAATGATATATTCAAGAGATTAGGAATTGGGAGAATAGACAAACTAAGGCTTTTCTCTTGGCTCAAAGAAGAAAAAAGGTTGGATGGTATTTTAGCCAATATCAAAAACTTTCTTTTCTCAAAATAGATAAAAACTTAATCAAAATTTGTTGAAAATAATTCAGACGTTTTTTCTTATTTATAGAGATGAAAAATCATCAAAAAATATCAAAATTATCCTTTACAACAGTTAGAAAATGGCTAGTTTCTCAAAGTCAACGCAGTCAACGGTATCATCATTAGTATTAGTCGACTAATGGTTCACTGTTAGTTAATTAATGAATTGTTATTGGTCGACTAAACTGAGCCGTCAGTTTTTCTCTCTTCTATTAGTCCATTAAGGGTTGAGTACTGATCGACTAATATAGATAAATATGCACAGTTTAGGGTGGAAACCTAAGATTTTGGTATGGATTAAAATCAAATTAATTAATTCTGTCTTTTCCAGGTTTTCATGTGTGATACATCTTCAATGCTTTAATATATATTCAAAGACAAAAAATTAGAAAATACATCATTTACAAAATATGCACTTATTTGCTTGATGTAGTCGTTATACTTCATGTCCTTGTCATAGAAGTCTTCAATTCATTTTGCTTTGACTTGTCACACCATCACTTAATCTTATACATCATCTAATATCTGTATACAAAAAGTTAGTATAAGAGAAATATTTTTACTCATCATCAAAATTTATATTTGATGTGATTCGATATCCAATAGTAGCTATGATTAGGAGACGTGACACGTGTCATTCTCTGAAACGGACACACAGTGACAATCACGGTAATCCTTTAAGTCCAAGATATGGGGACACGATTATCATGCATGTATTTATTGTCCATGCATGTATTTAACTCAATAAGTGTATGAGTTTAGTTGTTTCTAGAAGAGCCTAGAACTAAAATGATCTTTAAACCATTTGTTTTTGTCAAGGGGATGATAACGTCATGTTACACCATACTGTTTAATGTAAATAAAAGTCGTACCTTTTAGAAATGTCTGATATGGAAGGATACGCATGTCATGTCCGGAGTGTAAGACACGCCAAGCTGTAAGCGTTCTACATATTTTAGCTTATTATGACCACGCATTATAAGCGTATAAAGCATTTTGTTGTATGGAACAAGATCAATGATGATTGTCAATAAGAAAATGCAAGGTCTTAGCCCATGCTTCGGAATATTGAAATAGAAGCACGATGGATTCCAAAAAAATAAACAGCTTATAGTGTCAGTGGTAAAATCTAACAGGAATTCCAATAAAAAGATGATATCATAAGCATCTACGAGAGAATGAAAACATAATAGACCAAAAGAGGGATTAAACTGATAGATCTTGAATAGAATCTGAAATTTATTGATGAAATAGCAATAAAATGATAACTTTTTGCTACAATTATAGAGGTAACCACCCTCCCAAGACGCCAATAAAAAGGACGTCCGCACTATTCCCTAAAATTCCCACACAATAATCAAATTCAACAGCCGAGGGCCGGCCGCCCCACCCCCATAAATCCCAATGCGAAAATATAACAAATTACAAGTTTGCCCTTTTGCCAATAAAATAATAAAAATAAGTCTAAATGGTGTGAAAAACGTCCCTGACACATGTGGTCGAGCCTCCTCTGATACACCGTCTCGAATAAGTGATGAGCACATCATTACTCCCCCCAAAAGAGCCACATTGTCCTCAAGGTGGAAATCTGGAAACTGTTGTGCCATGACGCCCGCCAACTCCCAAGTGCTCTCATGCTCTGGCAATCCCTTCCATCACACCAACACCTCCCGCTCTCCAGCGCTCCCCCAACGCACCCCCTTCAACTCCTCGGGATCCAAGATAACTTCAATATCATCCGTCAATGTCTCTAGAAGTGAAGGGAAAGGTGTATGCTCCCCGATCGCCTGGCGCAGCTGGGACACATGGAATACCTGATGAATGACAGATCATGGGGGCAACTTCAATCTATAAGCTACTGGCCCTACCTTGGCCTCCACCTCAAAAGGCTCGAAATATCTGGGAGAGAGCTTCTCATTTCTTCGATGGGCTAGAGACTTCTGTATGCAAGGACGTAATTTCAAATACACCATGTCACCCACATCGAACTGTACATCTCTACGGTGAAAGTCGGCCCTCACCTTCATGACCTGCTGAACTCTAGCCAAATGGAGCTTCAGCTCCTCCAAAATCCGGTCCCGCTCTGCCAAGTACTGCTCCACATCTGATACTGATGTCATCTCCTACCCATAGTGCAGCAAGTGTGGAGGGTCCCTACCATACAAAATCCTGAAAGGCGACGTCTAAGCTGATGTGTGATAGGGTGTAGTGTACCAGTATTCTGCCCACGCCGGCCAATGAGCCCACTCCTTCGGGCTCTCTGAAATGAAACAACGCAAGTCTCGATGCTCTTGTTGACGTCAGTCTGGCCGTTGGTTGACTCGGAAAACGTGCAAGCGCACGCCTTCCGCTCCCAAGCGTAGGAGCGTCAATGCAATATAAAAATAAACGGTGAGTACCGGGTCGGATCACATGGACAAGTCATTCTACGTTCACAAAATTTTGATCGATAAAGAAAATAATAGCGTGCTACAATAATCTCAATTACGATGGGTGGAAGTGTGAAAAACGTGTGGAGAAAATAAAAATCTATATCCTAAGTGGCTAGGGTTAGAGAACCAAAAGTGGAATTTAGGATAGCTAGGAGAGAGAGCATAGGTTGTGGGATCATTAAAATTGGCGTTAATCAAGTCCTAATTACCACATATAACACAATCGGTCATCCGGCTAAGGAAGCCCAATCGGAAAATTTAGCTTTAAAAACACAACAATTTTGCAATCGGGATGGAAATATTATCAAGGCACTAACCAAATTAAGCACATGGATTTTTCTCAAATTTGCCCTCTCGGGACTTAGCCAATTAAATTTGTGCCCTAATTAAACATCCAACATTAACATTCAAAATAGAGCAAGAGGAAATTAGGGCTACAATTAACATCCAACTCAATTAGTCACAACCCAAGCAATCCAATACTACTCTATCATCATGAAACAAACGATGGAATTTTCATCCACAAATTCGTCCAAAATCATTACAATAAAGAGATATCAAAAATACACAAGAAAAGTGGGAAGAGATCACCAATTTCTCAAGAAATGAGGCTCCCCTCTCACTTGGGCACCTCCTCCAAGCTCCCCCAAGCTACAATGGCCTCCTCCCCTAGCCCTAGCCCTAATGTGGAAGAAGAACCCCACTTAGAACCCTAAAAAACTGTTGCTGGCCGAGAGAAAATGAAGATAGCCCCAAAAATCGCCCCCACAGGCCGTTTACAATGTATTGCGGGTCGGGTCGGGCGCCCCGACCCGCCCGCATCCGAGCTGCGCGCGCCTTGGGCTTTTAGAGGCGGAGCGGCCCGCTCCCGCTGCTTGCAGCGGGGCGAAGCCCGCTCGAAAATTCGAGCGGGCCGCTCCGCTGCAAGCAGCGGGGCACGGCCCGCTTTAAAATGCGCGCGCGCAAAAAAAAATGGAGCGGGCCGGCCGCTGGGCCGGCCCGCTTCCAGTTTCGTTTTTTTAAATTTAATTTTTTTTTTCATTACTTCGCAGCGGCGGCGGCGGCCCACCAAAACGCGGACGGATCTGGCGCCACGTGGCGCTGTGGGATCGCGCCACGTGGCGCCCCCAATAAAATCTTTTTCCTGGATTTAAAACCCTTTTTCTCCTTCAAATAAATCACCAAAAATACCTAGAAATCCCAGAAAAATCCCAGAAAATTCTGAAAAATCTCTAAGACTCCCAGGAGTACCTGAAAAATAGGAGAAGTAAAAATTAGTCCATTTGATTATGAAAATTAATTTAATGACTATTAAAAACACAATATTGACCTCCAAATAAGCTATATATGATATTCCAATGCTCAAATAATTCCCAAAAAATGGAGATATGATCAAAATAATGGCAGGAGCATAGGAAAAATAATAGGAAGCCAATAACGACGATAAAAACCGTATTTTGTACCAAGAATGAGAATAAGCCCTAAAATTGATATGAAATGAAAATATACCCAAAAGAGCACAATTAAGCCTAATCTTTGGCACAAAATGGGTGTAGTTAGGGGGGAAAATATGCAATTTATATCCTGAATCACACCCCCAACTAGCTTTTTGCTAGTCCCTAGCAAAACACGCGATAAAATCGGATTAAATTGAATGACATGCACCAAAATCACAATATCTTCATGGCACACCCCAAAATGATATTTCCAAATGATTTCAAAGCCAATATACCAAATATATGAAAGTAGATAACAAATGAAACTCTCTCCAATCCAATTCAAAGAAAAGTAAGGAAATAAGCCCCGTATCACACGTATCGGGAAATATCACGATGTCAAAGTATCAAACTTTCATGAAAATGGCCAAAACGAAAAAAAAATTTCATCTAAGTTGTGGGAGATGAGTTTGCATCATTCATGTTGGTTATTCTTTCTTTTTTTTCAATTTACTTTACTTTACTTTTTTTTTCTTTTTTTTTATGTTTATGTTTTGCATTCACGCGATAACGCCATAAATGCAAAAACCGACATTTGCATACACGCGATGACGCTATATATGCAAATGGATGGAATGATCTCCTAAATCTCATTTTTGGCGTCCTCCCCAATGTTTCGTGGGGTACCGGCTACTCAATTCGATTAGAAAGAAACATTCAATTATACTAATTTTCTTTTTCATTTTCTAACACAAAGTAGCCACTCATCCACCCATTCCTAAGAGGAAAACAAAGCATGCACAATTGGCCAAATCCAATCCAATTAAAAACCACACCGTTCATCCAAATTCATGCGACCACTTACACCAAACTTTTCCCAAATTATCTCAAAGAAAGTATCACAACATATGAAATAGCTTCATACATGGTATATTAACATATGAATCCAATTTGGAAAAGAAATGAAACATGCCAATCCAACATCGAGAAGTTGATACCAAAATGATAATCCGAAAAAATTGCATGGCATTAAGCATATAGGGACTAAACAAAGCTAACGGCATAGGAACGAGAAGGCCAAAAATGATATGCAATGATATGTAATGGAATGAGGTGAAACATGGAGGTATCTCAAAAAAAAATTAGGTCAAAATCCTAACAAACCTAAAGATTCTAACACTCTCCCCCCAACTTAAAATAAGCATTGTCCTCAATGTTGGGAGAGTACTAGATCTCGGCAAAAGATCCTAGAAAAGAAAAAGGAAAGCATACGAAAATACTAAAATAAAGCTCTTATTTATTTACACTACATGGAAAGAACACACCGTGGCAAATGGCGGATCTCGAATGTATAACGGTGGTGGCAACTGCTCGATCATATCCTTACGCTCCTCCGCGAGCGTCGCCACATCCAATGCCCTACCTCCATTGCGGGCATCAATGGCAGGCGACACAACCCCAAGCATCTCCTTGTGATAGGTTCCTGCAAAATGGGGGAGATAGGTCGTGTCAAAAATAATTGGGCGAGAGCGCCCATCCAAGTGAAAAGCTTGCCAAAATGGGTCGTCGAAATGAATAAAAGAATTTACGATCAAATGACGACAATCCGAATCATTATGATATGGAAGTAAATAATTTGATTCGGGGGTGGAGGAAAAAGTAAGATGGGAACTTCCCTGAAACGCGATGCTAGGCTCGGAATGATGCACGGCCTCAAGAGGAGGTGGAAGTGGCTGCAGAGAGCAAACTGGAGTAAGAGGGAGCTCGGGCTCAATATATACCATCTCGCAATCCCTGTCGCTATCCTCTTCCTCGAAATCAATATCAACACCAACAGTCTCTGCGGCACTCCCCACAACTGGTAAATGCTCCTGACAAACCTCCTCGATGACTGGCAAGTGCGCATCCTGAGGCGAGGGAAGTGACATCTGTGATAGGACTGGAGGTAGACACGTCTCGGGCAAATCCAAGCACGCATCATCCTCGTCATCCCAGAAATAGCTCATCTCAGTCGTCCTCCCAAAATACTCAACCGCCTCGACCTGCGAAGCTAACTCTGAAGTAGAATGTGGCTCAGGCCCCATGGTGTCCTCAATCTGCTCTCGACCATCATGCACATCCGCTTCATCCTCAACCTCAAAGTGAAAATGCATCGTGTCACCGTCGTGGTCGACACGCACTCCATCATCTATCTCCTCTGACTCCTCAATATATATATGCTCAAACTCTTCTACTTGGCCCCAATGCACCCTCTTCACAGGTCTCTCTAGATAATCCATAGGGTCGCACTGGAATGAGCCCTCAGCTGGCTCCTCAGGCTGGCACTGGACCTGCAGCTCTGCATCCTGAAGTGGAAACTGGGACTGACGATCATCCTCATATCCAAGTGACGGCTCTCCAGATGGCTCAGTCTGCTCCCACTCTGCAAGGTCTCTCAGGTACAACCAAGAATCATCAGTCGAATAATCAAAGAACTCTCCACCGCAGCTCATCTGCACCAAATCTCGCCCAGATGGCGATAACCCTGTGTAGAAGATCTGCAGAAGATGATCCTCGTGAAAGCTCTGGTGTGGGCACGCAAGCACCAAATCAGTGAACCTCTGCCAAGCCTGATGGTAGGCCTCCCACTCAGCCTGGATAAAGCTCGCTACATGCTCCATGGCCTGCCGCCCCTGTACCTGCTCCAAAAAGATAGGCAAAAATACCCGGAGAAATTCAGCCTGAAATGACAACCAAGTAAAATGTGAGTCCAGAGACAATGAATCAAACCAAAGTCTAGCATCATCCTGTAAAGAATCGGGAAAGAATCTAAAATATATGCAATCATCATCGATATTCCCACCAAGACATGAATGCATCCAATCTTCAAAATTTTTAATATGTAAGTGAGGGTTCTCCCACTCCGTGCCATGAAAGTATGGCGGAAGTGGGATATCCTCCAAATCAACGTCCGAAAAATCTGAAGATGATGCCATGGTAAAAAAATTTCCAAGAAAATGAAAATAACAACCAAAAGACTCAATAAAAGGAAAATAAATAAACGAAAAGACACACACTAAAAGATAGAAGTATCACACTAAAAGTTTCAAAATCAATCAAAAATTGCTAAATAGAAACCGTTGTCCCCGGCAACGGCGCCAATTGGTTTTGGCCATTTTCATGAAAGTTTGATACTTTGACATCGTGATATTTCCCGATACGTGTGATACGGGGCTTATTTCCTTACTTTTCTTTGAATTGGATTGGAGAGAGTTTCATTTGTTATCTACTTTCATATATTTGGTATATTGGCTTTGAAATCATTTGGAAATATCATTTTGGGGTGTGCCATGAAGATATTGTGATTTTGGTGCATGTCATTCAATTTAATCCGATTTTATCGCGTGTTTTGCTAGGGACTAGCAAAAAGCTAGTTGGGGGGTGTGATTCGGGATATAAATTGCATATTTTCCCCCCTAACTACACCCATTTTGTGCCAAAGATTAGGCTTAATTGTGCTCTTTTTGGGTATATTTTCATTTCATATCAATTTTAGGGCTTATTCTCATTCTTGGTACAAAATACGGTTTTTATCGTCGTTATTGGCTTCCTATTATTTTTCCTATGCGCCTGCCATTATTTTGATCATATCTCCATTTTTTGGGAATTATTTGAGCATTGGAATATCATATATAGCTTATTTGGAGGTCAATATTGTGTTTTTAATAGTCATTAAATTAATTTTCATAATCAAATGGACTAATTTTTCCTTCTCCTATTTTCAGATACTCCTGGGAGTCTTAGAGATTTTTCAGAATTTTCTGGAATTTTTCTGGGATTTCTAGGTATTTTTGGTGATTTATTTGAAGGAGAAAAAGGGTTTTAAATCCAGGAAAAAGATTTTATTGGGGGCGCCACGTGGCGCGATCCCACAGCGCCACGTGGCGCCAGATCCATCCGCGTTTTGGTGGGCCGCCGCCGCCGCTGCGAAGTAATGAAAAAAAAACGTTTTTTTAAAAACGTTGCGGGCCGGCCCAGCTTGGCCGGCCCGCCGAAAACCGATGCGGGCTCAGCGCCCGCTCAGTTTGAGCGGGCTCAGCGCCCGCTCAAATTGAGCGGGCCCAGCGCCCGTCGCCCTGGCGCCACGTGGCGCTGTGGGATCGCGCCACGTGGCGCCCCCAATAAAATCTTTTTCCTGGATTTAAAACCCTTTTTCTCCTTCAAATAAATCACCAAAAATACCTAGAAATCCCAGAAAAATCCCAGAAAATTCTGAAATATCTCTAAGACTCCCAGGAGTACCTGAAAAATAGGAGAAGGAAAAATTAGTCCATTTGATTATGAAAATTAATTTAATGACTATTAAAAACACAATATTGACCTCCAAATAAGCTATATATGATATTCCAATGCTCAAATAATTCCCAAAAAATGGAGATATGATCAAAATAATGGCAGGAGCATAGGAAAAATAATAGGAAGCCAATAACGACGACAAAAACCGTATTTTGTACCAAGAATGAGAATAAGCCCTAAAATTGATATGAAATGAAAATTTACCCAAAAAGAGCACAATTAAGCCTAATCTTTGGCACAAAATGGGTGTAGTTAGGGGGGAAAATATGCAATTTATATCCCGAATCAGCCGTCTGTCTAAAGATGATATGCGGTACTCCACCTCAAAACTGGCCCCTGTAGTCTGAAAAGCTCCTGTCAGAATCTGCTCAAAAATACCTTGTCCCTATCAGAGACAATGGACTTTGGCGGCCCATGTAAGCGGATGAACTCCCTTAGAAACACCTCCGCCACCGAAATTGCGCTGTAAGGGTGCCTAAGAAATATGAAATGCGCATACTTGCTGAGGCGGTCCACCATAACAAATATCACTGTGAATCCCACAGACTTAGGCAACCCGTCTATGAAGTCCATGGAGAGATCATCCCAGACTCGCCCTGACAAGGACCACGGCTGCAGTAAACCTCCCGGGGACATTGTCATATACTTGTGATGCTGGCACACGTCACACTCAGCCACCATCTTCGACACATCCTTCTTCATACCCCTCCAATATACCTCAGTAGCCAATCTCTGATAAGTCTTGAGGACCCCAGAATGCCCACCCACGACACTGCAATGAAACTCCTGAAGAATGGTTGGGATATGGGCGGATGTCCTTGGAAGCACCAGGCGACCCCAATATACTAATCTCCCATCCTGTAAGGCATATTCTGGGTGATCCGCTGACCCCTATAGAAGTGCCGTCCGAATGCCTGCCATCTCCCGGTCCCCCTCGACCTCCCTCTATAATGGCTCCCAGTCCTATAGCACTGACACAGATAACGCCGTCAAACAAATTTCCTCATCCCTCCGTGATAGAGCATCTGCAGCATTATTCTCCAGCCCGGGGCGATACTCTATCTCGAATATGTACCCTATCAGCTTCCTAAGCCACTTCCGGTGCTTATCTGCTACCATTCGCTGCTCCAATAGGTACTTAAAAGTCCTCTAATCTGTACACACTAGAAGCTCATCCCAAGAAAATAAGGCATCCACTTCTCTATATCCAAGACTATAGCTATCAGCTCCCTCTCATATACCGACTTCAATTTGGCCATCGTTGTCAATACCTAGCTGTAGTAAGCAATAAGACGATAATCCTGCATCAGCACCGCCGCTAGTCCATGTCACGATGCATCAGCCTTCACAATAAAGGGTCTCGAGAAATCAGGTAACATCACACTTGTACGGTAGTCATGGCCTTCTTCAAGGCCTCAAAAGCAAGTGTCGCCTCGTCACTCCAAACAAACTGATCCTTTTTCAACAGCTTCGTGAGTGGCCAAGCGATCGTACCATATCCCTCTACAAACCTTCTGTAGTAGCCTGTAAAGCTTAGGAACCCCCTCAGCCCCCTAAGAGTGGTCGGGTGCGGCCAGTCCAGCATCTCCATTATCTTCGCCATGTCTACAGCTACCCCCTCTGAGGACATCACATGCCCCAAGTACTCCACATGTGGTTATCCAAATAGGTATTTCTTTCGATTCGCAACAACTGGTGGTACTGCAACTCCTGAAACACTACCTGCAGATGATCCACGTGCTCCTCCAAGGAGCGACGGTATACCAAGATATCGTCAAAAAATACTAGTACAAATCTCCTCAGGTATGGACGAAATATCTTGTTCATCAGAGCCTGCAATGTAGCAGGTGCATTAGTCAAGCCAAAAGGCATGACTAAGAACTCATAATGGCCTTCATGTGTCCTGAAGGCCGTCTTGGTCACATCCTCCTCTCTCATTCTGATCTGATGGTAGCCTGATTTGAGGTCAATCTTCGAAAAATGGCTGACCCATGTAACTCATCGAGGAGCTCGTCAATTATTGGTATGGGAAACTTGTCTGGCATCGTTTCCTTATTTAGTGCTCTGTAATCTACGCAAAAGCGCCAGCTCCCATCCTTCTTAACTAACAGCACTGAACTGGAGAAGGGACTCACGGGGCTACATAACACCAGCCTGAACCATCTCTGCCACCATCCTCTCTATTTCATCCTTCTGTGTCTGGGGGGTAGCGATAAGGTCTCACGCTGATGGGGGTCACACCCTTGCGCAATACTATGGCGTGTTCATGGTCCCTCGGTAGGCCCAAGGCTACCAAAACACCTCGCCAAACTGCTCCAGCATAGTCTGCACCTCTCCTGGGATCGGCTACTCCCTACCTGCCTCAGCACCACCCTCGCATGCTATCATGTGTAACTCCACCAGAAAGCCTCCTCTCTCTGCCTGGATGGTCCGCACTATGGTCTTCAGCGAGACCAAGGCTCTGCACGGACTGGGATCCCCCTGCAAAACCACTGTTCTCCCATCCTCCTGGAACTTTATCCTGTGAAGCTTCCAGTTCACCTTCATCTCCCCCAGCATCTGTAGCCATGTCATACCTAGAATGACATCTGTATTCCCCAAATCTATGGGTAAAAAATCTGCTAACACATGTATCCCCTGCAATGTCAGCACCAGTCCTTGGCATACACCTCTACTACTCTCCTTCTTGCACGTCCCCATCATCACACTAAAACTATCGTTGTCTATCAGCTGCATCCCCTGCTGCTCCACCACCATCCTGGAGATGAAATTGTGAGTAGCCCCACTGTCAATGAGAACTGTCACCTCCTAATCGCCGATATGCCCCCTCAACTTCATAGTATGGTTCGAGGTGAACCCTACCACAAAGTTTAGGGAGACATCCGCTACATCCAGCCGATGGTCCTCTGTATCCTCATCCTCGATGGCCTCGTCCTCAACCTCAGCTTCCTCATCATCCTCCAGCAACATCACCTGTAGTTTGCGCCCTGCGCACCTGTGGCCTGGGGTGAACCTCTCGTCGCACCTGAAGCAGAGCCCCTTCTGACGCTTCTCTCTCGTCTCATCATCAGTCATCCTCCTGAACTGCCCCCCTGCTGGTGATGCACTGCTCCTCTCCCCAGCCTTCTCCATGACAGCCTGGTCTACCCATGTGGTAGCCTTCACCCCCCTTAACTGCTAAAGCTCCACGCTGAACCTATCCGCCCCAATCGCTCCTGGCTCTCCTTTCCTCCCTCTGGTGGTCCTCTATCATCTGTGCCATCTCCATGACCTCCACCAGCCCTTGGGCTTGTATGGTCAAATCCTGGAGCGAATAATGGGCTTTAGGCCCTTCATGAATGTGCCCTCCAATGACTCGTCAGTGACCCCGCGCACTCGCCTGACAGTGTCTCAAACTTCTCGATGTACTCCCTCACGGGCTCATCCTGCCTGAGTGCAAACAACTGCTCGTGGAGGTTCCCCATGTGAGGATCCCGAAACCTCTCTAAGATGTGGTCTTTAATCTCCTCCCAACTGCGAAATGGGTGTCGTTGCTCCCTCCACTGATACCATCCTAGGGCTCTCTCCTCTATACATACAGCCACTGCCTCTAACTTCTGTGCCTGTCATGCGACACAGTAAAGAACCTCTATGCCATATAATCCACGCATGAGGAACCTCTCCCTCAAACACGAGCATATTCAACTTCCGTACTCTGCCATCAACCCAAAAATGCCCCTGGTCTGCCCTACCGTCTGCATGTATGTGCTGATGACAGTGTTGCCACCTCTCCTGATGTGTCTCATGTCCTCCCCGTGGCCCCCTTCCACGGTCTCTATGGCCCCCTCGTGGACCCCCTCGTCCTCTGTAGCCTCCCCAGTCACCACCACCACCACCATAGGCACCTCCCCATCCATCATCATAGTAGCCGCCCCCTCCTTCTTCATGATAAAACCCATCACCTTGTACCTGCTTTGGATAGCCGTTGGACGGTGATAGTGCTCCTCACAGCCAGAACGTGTCACGGGAGGCCGAAAAACAGCAGAACAGGGCTCGATGTGGTAGGGAAACCCCCTGGCAGCTGCCAGGGGGCTGTCGTAGGCTGTCGAACCCCCGGCGGCCCCTGTCAGAGGGCCGACGGCCTCTCCAGTGTGTCTGGCAGGCTCGGCCACCCCTAACGGTGCCCCTCTTGGGCGGGGTGGCTGCCCGCCCAGATTTGGGGCCAGCAGCCCCCAAGGTTGGCATTGGGGGTTCAGCCGGCTTCCTTCGCCCCTCCGTTGATCTCCGACGAACTCCTCGTCCATCCACGGATCTTCCTCCTCCTTTTCGTATTTTCCTCGTCATCGGAGAGAAAACCCTCGTCAATTTTCTCCATCTTCTCATTCCCCTTGTCCAAAGGTAGCACATTTTTCGAAGAACTAGGGTTTGCGCCGTCCAAAGGTGGCACCTTTATCGAAGAACTATGGTTCGTGCCGTCTTTCTCGCCCTTTCTGGTGAGGATCGAGAGTTGGAAGATGATTTGCGCGAGGGCCTCATCTTAATTGTCTTGTCGCGTATTCATCCGTTCATGGGAAGCCGTGATTCTCTCGTTGAAAGCCGTAATCCGATCAACGGAAGCCGTCAACTTTGCAATAGCTTCTCCTGTTAGGTTTTTCTTCACACCATCGATCTATTCGGTTAAGCTTCTCCTCTACCACATCAATTCGATCTTTAGCACTTGTCGACGCCGCCATGGATCGATGCTCGGATACCAAATTGATAGATCTTAAATAGAATCTGAAATTTATTGATGAAATAGCAATAAAATGATAACTTTTTGCGACAATTATAAGGGGCAACCACCCTTCCAAGACGCCAATAAAGAGGACGTCCGCACTCTTCCCAAGAATTCCCACACAATAATCAAATTCGACATAGCCTAGGGCTAGCCGCCGCACCCACATAAATCCCAATGCAAAAATATAACAAATTACAAATTTGCCCTTTTGCCAATAAAATAATAATAATAAGTCTAAAGGGTGTGGAAAACGTCCCTGACTCGTGCGGTCGAGCATCCTCCTTTGGTGTGCCGTCTCGAATAAGTGATGAGCCCATCATAAACTATGAAGATATATCATGTGCCGACAAAACGCGTAAACGGGGAAAACTTCTGTAGAAAAAAAAAGAAAAGTAAAGCTTGCAAATTGAATATATAATGAAATCATCATGCACATTAATGTGTAAAAAATAAAAATCACTAGCAATGTTCACTTCAATGAATCTATTCGTAGGGCTTTTCTTATCTAGCTCATATTGAACTCGCTGCATGCAGAGAGATGCAAATAATATTCAAAACTGCAATATCAGCAAGGATGAGGACTAGACAATCACAAAGTTATTGTCATTCATGACACATTCCCTAATGTCCAAGCAAGGACTTCATAGAAGT
The DNA here is from genome assembly GCA_030789695.1 of Scilla litardierei. NCBI lineage: Eukaryota > Viridiplantae > Streptophyta > Magnoliopsida > Asparagales > Asparagaceae > Scilla > Scilla litardierei. The sequence goes on from CM061131.1 coordinate 138,380,878, forward strand.
TGGCCAATCTTGGTTCTACGCATCCATGCATACTTACTAGCAAGTGCCTAGGTGGTCTGGTGCTAGGCTTTCAGTCTGGCACCTAGGCCTGCCCAACCAAGTTTTATGACTCAACCCAAAAGAAAGCTGAAGTTTGGCAGAGCTCGCCACACTTTAATGCACCATATCGGAGCACAAGCCTGACCAGCACAAAGCCATTTGAAAGGTCAAACCGATGCTAGGGGTGGACATCGAGTATATCCGAATTTTTTTGAAAATTCCGAATCCGATCCGATTTAATTCGGACGGAAAAAAAGCCCGCATCCGATTCCAACAAATCGGACCCGAACATTCGAATTCCGCTTTTGAAATCGGATGAAGAATTAAGATCTGAAACCATGTTCATCACTTCACATCTCATGTTTTGATATGTCATATGTTTTCATATATTTTTAATGAGACTTATTTGAGATTTTGATGATTTTATATGTTTGGATTAGTATATGTGATTTGTATGTTAATCTACACTATTTTGATAGTGATTGCATGATTAAAGAATAGTTAGAGTATAGGTCTCAGGGTGAGTTGACTCAATTCTCTTGATTTCAGCCTTATCCTACATTTTTGGACCAGGACAGACGACTGTCAATCCTTCGATAGCCGCCTGCCCAACTCTAGATTTTCTGACTGAAATCTGTGCTTTTCGCACAGGCGACTAATGTATAATTTACAGGCGCCTGTCTCTCCGACAGGCAACTGAACTTTGTTCATCAGGCGCTTGCCTTGATCTTGATATTTCTCTATCATTTTATCAAAAGTATTGACTTTCAGTCAGGTGACTGTTGTGTATTTTACAGGCACATGTCACTTTGTCAGACGACTGTGAATTATTCAACATGCGCCTGTCTATCTTTCTAGTCAGTTTTCTATCTTTTCAGCCAGTCGACTGACGATTGTATATCAGTCGATTGTCCACGTCTATGGCGATTCGATAACTTAATCTAATCCATCCATCTCTTGATCCTGCGGCCCAGATTCATTTCTCCTCCACTTAAGTAATCGAGAGTCATCGAGTTTTCTCTCTCATCCGATCGATTCTCCCTCGTCTTCCTCCTTCAAAAGACAGCCGTCTCTTCGTATTCTTCGTCGATTCGTAGCCTATAGCTGTCGATTCCTATCTCTATTGACTCGATCGAGCTTTTGGATCTCTCCCCTTTCGTAGTTTGATTGGTATATCTCTCTCTTTTATTTCTGATCATGCTCTATTTCCTTCATTTTCTGTCGATTCATGCTATGGCTCCACCCACGATCCCTTCGTCTTCCAAAGGAAAAGCCATTGCTCCTAGGAAGCCTATGAACCCTAAAGCTAAGGCTGCCCCACACAAGAAAGTTCCCTATAGAGCCTGCACCAAATTCGCTCAACCCGTCTCCGATGTTTCGGATACTTCTGATTCTACTTATTCTTCTTCCGAAGAAGAAGAGTTCATTGAGCTCCTCCAGAAGCGACAACGTATACCTATTGGTGTTTAGATCAATGAGCCTACTGCTGAAACTGAAACTAAAACTGAATCTACTCGGGTGGCTGCAGACACCCACAACGAGCCTATTCCCGCTGAACCACAATGCCAAAATCCACCCATGCCTCCTTCAGATGCTCCTCTGGTCTCCATTTGCCGGGATGATTCTTGTTTGGCAAAATTTCATGCTATGATTGGGATCAAGCTCCTTTGTGAGCGTTTCATTGTATATCAATCTTTCACCGCTGAGAGACTCTCTGAGATCCTGACGACAACCCATTTGGTCGATCTGTTTCAGTACTCTCATGTGGACTCCCCTCGTGCCTACCCATTCCGTGTCAAGCTATTATATGCCAATCGCATTCTCGGTGAATATGCTGACACATGTGTCATTGACACCGTTGTACAGGGAACTCATATCAAGCTTGACCCTACTTTCTTAGGGAACATTCTTAGGATTCCTTCCTCCGGTTCTTTGCCTGTCGACATCTCTCTCTCCGATGTTGCTGATCTTGATCAGGCTGTCCTTCAGGACATGTTCTCTATGATCCCTTCTTATCTCTCCTCTGGCATCAGGGCTTCCATGTTTTCTGCTCGAGGTTGAGCTGTTCACTTAGAGGTGAATTCCAACATCCTGTCGAAATATGGCTCCTCTGATCAGCCATCTCAAGAGATCCTCAGATGCATGTATGCGATCTTCTCTGGCATGTTTATGAACTGAGCCGGGGTCCTCCTTGATTGGATGGACAGAGTAGAGTTCACTTCTTCTTCTCCTCATATTCCATATATATGAATTCTTACTCTTGTCTTTCGCCATTTCGGCATTGACCTGACCCCATATGAGCCCATGCCTCTTGGCCCTCTTCTCAATATGGATGCAAAATCGAAGTCCTCTTCGGCTCTGCAGACGGCATCTAAGAAGAGGCAGTCTACTTCAACCCCGTCTTTATCCACTGCTCCACCTGTTGATTAGCCTTCATCATAAGATGCACTATCTTTTGTCCAGTTGGATGAGAAACTATCTGGTGTTTATGAGCTGTTCTCTCTGCTGTTCCAGCTTCATGGCATACCCATCCCTGCCCACCTTTAGTCATTTGTTCCATCTGCTTAGCCTGCTCAGCCTCCTCCTCCGATCATCATTGAGCTTCCTGATCCTTCAGGTGTTACTGCTTCTGAGCCTGTTTCTTCTCAGGCTCCTCAAGATGTCTCCTCTGATGCTGCTGCTGCTCCTCATCCCGAGGACGTTTCTGTTGATCCGGAGCTCCAGGATTTCCGTGTTGAGTTGGCTACTCCCGTGGACTCCTCTGCAGCTGATCTGGATTGACGTGTCATGGAGATTGCTCACCCTTGGTCCTAATTTTTTTGTTTTTGTTAGGATTAAGAGTTTGAGTCTGTCTGTATTTTTGGTTGTATTGATGGATGATGTATGATGATGATCATAGTGCTTGTTTATATGTGGAGTGGTCGGTTATACTTTTGTACATGGATATATATATATATATATATATATATATATATATATATATATATATATATATATATATAAAATGTACATATATATATTGATTCAATATACAATGTACATATATATATACAATGTACAATGTACAATGTACAATGTACATCGTTATTTTTATTGATTCAATATACAATGTACATACATACATACATACATATATATATATATATATATATATATATATATATATATATATATATATATATATATAGGAAAATTTTCAAATGAGAACATTTCGCACCGTGCGAAAATGTTTTTAGTTTTTTTTTGAAATTTTTTTTTCAAAAATTCTTTTTTCCACCCTCATTATATGTTGTTATACCACCCTCAAAAAATAATGGTTGAGAAATAATGTCATTTGGCCTTCGATCATGGCATTTCATCAAATTCGCACGTTTTGAGACCGTTAAATTTGTAACGGGTGGATGGGTGCTCTAATCCCCAACGGGTTCACCCATTATTTTCCCTGGGGTATATAATTTTATGGATTAAACATCAAAAAAAGAATTTTTGAAAAAAAAATTTAAAAAAAAAGATAAAAATCTTTTCGCACGGTGCGAAAAGCCTCTTTTTCGCATTTGAAGATCGCTTATATTACAAACGCAAGGAGAAATTTTGCACTTACTTAAATTTTGGGGGGCAAAACATGTCCAAATTAGTTGAAATTTATATATATGGTTAAGTGTTCCTAGGGTGACTCCTTAGATTAAATCTAAGGAGTCGCCCCCATTTTCTCCCATCTCCCACAATCTTTTTTGAAATTTGTTTTCTTGGGATTGTTGTTCCCGCATGTTTGATCCATTCCGAATGGATCCTAGTCATGTGACTCCTTAGATTTAATCTAAGGAGTCACCCTAGGAACAATTTACCCATATATATATATATATATATATATATATATATATATATATATATATATATATATATATATATATATATATATATATATATATATGATTTCACTTTTTGTCAGTTTAACTATTGTGATCCATGTGTATATGTTGTGCAAGTGTCTCTCTCTGTGTGCTTTGTTATATACATGATGTAATGTGATACATTTTCTTGCCTTTGTAATGTAGATATTCGATTCTAATTCCTTTAGTCAACTAAAATTTCTTTTGTTGATGAGTATTTGATAAATATCATTGTGATGCACCTTCGTTTTTTCTCGATTTTATTGTGGTATCACATTGAATATATATCCCATTATTAAGACTCTCATAATTGTTTTAGTACTTATTTAGCACTATCGTTGTTGTTTTCTCCTCCCTCTTTTTGGATAATGTCATAGGGGAAGAGAAATCAACAATCATAATTTTGTGCTGCGTATGATCTAAACTTGAATATAAGATTGAAGTTGCCTTATATTCAGGGGGAGTAAGATATAATGAACTTGGATTCTAAAATCCTAAATTTCTAGTATTGAAATCATTTCATTCATTCATATCTTACATGTTTGCTTCAATTGATCTATAGATACCCTTACTTAATTTGACTAACTTGATTCGCATCTATGTATGGGGTAAGTATTCTTTAAGCACAATTATTTACCCTTTTGTTTATGTTTGTTTGTCATCACAAAAAAGGGGGAGAATGTCGAGTATTCGACTTCTCTCTACTTGGTTTTGATGATGAACAAACATAAATACTCGTGACTAATCCTCTATTTACAGTTAATCCATTGCTTAAGCATATCATGAAGATCAATTAGCAATGGATGTCACTCAAGGATCAATCAAAGCATGTAAAGTGGATTGGATGATCGAAGAGGTTGATTGAAGCTCCTAGAAGACTTCAAGTCACTCAATAGAAAGAAGAGAGGCAAAAACAAGATGTAATCTTTTTATCCTCTTCTAGTATGTTGCTTAGAAGTAGAACTATATTGGAGCACACACACATCTTTATTTCTGTCCTAGGAGATCATTAGATCACATTTCCTTGGCCTTCAATTCATAATTCTCAAGCATGTGCAATCTGGATTTCAACATGCGACTGCTGAACATTTTACAGGCGCCTGTCTCCAAACAGTTGATCGGTCCATATTTTCCACCTCCGCTCCAACCAACCAAATGTGTGATTGGCAAGACCAATCTCAAGCCATGTATGTGGGAGGAGAGCAAGGAGAAGGATCCTTAGAGCAAGTACAATATGTCGCGGGGAACCAAGGATATTGGGCCAATCCGGCCACAAGAAATCATCCGGGATTCTCTTACGCTAACAATGAAGGAGCTTTGAACCCGCCACAACAACCACCTCAACAAGCTCGACCACCACCACCCCAACAACAACACTATCCGCCGAGGGGGCCTCCACAACAAAATTTCCAACCAAAGCAACAAATTCCACCATATAGGCTGCCCGGATACAATCAAGGGTGGAGGAATCAAAATCAAAACCCTCCACAAGCTCAACAACGATCCGACTTCGAAGCTAGAGTGGAGGCGTTTATGGTCGAGCAAAATAAGGTCAATGCTACCTTGAAGGCGGGGCAAGACTCCCTTAATACCGTTGTGGCCCAAATATCGGAGCAATTGGCGTTGCTCAACCGGAACACTCAACGATTGCCGGCCCAACCCGAGCAAAACCCACGGGGCAACACCGGCCACATCAATGCCGTAGTTGCCGTTACTACTAGAGGCGGGAAGGATACCACCCCCGCCATGATGCCTACCGAGGAGCCCGTGGAGGAAAGTTCGGAGCCGATTGAGCCGGTAGTTGAAATTGATAAGGAGAAGGAGCCACAAGAAAAGGAGAAATCTAGAGCGGAGCAATTGATCGAGGAAAGGCGCTTCATGCCACCGGTCCCATTTCCCCAAAGGCTCGCTAGAGCGAAAATGGAGAAAAGGCTAGCAAAGTTTCTCAAGTATCTTAGAGGAGTTAGCCTAAACATTCCCTTCCTCGACGCCATCATGGAGATCCCCACATATGCTAAATTCTTAAAGGATTTGATTTCGGGGAGAAAGAGGAAGGAGAAGATCATGCTAGCCGAGGAGGGCTCTTGGTTTACCAAGAGAGAGAAGGAGCCGGCCAAATTTAAAGACCAGGGGAGTTTTCGGATTCCTTGCACCTTGGGCGGCGTCCCTCTTCAAAAGGCATTGGTAGATCTAGGGGCTAGTGTGAGCCTCATGCCTCTCTCCATGTTCTTAAGGCTAAACACCGGGACAAAGTTAAAACCCACTGACATGCGCATTCAACTAGCCGATGGACGGATAACAAGGCCGGTGGGGATCGCCGAAGACATCCCGCTACAAGTCCCGGGAGGAATATGCTTGCCATGTGACTTTGTGATCATGGACGTTAAGGAGGAGGGAGACACGTCATTGATACTTGGACGCCCGTTCCTCGCCACCGCCGGAGTCATTGTCGACGTGCGCGAAGGTACACTAACTTTAAACGTCGGCAACATCGAGGTGGAGCTTCACATTCCTAAGGCTATGAAGCACATGCCTTACCACGAGGAGCTTGATTACATGGACCTCCTTGATGAGGTGATAGAAGAGGCGATCCCCCACTCGATTGGTGCTCTTTTCGATGAGGATTTTGATGAAGGCCCGGATTTAGGCCAAGATGAGAAGATAGATGATTCCCCCGACCTCTCCGCTGAAAATGATGAAGGCGACACTGATGTCGCAAGGATTCGAGAGCTCTGCAAGCTCTCGAAATTAAAGTCTCCAAAGAAAGCTTCGCCGACACGGAAATCGGCATCACCGGTGAAGCCGTTGACCGGAGCAAACGCTAGCTTGGGGGAGCCTCCCCCAACACTATTCGAGACGAGAGACCACCGCGGGAGAACACGCCGCCGCAACTTCCGAATCCAAGCGTTCTCCCCGGAAAGTTTGATGGGTGCATCTCATATGCACCGAACATCCCGAATTAATTGAAAATCGTAGGGGGTCGAGCTCACGACCTTAAACGAGCGCTTGTCGGGAGGCAACCCGACGGTTTTTGCTTTATTTTTACTTTTTCTTTATTTTCGTTTTAGAAATTTTTAGTGTTTTGAGTCGTTCGCCCAAAAATTTTGTGATAACGGGTCCTATTTTTCTTGACAGGAGAGGAGATAGGCAAAACCATCATGGGGAGGATGAACAAGACGACGAGGAGTGCCCCAAGAAGACGCTCAACGCTTAGGAGTAAGATGAAATCGACTGGAGGAAGAAAGACGGAGTTTAGAGCCCAAATGAAGACAAACAGCAGAACACAAGGCTCACTCGGCCGAGTATACTAGTCACTCGGCCGAGTACATAAGTTCGTCTGGTCGAGCCGCTCACGAACGAGGGAAGTCTGCTGTACCCAACTCTCTGTTTATTTTCTTGATTTTAGTATAACTGCTACTCGGCCGAGTATTTATTTGCACTCGACCGAGTAAAACGGATACCCTCCTAGGGCGAGTCTTGCCGAGTAGCTTGAGCCACTCGGCCGAATGGACTTACTCCACTCGGCCGAGGCTGGCAAAGCCACTCGGCCGAAGCGTAAGCGAGAAGAAATTTCCATTGATCTCGCTCGGCCGAGTGACCCAGTCCCTCGGCCGAGTCGTAACTTTTATTATATAAGGGCCGAGGGGGGGCGCGATTTTCGAAACGCAAAACCCAATCGCGCCCCGACTCTTCAGCTCCCCTCGCCCGATTCCCCTCGCTCGCGCCCCCACTCGCCCGACCGGCCACCTCGCGCCACCGCTCGGCCCGCCACCGCCGGCCGAGCACCCGCCGACGCTTCGCCCGAGTCGCCGCCGGCGGCCGCCGCTCCGATCGCCTCCGGTACCCCCTATTTCGCCTTTTTCGCCTCTTTTTGTGTATTTTTCGAGGATCCATGTGCTTAACGAACCCCTAACCCAAATTAATTTCTATATTTATCTGTTATACCCCTAATGCTCTATACGTTTTGAATATTACCCGCTGATATCTCCATTTCATGCGCAGGTTGTTTTTGGGAGCTTAGGGGAGCCCAGGGGAGCTTCTACGGACTGATTTGGGCTTCGCGGAGGCGCTGTCTTCGCACGCTTCCATTGCTTAGCACTCGCGGCGTGTCGGGGTACACTCTTTCCTTTATTTTGCACACGCCGCACTTTTTACACTTTTTCGGCGCGCGCTCGGGGCCGATATGCCGCCCCGGACACGGCCGCGGTCGAGGAGACCTTCCGCCAAGCGGAAGCGGTCGAATGACGCCGGCCCCTCCCACGAGTTGGAGGACTCTCCTCTGCCTTCCCCCACACACCCTGTCCACCCAGCACAGCCTGCAGGCCCCGCACACCCCGCACAGCCTGCAGCGCCCGCACAGCCCGCACAGCCACTCCCCGCCGCTCCACAGCCACCACCTCCGGCTCCACTGATCGGGCCGCTCGGGATTACGTTCCGAGACGACGCACACCGCGCCGTCTTCGAGCGTATCTCCCAGCGCTCGATCGTACCCTCCAGGTTTGCACACCTTGCCGACCTAGGACGCCTGGGGGTACTAGAGGGGATGCTCACGTTGTACGACAACGTGGGCTGGCGAGATTTCTTTCAGGTGTCGGCGGATACGTTTACCCGCCCGACACTTGAGGTTCTTAGTTCGATCGCCCGGACCGACGAGGGATGCTCGTTTCGGTTCATGGACCGGGAGTGCCAGGTCACTCTCGATATGATGAGAGCATTTTTCTCTTGGCCCGCTGTCCCCGGAGCCGATCGCGGTTACGGCCCCACCCATATCCCCCCACCCTCCTTCGACGCCGGTGCCTTCTGGGCCCGGATTACGGGTCTTCACGCTGCCTTTGACCCTAGTAGGGCCAAGGCCAAGGCCATTGTCCATCCCTGCCTCCGTATTGCTCAGCGCCTTATGGCGACGACCTTTTTGGCCAGATATGAGCCGGGCACGATGTCTACGCCAGAGCTCTACATGCTCTACGCGATGACACGTCCCAGAGCTCTATTTAGGGATGGCGATGAGCTGGTCCCCGCCGTCGTGATTGATGTCGCGGCATGATTTTTAGACCGCATCATTGTATCGGTGGGCGCTCGCTCACAGATATGCTGCGGCGGCCTGATCACCTTGCTTGCCCTTATGACCGGCGAGGACTTCCCTGACGACCTGCGACGAGTATCGGGCCCCACTTCTTTGTTGATCGATGTTATGGCCCGGATGAAGATGCTTCGTCCACACGGTGAGCGTCACTGGGTCTGGTTGCACGGCCCTTACGGTGCTGATTACATGATTCTCCCGAGCCCCGCTCGGACTCAGATTGCACCAGCCCATGTAGACTGGCTCCCTGCGATGGATGTTCTCATCCCCGCTGCTTACGTGCTCGAGGCCGAGGAGGCCGAGCAGGCCCACGCTGCCCATGTTGACCCTGTTGCCCCTGCCGAGCCTGCCGCCGAGCCTGTTGACCCAGTGGCCCCTCAGCCCATACCTGATGTTTCCGCCGCTCCTGACATCTCTGTCGGTGTCGGGAGTACCTTAGCTGAGCCCACCTCCACTGCTTCCAAGGCTGTCACCACCACTCCCACCACCACCACCACCACCGGCCCTCTGTCTGCTGAGCCTGTTTCTTCTGCACCCCCTGAGCGCCCGCCGACCGTAGTTGAGTGCGGAGAGCCCTCTGTTTCCCCTGCTGCTGTATTTTCCGAGAGTGTCGTGGCGTCTGTCCACACCTCTGTGCCACTGACCTCTCTGGCTGCCTCGCTGCCTCTTTTGTATTCTTCTTTCGTCGCTGCTGCCCCCACTTCTCACCAGCCGGTGCCCCGGCCTCACACTGAGGCCAGGCCCACATTCGCAGGCGCAGCACCTTTCGTTCCCTTCCCCGCTGAGCCAGTCACATACGCGACCCGAGTACGCCAGCCACGCCCTGCACAGCCCCGACCGGTGCGTCCCTCGGCACCACCTCCCCCTGACACTGTACTTCAGAGCATTCGTGCTCTAGAGGGGGCGGTGAGTGGCCTCCGAGGCGACCTTAGGACCCTTTCCTCCACCGTCTCTGCGATGGCTAGCCGCTTCGACCTGCTCCCGCATATCCACTACTGTCTTACCCATGTCTTTGAGCGACTCCCGCGCGTACCACCACCCACCCAGCAGGTTCCCACCCACACTTCCCCACACACTCAGCCTGCTACCACTTCCACACCCACCCCCGCTCAGCTTCCTGTCCAGCCAGCCCCACCACTTCCGCCTCAGGACGGAGACGGTGCAGCACCACCTTCTTAGACACCCTTGATGCCCTCGATCTTTCCTGCCGTTGTGCTGCCCGTTTCTGCTGGGTCCTGATGCATTTTTGTCCACCCCCCTCCCCTCACTTATTTTGGGATTCTCATTTTGTCGTATCTTTATATATCTGCTTTTGGGAGAGAGGGAGACTTTTTGGTGCCACATTTATATCTGTATCACTCCTATCTTTGCATGCATCATGTCCGCATCATATTTTTCATTTCTTTATTTTTCTTCTCACTTTTTCTTCATGCATGCATCCTCACTTTCCCCTCCATTTCTTGTCTCTCGGTGTGCCACACTTTACACATTGAGGACACTGTGCCGTTTAGCTTGGGGGAGTGAGTTCTCACGTTTTTCAGATTTGCCACCTTTATTTTTAGTTTTTCACACCATTTCTCCGCTTTTGCACTTATTTTTGATCATTTTTCTTTTATTTTGCCATGAATCACGTTTTTCTTATTTTTCTGTGTGCCGCATTGTAAATAGTTCTATTTTCCCTTTATCTTTATTTCTTTCTTTTTCATCTCGTGCTAGAGATGACTTTTCTGTGATGATGATGACGTGGAGTTAGCTTACTCTATATGCATGCTATATTTGTCATGTCTTAGATTTTATTTCTGATATCATATGCTATGACTTGCCTTGCATCTAGAGATAGTAACCCACACCTTTTCCACATGAAAATGGATGAAATTTTATCATTAGCTGAGTCTGAATATTCATATGTATGCTATCACAGAAAACACACCAAGATTCACGCATTGAATGCTTATATCTGGAGCACTGATTTCTTTTCCTATATCACTTCTATATGCATGAACTGTACGTTTCACTTCAGGATGATTGAATGATGTTAGCTATGATAAAGCTGGATTAGTTAGCTTTTTTGTGATCGAAACTGAGTAGATTAGATTACCCTGCTGAAGTTATCGTGCATGTCTTATAGAGTGAACCGAGTGATATATTTATTTCTTTCTCCACAAATCTTGAACATCATTTCTCTACTTTTAAAATCATTGGTGAATCTCCCCTTAGCGATTCTATTCTATGGCATTTCCCCCGCTATTAATTCCTAGCTCCAAATTTCTTATCCAAGAAAGAAAACAAAAAAAACAAAAAAAAGAGAAAAGAGAAAATATTCTTGTATATCATTATCTCTCTCTTTGAGTTAGGATCGTTGTGTATATATTTTATTGAAAAAAAACAAAAAGAAAAAAAAGGAAAAAGAAAAGAGGAAAAATCCTCAATAAAAGATCCCATCTCACTTTCTTTCTTTCTTTCTTTCTTCTTTCTTCTTATTACTTTTGGAGCTATATAAAAATGGGGATGTGAATATTTTTTTATGCCACCACGCTTATAGATAAGCTTGGGGGAGGGGATCCATTGATGTGTGAGAGAGTGACTACTTGACATTGCACGACAACCTAAGCTAAGTAATATTCTATACTCAATGAGATTATTTTTAGCTTTACGAAATCCAGAAATCTAAGCCTAGCATTCATTTCATGAAATCCATGCTTTTCTATTCTCCATATTCTATAGTGTGATACTCTTATACTCCTGATAGAAAGCGTTCAATTGAAAAGTGTGTGATTTGTGATTTGTATACCACTTTAAATGATTCAGACGATGTTAATAATAAAATTGTTCCGTTTTTCATGATTATATTGTTGTTCGTGGGTTTTCTATTTCTATTTGCACTATTATACTATGATATCAAAATAAAATCTTTTGACATGTGTTTTTCATTCGGTGCATGCTATATGAGTAAGTGAAACCCCCGTCCTGAGAAAATGATCTAGCATCCTACCTCTTCGCTTCTTTCTTTCTTCTTTATTTTTATTTCGTTTTTCATTCTTCTCCGTTTTTCATTTTCCGTTTTCGTTTTCCGAATCCACCGGGTTCGCCTTTTACTTATCTTCCTCGAGGACGAGTAAGAGGCAAGCTTGGGAGATTTTGATCACTCCTTATTTTACACCTTTTTCCCGCATGTTTGCATGCCATTTAGATCGCCCAAATCATGTTTTTCACGATATATCGACGATATTGCGATGCTTTTCAAGATTTGTTGTTTTTGTCGCATTTCAGGTGATTTGGCGCGATTTGGAGTGATCTCGAGATGCGCTTACTCCAGAGGGTCACCGACGACCTCCAGAGGGGTATTTTTGCTGTTGGAGAGGAGCGGAAGAAGAATAGACGTCGCAGGAGCGACGAGGAGGCCAAAATAAGCAGATTGGGCATGTTTTGTGTCCCACTCGGCCGAGTGGAGGAGCCACTCGGCCGACCAGCGAGACACCGCTCGGCCGACCAGATCAGACACGATTCCTATGTGCACTCGGCCGAGCGACGGAGACCACATCGGCCGAGTGAAGAGACCACGTCCGCCCGAGTGGCGCCCAGACGAAGCCCTTCAAAAATCTCCAAGTTACTGTTTTTCGGCTGCCTGAGCTTCAGAAGACCCACTCGGCCGAGTGGATTATCCCGTCTGCCCGAGTGCCATGAAGCCATCGGCCGAGTGACGACAACTCACTCGGCCGAGCCGCCCCCGAAGTAGAGACCCCTGAAGGCCCCGACTTACTGGAAAATTACAGGGTTTTCACTCGGCCGAGCGACTTTTGTCACTCGGCCGAGTGCGACCCGCTGCCTGTAGCGAAAATTGCGGAAAACAGGCTGCGCAGGGGTATTTTGGTCACAGTTTTTGGACGATTTTAGGGGCTATTTAACCCCTGTTTTTACCCTAGTTTTAGAGAGCTTCTCCTTAGATTTTTTGCAGCTTTTTAGATTAGTTTTTTAGTTTTATTCTTGAGATTGGAGTGGAGACAAAGTTTGATTTTTGTTGGATTAATTGAAGAACTCCATTGGTTTGTGTTTTCTCTTCTCTAAAAATCCTATTTTTATTGCATATCTCAATATTGTGATGAATTCTATTGCTTATTTCATTGATTATTTTTGTGATCTTGCTATGAATTGTGAGTAGTCGCCACGTCTTGGGGCGTGGGGATGAACCCTACAAGCCCAATTTCATATTTGTGATGAATTAGTAGAAATTTAGCTAGAATTGATATTTAGGGATTAGATTGGGATCAATTTATTACGGATAGCTAGGAGTTCATACCAATTGGGATTTGCAAGAGATTGGATCCCAATTCGATAGGAAACCCTAGAAATCCGAATTGGGTTGGAATCGAATTTCCGTAGTATCGGTTTGCAAGAGATTGGACCGATACTAGGGTTTCCGGTTGCAATTCCGCGCCAATACACGTTTGCAAGAGATTGGACGGGTAAGAACTATCCCAATCTAGATCGTGGACCGAGTTTGCAAGAGATTGGGCTCGGTGCGCGATTGGACGATGATTTTGATCCTAATGCTAGCTTCCCTAGGCTAGGGTTTGCAAGAGATTGGACCCAAACCTAGGATAGCTATAGACCGACAACAGCGCGAGAGCGTGAGCTTGGTTCTACATTCAGTTGCGACTAGTTCATCCAAAATCTTATTCTAGCAATTTTGATACCGATGAACCACTTTTACGGAATACGGTGCGTAGCGGGAATTCCCCATTCCTTAGACGTTCTTTATTTGATTTGATATTTCTACACTTTGTCTGACGATTGTGACAGGATCGCCAAAGGCAAAAATCTCTCTTCCTAAATAGCCAGGTTGATTGGAACAAGCACGGTCATTCGTCCTCCCTGTGTTCGATATCCCGCTCGCCGCTATACCGTGCGCTTGCGGTAAAACTACAACCGTTCTTTAGGGTTACGTCCCGGAGCGATCAAGTTTTTAGTGCATTTCCATGCCATTTAGATGCATTAGTTGCATTTTTACTTTATTTTAGGGTTTTTTAGAATTTTTCAAATTTTTGCATCATCTTTTTGAATTTTCCATCTTATTTTCCTTTTATGTGTGTTCATGCATCATGTTGTGTGCTTGTTTTTCTTTTCTTTCCTCTCTTTTATTTTTATATCCTTATTTTCTTTTCCTCCTTTTGCTAGATTTGTTCCTTATGATGACATCTCTTATTGCTTTAATAGCCATCACGATGCTTATTATTCTTTGCCATGCTACTTAGAGTATTACATAGTCTTGCTATTCACATGTGCTTGCAAATCTATTTCTTTTGATGATTCATCTATATGAATGCATGATATTAATTGAAACTGAATGTATGGATTAGTGTTTAGTATGCTTTTGTTGGAAGTGCACCAAGATTCACGCATCATTAGTATATCTGAAGCATCAGTTTTATTGTCTCATTCACCTTCTGTTGCATGCCTGATATGTTTGTAAACTTTACTGCTTGACTTCACTATTTATTGAAATGATTGAGAAAATCCATGCTTACATATGAGTTTTAGTTGAAGTATTATTTTATTGAACCGTTCGTGCACATCTTAAAGTGAACCGAGTGCTACATTATTTCTTTCTCCACATATATCTTTTTATTCTCTACATGTCACTTGAGTTCACCTCCTAAAGCTACTTATATCGCATCTATTTCCCAAAAATCCCCACAAAAGAAAAAGGTTGCTCCAAAAAGTCCAAAAAGCCAAAAAGGAGCCAAAAACCAAAAATACAAATCAAATAGCCCCTACAAAAATCCAAAAAGAAAAGTGAGAAACAAAAAAGGTTTAAAAAGAAAAAAAAGAGAAGAAAAAAAATGCTTCTCTATCTCATTATTGGAGCCACAAAATACTTGGAAAAACCAAGGCAAAAATCCCATTTTCCACTATCATATTCCTTTAGATGTGATGCCTCAAGCTAAGCTTGGGGGGGTGAACTCATTTGACCATATGAGTGAGTACGACATTAGAGTGGAGAGGTGCACGAATGGGGAAGTTTGATAATGCTGAAACTTAGCACAATACCTTAGTTATGGAGATTTCTTATGAATCGATATAAATATGTGAATGCCATGATTTATTCTATTCTCCATTGCATGTTTGGTGTGATTCTTATATGCTTCTGTTATAACTCTTGATTGAAAAGTACATCGCCAACAATTGTATATTAAATTCTATGAAATGCATGATGTGGATATGAATTGATTGTATGAATTTAGAGAGTCCCTCTTATTGTTCTTAAAAGCTTGCAAGTACCATGTTTATGAAAGATATGAAATCCTTATAGCATGTGATTTGTATTTTTCAAGTCATCGTGATGTGTAGCTTATGGCTTGAGATCTGAGAGAATAATCTAGCGACCCATTCCACCTCGTGTTCTTTCTTTTCCATTTCATTTTCTTTGTTTTCATCTCCCGAGTTCGTCTCTCTACTTTTCTTCCTCGAGGACGAGTAAGAGGCAAGCTTGGGGGATTTTGATCGGTCCATATTTTACACCTTTTTTCTACATATTTGCATGCCATTTCGGTTGCTCATATTGCGATTTTCACGATTTTTCGATGATATTGTGTTACTTTTCACTATTTCTTATTTTTGTCGGATTTCAGGAAATATGGAGCGATCGGGAGCAAAAATGAGCATAAGGGACTTGCACCCGCTCCAGAGCATCACCCAAGGCTCTTTTGAGGGCTATTCGGCGATGGGAGACAGGTGGAAGAAGAAGAAACTCCGTAGGAGCGACGAGGAGGAGAAACGGAGAAGATTGGGCATTTTAGCATGCCACTCGGCCGAGTGAAGGAGTCACTCGGCCGAGCAAAGAAGCCCGCTCGGCCGGCCAGATCGGACACGCAGCAGATTGAGTATCAGCGTGCACTCGGCCGAGCATCGCCAGCCCACTTGGCCGAGCACGGAGACACCACCCGCCTGACTGGCATCACGACGACGGCAAGCAAAAATCTCAGACTTACTGGAATCCGTCAGGCGATTGAGGGTTCCGACTCGGCCGAGTACCGAATGCCCCGCGGCCGAGTGAGTAAAGCCACTCGACCGAGTCACCTCCGAAGACAGACCCCCAAGACCCCTGACTTACTGGAATTTTACAGGGTCTATCACTCGGCCGAGTAGAGAAGCCCATGCGACCGAGTAGAGAAGTCAACTCGGCCGAGTGATGCCGAGGACATGCAGCGCCCAGATTTTCAGATAGCCTCCCACTCTTTTGAAATCTGCTATCATTCCAGCAAGCAAAGTATTTTTCTCATATTTTTTATAGATAGTAGACTTCATTACGGTTCCAACGCCGCCAAGAACGTGCAAATCGGAGGTCGGGTGAAATCTGGGGAATTTCTACAAGTTGATGCTGCAGTTCTGGAATTTCCACTCGGCCGGGTCACATGTTCCACTCGGCCGAGTGCGGCCTGGGCCCAGATTCTAAGTTGCGGTTTGGGCTGTTTTTGGGCACGAATTTGAGGGGTTTTCTAGGGGTTTTTGCTAGGGTTTTGGGGCAGTATTTAAGGGTTTTGTAGCCACCATTAGAGGAGGATCCCATGATGTTTTCTTAGTCCCCAATATGTTTTTCTTAGGATTATTTTAGAGGTTAGGCCATGCCCTAGGCCCCCTCTTGGATCTAAAAGCTTGTATTTTGGATTGAAGATCTTCATCAAGCTAAGTATTTTCTTCTTTTTATTTGAATCTTTGTTTTTCTACCTTTTTGTATGCAAGCAATGATTTCTATTGATTCTCATATCCTTATTGCTATGCTAGAGTAGATTTGTTGTTCTAGGGTTTGGGGATGAACCCTATGGATCTAATTTCATATTTGTGAAGAATGAATTCTAAATTGCTAGAATTGCTAGGAGGTTAGGTTATGATTGATTTACTACGGATAGCTAGGGATTTCCATCGATTTGGGATTTGCAAGAGATTGGATTCTAATCGATGGGAAGGCCTAGATATTCGATTTAGATTTACAATTGGATTTCTCTAGATTTGGTTTGCAAGAGATTGGACCAAAGCTAGGATTTTTAATTGTAAATCTATACCCATATTCGTTTGCAAGAGATTGGACGAATACGAACTATCACAACCTAGATCGTAACTCGAGTTTGCACGAGAGTGGGCTTGAGGAGCGATTGGACGATGATGTCGATCTTCATGCTAGCGGCTTAGGTTAGGGTTTGCAAGAGATTGGGCCCTAATCTAGGTTGCTATAGACCGGCAATAGCGCGAGAGCGTGAGCTTGGTTCTATATTCAGTTACGACTAGTTCACCTCGACACAAGCCTAGTAGTATTGAGATTCACTATTCACAATGACGAATGACGATCCGTAGTGGGAATTCCCTAGCCCTAGACGTCTTTATTCAATTTTATATCCCAATACTTTGCCCGACGATTGTGACAGGATCGTCGTAAGGCAAATTCCCTCTTTTATTATATTGTATTTGAGTCGATATTTGACCGATTTCTTTATCATCGACACCGACATCCACCACAATTTCCATTATATCATACCATAGCCATCTCCACCAATAATACATTCGTAGTCGAACCGACCTAGGATAGACTGGAACCGACACCACCTCCTCGTGTTCGATACCCGCTCGCCACTTGACCGTGCGCTTGCGGTAAAACTACAATCGTTCTCTGGGACGTGTATCCGGGGCCGACCAAGTTTTTGGCGCCGTTGCCGGGGAGGTGTTTCCCGTTGGGTGCCAATTTGTCACAATTAGGTTGATTAGATTACATTGAAAACAAATAAAAAAAATCAAAAAAAAAACATTGAGAGAGATTTTTTCCCACCACCTGCTATTATTATCTTTATCTCTCTTTGTACCACTGACGTCTTTTCCAGGTTGTTTACTTTGATTGATCAGGTACAGTTGTTGCAGCGATGGTGCTTCCAAAGAAAATGCGAGCGGGCTCTATACAATCCTACATATATCTCGCTGCATTCTATTAGGCTGATGGAGAATCCTTCGGGGAAGCCTTGTCTAGGTTTGAAGGAATGTTAGAAATGTTCCAGACGGAGTTAGACCATGAGTGGAATGACTCCACGCTATTTGATATCTTCACTAGAAGGCTAAAGGGACCCTCACGTGAGTTTTTGAAGAGGATGCAAGTGGGAAAGTTCAGTGATTTGCAGTTGGCAGCAGCCTTGGAGCAAATGATAGATGATGCTCGATCTACTGGTTCACTAATCGTTACGGTAAGTAAACCATACGACCAAGTATTCATCGATTTTGTTATGGCTAATGTCTCTAGTGCAGGTACTATCATAGATGGAGTGTATGCTTCACTTGAAGGTGATCATATCCACCTTTATACCATCAACACTCCACAAATAGAGACATCTGAGTTGCCAAAGGAGGACATGTACACGGACCTATTGAGAAACATTGTAGACGTAGTTCGAAATTCCGATCCATTGACAATAACGGCAGGTGATCCTTTTGAGCTTGAATTTCAAAACTTTATTACTCATCGTATCTCTTCCACAGGCACAATTGATGATGGAGTCTATGCTCTAGTTGAGGGGCACAAGACCCACTTTTATACCGCGGTCAAGATACATGAGCCCATAGAGCCACCTGCACCTACTATTGAGGAGGCCAAGCCATACAATCGGGTGCCTCGAGCTCCAGGACAGAGACAAAGAAGGAGGCATGAAAAGGAGATGATGACGTTTACATTGCCTTCTATACCTGAGGAGCCTGCAGAGGATGTCCACGTTCAGCTTGGGGGAGAGTCAGCTTGTGCCATCGTCGCTCCCCCTTGCCACCCACATGAGCCAGAGCTTGCTTTTGAGGAGGCCTTACATGCGGAGCCAGAGCTTGTCACCGAGGAGGCCATGCATTGGGACGAGGACACAGCCATTCATGAGGATCCCAAGCATTACCCTCCTCCTTTCGAGCTACCGCAGCCATCCCCACCTTCTACAGAGGCTAAGCATCCCTCAGAGGACCACCCTTCCACTGACGCCGAGGACAATCCCACAGAGCTTATGGCTCCCCTTCAGGGAGATCTCTTTACTCCCTCTCCCTTTATATTTGATTCCCCTCCCGTGTATGATGCTTTCTATGATTCAGATTTTGACGACTCATTGCACCTTTTGCAGGATTCATGTACATACGATCAAGAGGTACGATGTGACGTATACGAGGAGGAGAGCGAGGAGTTAGCACCCATGGATGCTATTGATTATGATCAGGAGGTGCGATGGGATAAGTCTGACGATGAGGAGGAGCTGCCTGATGAGACCTACGCTTATATGCCCGAGCTACCTGAACAACCTGAGACGAACAATGTGGAGTTGATCGATGTGGTACACGAGAGTAGAGATTTATTTCCAGGGAAGTGTTGTGAATCGTTTTTAATTTTAAATACTTATGTTGATGACCCTCTTTGGAATACATTTATTTTGGGGAAGAATTATCCACATCAGATTGATGCGGCTTATCTCTTGCAGGGTACAGGTGGAGTCCTTGGAGAGATGCTGGGAGCCGCATTGCTGGAATCTGATGGAGTCCGTGGACATGTGCGCCTGGTAGAGCCACGGAAGGAGCAGTTGGAGCAATTGCCTGCACCAGCAAAGATACTGGATCCGCCTTTTGCTATAGGTGATATCAATCCAGTAGTGTAGAAATTTTTATGCTTTGAATAAACACGAATCCTCTCGACAGCGAGAGGACCGTATAGATTTGCTTGAATAAATATCACCTCATATGACGGCCACAATAATCATTTACACCCCAAACCCATTATATATATTAATTCCCCTCTTCATATTTTGATGTGTCACATCCTTTTGCTCACCACCATCGAGCATTTCGTTCAAGTGAAACCTCACTTTCTTATTTGTTTGACTTGATATCGCTTAGTGAAGCCGTGATATTTTTGGTCAAGTCATTTGAATAGGATTGTTTGGTATAAGCTTGGGGGAAAGCGCTCTCATGCATCATTGTATGTGCATGTAGTTGCATTAGGATTTCATGTCATTCATTTCACCATTTTTCATTCACCCCCTTATTATTATCGTTGTTCCTCATATTCTTTCATTATGATCACATTGAGGACAATGTGAAGTTTAAGCTTGGGGGAGTGCATTTCCATGCCATTTAGATGCATTAGTTGCATTTTTACTTTATTTTAGGGGTTTTTAGAATTTTTCAAAATTTTGCATCATCTTTTTGAATTTTCCATCTTATTTTCCTTTTATGTGTGTTCATGCATCATGTTGTGTGCTTGTTTTTCTTTTCTTTCCTCTCTTTTATTTTTATATCCTTATTTTCTTTTCCTCCTTTTGCTAGATTTGTTCCTTATGATGACATCTCTTATTGCTTTAATAGCCATCACGATGCTTATTATTCCTTGCCATGCTACTTAGAGTATTACATAGTCTTGCTATTCACATGTGCTTGCAAATCTATTTCTTTTGATGATTCATCTACATGAATGCATGATATTAATTGAAACTGAATGTATGGATTAGTGTTTAGTATGCTTTTGTTGGAAGTGCACCAAGATTCACGCATCATTAGTATATCTGAAGCATCAGTTTTATTGTCTCATTCACCTTCTGTTGCATGCCTGATATGTTTGTAAACTTTACTGCTTGACTTCACTATTTATTGAAATGATTGAGAAAATCCATACTTACATATGAGTTTTAGTTGAAGTATTATTTTATTGAACCGTTCGTGCACATCTTAAAGTGAACCGAGTGCTACATTATTTCTTTCTCCACATATATCTTTTTATTCTCTACATGTCACTTGAGTTCACCTCCTAAAGCTACTTATATCGCATCTATTTCCCAAAAATCCCCACAAAAGAAAAAGGTTGCTCCAAAAAGTCCAAAAAGCCAAAAAGGAGCCAAAAACCAAAAATACAAATCAAATAGCCCCTACAAAAATCCAAAAAGAAAAGTGAGAAACAAAAAAGGTTCAAAAAGAAAAAAAAAGAGAAGAAAAAAAATGCTTCTCTATCTCATTATTGGAGCCACAAAATACTTGGAAAAACCAAGGCAAAAATCCCATTTTCCACTATCATATTCCTTTAGATGCGATGCCTCAAGCTAAGCTTGGGGGGGTGAACTCATTTGACCATATGAGTGAGTGCGACATTAGAGTGGAGAGGTGCACGAATGGGGAAGTTTGATAATGCTGAAACTTAGCACAATACCTTAGTTATGGAGATTTCTTATGAATCGATATAAATATGTGAATGCCATGATTTATTCTATTCTCCATTGCATGTTTGGTGTGATTCTTATATGCTTCTGTTATAACTCTTGATTGAAAAGTACATCGCCAACAATTGTATATTAAATTCTATGAAATGCATGATGTGGATATGAATTGATTGTATGAATTTAGAGAGTCCCTCTTATTGTTCTTAAAAGCTTGCAAGTACCATGTTTATGAAAGATATGAAATCCTTATAGCATGTGATTTGTATTTTTCAAGTCATCGTGATGTGTAGCTTATGGCTTGAGATCTGAGAGAATAATCTAGCGACCCATTCCACCTCGTGTTCTTTCTTTTTCATTTCATTTTCTTTGTTTTCATCTCCCGAGTTCGTCTCTCTACTTTTCTTCCTCGAGGACGAGTAAGAGGCAAGCTTGGGGGATTTTGATCGGTCCATATTTTACACCTTTTTTCTACATATTTGCATGCCATTTCGGTTGCTCATATTGCGATTTTCACGATTATTCGTTGATATTGTGTTACTTTTCACTATTTCTTGTTTTTGTCGGATTTCAGGAAATATGGAGCGATCGGGAGCAAAAATGAGCTTAAGGGACTTGCACCCGCTCCGGAGCGTCACCCAAGGCTCTTTTGAGGGCTATTCGGCGATGGGAGACAGGTGGAAGAAGAAGAAACTCCGTAGGAGCGACGAGGAGGAGAAACGGAGAAGATTGGGCATTTTAGCATGCCACTCGGCCGAGTGAAGGAGCCACTCGGCCGAGTGAAGGAGTCACTCGGCCGTGCAAAGAAGCCCGATCGGCCGGCCAGATCGGACACGCGGCAGATTGAGTATCAGCGTGCACTCGGCCGAGCATCGCCAGCCCACTCGGCCGAGCACAGAGACACCACCCGCCTGAGTGGCATCACGACGACGGCAAGCAAAAATCTCAGACTTACTGGAATCCGTCAGGCGATTGAGGGTTCCGACTCGGCCGAGTACCGAAAGCCACTCGGCCGAGTCACCTCCGAAGACAGACCCCCAAGACCCCTGACTTACTGGAATTTTACAGGTTCTATCACTCGGCCGAGTAGAGAAGCCCACGCGACCGAGTAGAGAAGTCAACTCGGTCAAGTGATGCCGAGGACATGCAGCGCCCAGATTTTCAGACAGCTTCTCACTCTTTTAAAATCTGCTATCATTCCAGCAAGCAAAGTATTTTTTTCATATTTTTTATGGATAGTAGACTTCATGACGGTTCCAACGCCGCCAAGAACGCGCAAATCGGAGGTCGGATGAAATCTGGGGAATTTCTACAAGTTGATGCTGCAGTTCTGGAATTTCCACTCGGCCGGGTCACATGTTCCACTCGGCCGAGTGCGGCCTGGGCCCAGATTCTAAGTTGCGGTTTGGGCTGTTTTTGGGCACGAATTTGAGGGGTTTTCTAGGGTTTTTTGCTAGGGTTTTGGGGCAGTATTTAAGGGTTTTGTAGCCACCATTAGAGGAGGATCCCATGATGTTTTCTTAGTCCCCAATATGTTTTTCTTAGGATTATTTTAGAGGTTAGGCCATGCCCTAGGCCCCCTCTTGGATCTAAAAGCTTGTATTTTGGATTGAAGATCTTCATCAAGCTAAGTATTTTCTTCTTTTTATTTGAATCTTTGTTTTTCTATCTTTTTGTATGCAAGCAATGATTTCTATTGATTCTCATATCCTTATTGCTATGCTAGAGTAGATTTGTTGTTCTAGGGTTTGGGGATGAACCCTATGGATCTAATTTCATATTTGTGAAGAATGAATTCTAAATTGCTAGAATTGCTAGGAGGTTAGGTTGTGATTGATTTACTACGGATAGCTAGGGATTTCCATCGATTTGGGATTTGCAAGAGATTGGATTCTAATCGATGGGAAGGCCTAGATATTCGATTTAGATTTACAATTGGATTTCTCTAGATTTGGTTTGCAAGAGATTGGACCAAAGCTAGGATTTTTAATTGTAAATATATACCCATATTCGTTTGCAAGAGATTGGACGAATACGAACTATCACAACCTAGATCGTAACTCGAGTTTGCACGAGAGTGGGCTTGAGGAGCGATTGGACGATGATGTCAATCTTCATGCTAGCGGCTTAGGTTAGGGTTTGCAAGAGATTGGGCCCTAATCTAGGTTGCTATAGACCGGCAATAGCGCGAGAGCGTGAGCTTGGTTCTATATTCAGTTACGACTAGTTCACCTCGACACAAGCCTAGTAGTATTGAGATTCACTATTCACAATGACGAATGACGATCCGTAGTGGGAATTCCCTAGCCCTAGACGTCTTTATTCAATTTTATATCCCCATACTTTGCCCGACGATTGTGACAGGATCGTCGTAAGGCAAATTCCCTCTTTTATTATATTGTATTTGAGTCGATATTTGACCGATTTCTTTATCATCGACACCGACATCCACCACCATTTCCATTATATCATACCATAGCCATCTCCACCAATAATACATTCGTAGTCGAACCGACCTAGGATAGATTGGAACCGACACCACCTCCTCGTGTTCGATACCCGCTCGCCACTTGACCGTGCGCTTGCGGTAAAACTACAATCGTTCTCCGGGACGTGTATCCGGGGCCGACCAAGTTTTTGGTCGTGCTCTTGGGCTGCATTTTGGAGCGATCAACAGTCGCCTGTGATTTGTTCCTGTTTTGCACATACTTTTCTCTTAGGTTTTGTGCTTTCAGTTATAATCTTCATCAGGCGACTACAGTACAAAGTACAGGGGCATGTCCAGTTAGTCATTCGCATGTGACTTGTTAATTAGTCAGTCGCATGTCTCTGTTTTGCCTAAAGATCTCTAACTTGTCATCTTTTGTGAAGACTGATGTTGCTTTCACAGTCGCCTGCCCATGGCATAGGCACCTATGAATACTTCTACAGTTGCATGTCGATCATTGTTCTTGACATTTTGTCTATGTCAAGTTACACAAGTTTTGGCCAGTCGACTGATGTTGGTTTCACAATCGGTTGCCCTTGGCACAGGCGCCTGTGAATGCTTCAACAGTCGCCTGTCGATCCTTGTCCTAACACTTGGTGTTTAAATAGCGATGCAAGTTTCGGCCAGTCGACTGATGTTGGTTTCACAATCGCCTGCCCATGGCATAGGCGCATGTGCATACCACATCAGTCACATGTCCTGTCTTCCCAAAACTTCTTGAGTTTTCACAACTTACTCATGTTTCGGTCAGTCGCATGTAGAAGGTTTCTCAGTTGCCTGTTGGCTTATAGGCGCATGTCTGACCTTCATCAGTCGACTGTCCTACGTGGTAAGTTACCGTTTGAACTCTCACCTACCATCTGACATAGTGCAGCAGTTGTTGGGAAATGGGCATCCCTTAGGGCACAAAAACTCTAGTCCCGTCTTAAGTCGGACGGAACATAGACAGAAAAAACTATAGCAGCGGAAGAAAAACTAGTTAATCTAAATTAACATGCAGTTAAAACATTTTTAACTTAGCCCTAAGGTCCAAGACCCTATGCCAAGATCTATGCCGACTTGGGATGGGTCTGACCATCCCAAGAAGGATCTAGCCTACTGCGATTAAACTAAACTAATGCTAATAATATTTTAACCACATACCCGGAATCTCAGCCCTGGAGCAGGCGAGATGTTCCGCGCCGTCTTCCGAGCTGCTCCCGTCCCACACCGAGCCGCTCCTTTGAACCGCTCCCCGAACCGCTTCTCGAACCGCTCCGCATCCCGAGGCGATCAATCCCCGTGCCGCCGAGCCAACCACGCGCCGAAGAAAGTTTCACGCGAGTGAAACCTCCGCCAAGATTTCAGATTCAGAATCCGAACTCCTTTGTGACTTTGCTAGAGCCCGCAGGAGTAAGGCAGAAATTTAGGGAGAAGTGAAATATTAATTTAAGCTTAGATCCGAGCGTACTCCAACATTTACGAGAGCCGCTCAGATCTAGAGCTTGGGACGAGTTTTGAGAAAGGGGGGTGACCCCTATTTATATAGGCGGCGGACTCTCCCCTTTTCTCAAAATCCGATGTGGGACTAAATAATGGTTTAATTAAAATCAAGTTAGTTTGCACTTCACAAAGTGCAAACTTCCGTGAATTTTAACTCACTCACCGTTGAGCTTCAAGATTGATACAACCTATCAATACGACGAGCGTTCAACGGTGAACGCATAGGAAAAAACCGTTCGTCAATCGGAGTTCGTTTGACCCTCCAATTGAGTGTCCAAAGATCAGCCCTAGGCTAGTTTTTCGCAAAAACTGAGCCGTCAAAAAACTGCCCATTAAACCTAGGGTTCCACACCCAAAGGTGGGACCCACAAAGCCTGCCCAGGCCTGAACCTGGGTGCAGCCCAGACCTGGACTTGGGCACAGCCCAGGCCAGGCCTGGGCGCTGCCCAGGCGCCAGGCCTGGCGCCCAGGGCGCCTGGGCCTGGCGCCCTGGCGCCCAGGGCGCCTGGGCCGCCTGGGCCCAGCGCCCAGGGGCCCAGGCGGGCGCCTGGGCCCAGGCGCCCAGGCGGGCGCCTGGGCGCCCAGGCGGGCGCCTGGGCGCCCAGGCGGGCCCGCCTGGGCCCAGGCCCAGGCGCCCAGCGCCTGGGCCTGTGCCCAGGTGCCTGGGCGCCCAGGCCCTTGTTTGGGCCTGGCGCCCAGGTCTAGGCAGCCTGGGTCTGGTCAGACCAGGTCTAGACTGGGCTGGTCTGCCTGGTCTGACCTGATCTGACCCTTTGGACTGTTTTGGGCTTAACTTGATCATCTGGCGTCCGATTTGGACGTCGTTTGAACCTAGGTCTAGACCGGGACATTCCCGTCTTACCCGTGAACTTTTCCTTGCGTTTATATTATTAAATATTGGATTAAACAATTTAATACACATTTAATCGCTTTTGCATCATATGCAAAATAGTCCCTATCTAAGCTTAAATTACCATATTGCATCAAATGCAATTATCTCTTCTTTTGCATCAAATGCAAATATTCTCCCTAACTATTTTCTACCTATTACTAGACGAAGCGTTGCACTCTGTGTGAGACCCTACAGCCTGACCCTTACAACAGGTTGGGCTCGAAGCCCTATACGGCAGTGACCACGAGCAGTGGTTGCCGTCCCTGCTTCAGGAATCATCATTATGTGGTTAACTCATTGACATGAGTATTGTCGGGACCACCTGACTGTTTCCGTGATGAATTCCGTAGTTATAGTCTCTTCGTCTTAAACATGTCGTGTAGATCGAGTCTGGGGTACGGTTAAACTGTCAACCCCAATAACTTGACTCCGGTTAGTTTCTATCGATCTTTGGTCAATAAATGTTGGACTTCTTCCAACATACTCTGCGCAGAGTTTTTACTAAAGACCGAACTAACTCTACGACACTAACTCCCATTGACCGGGAGAGACGAATCCTCTCTTGGTCATTACTCGCCTCGTACGTTTCAAGTGACACCCAATCAAAAGACCTTTCGACAGTTGATATAAGTGGCACCGTTCGCGCACAGGTCCGTAAGAATGACCTCAAGTCAAAAGACCAACTATCCTATCATCACTCAGAGTTATCACTGACAGATTGGTCAATATAACCATATGATAACTCTAGTGGATCGTTCAGTGAACTCATTCTAATGAGCACATGTGTCTCGTCTTCGACTTCGCCAAGTCAAGCGATCATGAGATCATCACCACCGCTAAACGGTGAAGACTAAGACACAATGGTCTATCTGATGTTTCGATATCCTTGTCTCGGAACATCTACGACCACGAACCATTTTAGACTTATGCTACAGACGGTCAAACGTTTCTCCATGATCGAGATACTCATCTCGATATCCGTTTGACCTTGCATAAAGTCTCAGGACTTTACCTAAGTTGTTAACTACATTACAATATGACTTAGATAAATTATTACCAAACAGCTTACTGTTATTTCGAACAAGATGTTTGTGCTATTCACACAGGAATAAATGGCCTGGAGGGCATTATTCTCCTACATCTCCCACTTGCACTCAGGCCCATTTATCTCGATATCTTATACCGTTTTTACACATAAGTTTTCCCGACTTCATGTGGTAGAGCCTTCGTGAGTGGATCTGCTAAAACCGTCTACACTATAGACTTAAGGGGTTTCTGTGTTTATGTTAGACCAACCATTTGAATTTCATTCAAATGATTCACTTGGTCTATCGGAATCTATAACACTTTATTTCCCTGGATCTTATCCAGTTCATCGTATCTTACGATAATAATTTAAATTAGTTAATGGTCATTTTAAATGGCTCATATCTATTCTTGTTAAAGTATCAAACCTTTTGATTACTTTGTCAAAATGTATGTTCCATCCCTTTGATGATTCACATGTAATTTATACGCTCCCACTGACCTTGAAAACTATCTGGCTAATTCATATAAGTTGATTCGTCTAAATCATATTTAGAAAAACGAACTTATAAGTGAATGCGCAAATTTTCATGGTCAACTTAAGCGTTTTACATCGAGCTTTGGTCAGAGTAAATCTGTACACATCTGTTGGCGAAACCGGTTTCATCATAATCCGTTTTAAAGAAATTAGGATGAAAATCGTTTCCGTCCAACATTATTGCACTTCACTATTTCCTTTTCTGCACCAACCTTTCAACTTAAAGATTTACTTACAAAAAGTGAGGAAACATTTTCCTTGGGCACGTAAACTAAATTCTCAAATTTATTTACGCACACGGACCTTCATCAAGTTTTAAATCGGAGTTACTACTCCGAATTTCATCCTAGAAGTTGACTAAGTCATCATCAGTTATGATGTCTAACTCGACAATCCGTCTCACGAGATTCGAGTAATTATACAACTTCCTTACGATTGATTTATTGAATATATTATTGATAATGTCCTCATAGAACTTTATCAAAACCTAGGCATTACTATCTGGGACTTAACCCAGAGGGAGGACTTAACTCAGAGTCACTTACAATGGATCACACTAAATCTAATTAAGTGTGATTCATACCTTTTAACACACTGATGTGTTAACAGACTTGATCTGAGAGAAAATCACATTTTCTTTTAATTACACAAGATTTTATTTAGCTAAGTATTTGACCATTCGATCTAATCGAATCAGTTTAAATACTTTAGTCATTTCGTTCTTTATTTTATCAGACTTGTGTTTCATCAAGAACACTTGTCTTAATAAAACATACGAATAACTTATTTTGGTTAATCTAGACTCGGTTACATCAGTATGTACTAGACTGAGTTCGACAACTCATTCTCCCACTGTCTCACAGATGGGTTTCGGCCATTGTATCTAAGAGGCTAAGACTCACAAGTGTCCGTAGACTTCATAATACGAGAGGTCAGACCCCTCTTTATGTGACTTGTGAAGCTTAATCTCTTGATACGGCCTAGTCTAATTTTACCATATAAGTTTGCTACTATCTTGTGTATTTATATATTAACATTTAATATATATTTAGTTATTTACAAATTACTTAACACAAAACATAACTTCAGAAGCAATGTGACGACATTCGTCAAAATGTGTTAAACGTCTTTTGTATAACAACTTATTCCGAAATGTGACATCAAAATATGTCACGTTTTCATTTCCTCTTACTTATGCCTCTACTAATGATAAATTAAACTAACTTTCTCAATTGACTTTCCAAAGTGCCTTCTTCCTTTTCTAAATCACATTTAGATATTAACATAAATAAATAGCTATGCAAGCAACTTATGTATCCAAACGCTTGAGCTTTGCAATCTTGAGTGTAGCTCAAGAAGTTGCTTGTCTCAAGATCCGGTTGGGATACATAGTCTTGCATCGCTCATGCACTCGTATTCGACTCAAACGGTTTGATCGAATTTTCGAACTTTGCGGATCAAAATTGTTTGTCCATACAACCTTGAGGGTAGCTCGACAAGTTGTAGGGAGAAACATACTTTGAATGTCCTATATGTTCAAGCGGCCTCATATAGAGACGAGTGACATGTAGCTTTAATTTATTTGTTGGACCCAGAACTTAATGAAATCATATTTCTTAAGTCTGTTCTTTAGAAGGTCATTTAATGTCAACGAGAATATAGTTTTAATTCTATCAATTAGAATTTAATTCGATATTCAATTAATCAACTTATTGACCAGTTAACTAATTCCAATATTATCAATTGATTCTTTCGGTAAACATAGTCTTGCCCTAGTTTTAGCATATGTTCAATATTAAATATAGGTAGATTGGCTTTTATCTATCTATATCATCCCACTAATTTTACGAACGTTTTAAAGCTTAATAACGAACGATTTAATCGAATTAAAATTAATGGGTAAGAGTTCCAATCACATTGAGTCTAAACAACCTTGAGTGTAGCTCAACAAGTTGATTGACTCTGTGATCGGAAGATGACTCTTCATCGATCATATCGGATATGACTCTCTTAATCGGTTTTTGCCCCTAGCCATTCGTGATCATGAGTGTGCTCATCCAAATCACAATGTCTAGTCTAGTCGGACCCTTGTTTTCATGTCTAGCCTGACTTGCCCCTCAGCTTGGTGTATGCACGACACGTCGGTTTGGGTCAGGTCTTAGACTACATCTAGGCAGACTACATCGTTGACTTAACTTACGCCGGCGCTCGGGGTACGAGACGACGGTTAGGGTTAGTCAAGATTTCATCTTATGTATTTAAGGAGTTGGTTTCTACAGGGTTGCCATGTCACAGCTTGAGTGTATCTCAACAACTATGACACGGGCCCTATGATTGCTAACCCCTAAAACAAGGAGGGCTACAGCTAATCTTGAAAAAGATCATTAACGTATTTGACTTAGATATAGTCCATGGTGTCATACAATCATGATTCGCGACATTGCGGTCCAGCGGAACTCAGCCAGGGAATTGACTAAGCCAGGATCACTACCCCTTGGACTAGCAATGGTTGACCCAGAACTCTTAGCCAAGCACATTGACTGGATCATGGTCCATTGAATGAAGCTTGTCATTTTTGTATGTATGCCATAGACTAAACAGCTTTTATTAACAATTAATCCTATCAACTAGTTGAATCCTTAAATTCAAAATTTTTAGGATTTGTTTAATAACTTTTATTAAGTCCTTATCAACTATAAGGTTCACGTGCTACCCTAATCGTTATTAGGATTTTAATAAATTTTATTAACAACGCTAGAAGCGAAGTCCTTTAATGAAAATTAATTATAACAATTAGAATTGAAAATTCATTTAAAGGACTACCCTAATCAGGAATTAGGTCTTATATTGTTGTTAATGTTTTATTGAAACATAGCATGTCATTAAAATTCAAGTAATAAATTTTAATCATTTTTAATGGCTAACCTAAAAGGTCGTCTTGTGTTATCAAATAAGGGACAAGATTAACAAGCCATTAAAATAAAACTACACTAATTTATCGCATAAAGATAGTGCACAACTATTTAACATTTAAATATACTAAGTTTATCGCATAAACATTTTAGATTTTTAAAATCAGTTTTAAAAAATATCTTATAAATTTAAAACATTACTTTAAAAATTTTCCATGTTCAAAAATTTATCATATACAATTTTTAAACATCTAAAATATTTTAAACTTATCGCATAAATTTAAAGCCTTAAAATCAATTTTAAAATTTATCACATAAATTTAAAAATACCATTTTAAAATTTCCATGCTTAAAAAAAATTTATCATATAAAAATTATTTAGGCATCCAAAATAAATTTAAACTTTTAAAGATTTAAAATTAGTTTTAAAAATTATCACATAAATTTTAAAATGTCATTTTAAAAATTTTCATGTTCAAAAAATATCAAAAAGAATTTTTTGAACATCTAAAACATTTTTAAAATTAACTAATAACTTTAAAAATTTAAAAGTATTTAAAAGCATTAACAAGTTTAATTAAATCGCAGTACCTAGATCGACTACGCAAACCTAGGCTCTAATACCACTGTTGGGAAATGGGCGTCCCTTAGGGCACAAAAACTCTAGTCCCGTCCTAAGTCGGACGGAACATAGACAGAAAAAACTATAGCAGCGGAAGAAAAACTAGTTAATCCAAATTAACATGCAGTTAAAACATTTTTAACTTAGCCCTAAGGTCCAAGACCCTATGCCAAGATCTATGCCGACTTGGGATGGGTTTGACCATCCCAAGAAGGATCTAGCCTACTGCGATTAAACTAAACTAATGCTAATAATATTTTAACCACATACCCGGAATCTCAGCCCTGGAGCAGGCGAGATGTTCCGCGCCGTCTTCCGAGCTGCTCCCGTCCCACACCGAGCCGCTCCTTTGAACCGCTCCCCGAACCGCTCCGCATCCCGAGGCGATCAATCCCCGTGCCGCCGAGCCAACCACGCGCCGAAGAAAGTTTCACGCGAGTGGAACCTCCGCCAAGATTTCAGATTCAGAATCCGAACTCCTTTGTGACTTTGCTAGAGCCCGCAAGAGTAAGGCAGAAATTTAGGGAGAAGTGAAATATTAATTTAAGCTTAGATCCGAGCGTGCTCCAACATTTACGAGAGCCGCTCAGATCTAGAGCTTGGGACGAGTTTTGAGAAAGGGGGGAGACCCCTATTTATATAGGCGGCGGACTCTCCCCTTTTCTCAAAATCCGATGTGGGACTAAATAATGGTTTAATTAAAATCAAGTTAGTTTGCACTTCACAAAGTGCAAACTTCCGTGAATTTTAACTCACTCACCGTTGAGCTTCAAGATTGATACAACCTATCAATACGACGAGCGTTCAACGGTGAACATAGGAAAAAACCGTTCGTCAATCGGAGTTCGTTTGACCCTCCAATTGAGTGTCCAAAGATCAGCCCTAGGCTAGTTTTTCGCAAAAACTGAGCCGTCAAAAAACTGCCCATTAAACCTAGGGTTCCACACCCAAAGATGGGACCCACAAAGCCTGCCCAGGCCTGAACCTGGGTGCAGCCCAGACCTGGACTTGGGCGCAGCCCAGGCCAGGCCTGGGCGCTGCCCAGGCGCCAGGCCTGGCGCCCAGGGCGCCTGGGCCTGGCGCCCTGGCGCCTAGGGCACCGGGCCGCCTGGGCCCAGCGCCCAGGGGCCCAGGCGGGCGCCTGGGTGCCCAGGCGGGCCCGCCTGGGCCCAGGCCCAGGCGCCCAGCGCCTGGGCCTGTGCCCAGGTGCCTGGGCGCCCAGGCCTGGGCGCCCAGGCCCTTGTTTGGGCCTGGCGCCCAGGTCTGGGCAGCCTGGGTCTGGTCAGACCAGGTCTAGACTGGGCTGGTCTGCCTGGTCTGACCTGATCTGACCCTTTGGACTGTTTTGGGCTTAACTTGATCATCTGGCGTCCGATTTAGACGCCGTTTGAACCTGGGTCTAGACCGGGACATTCCCGTCTTACCCGTGAACTTTTCCTTGTGTTTATATTATTAAATATTGTATTAAACAATTTAATACACATTTAATCGCTTTTGCATCATATGCAAAATAGTCCCTATCTAAGCTTAAATTACCATATTGCATCAAATGCAATTATCTCTTCTTTTGCATCAAATGCAAATATTCTCCCTAACTATTTTCTACCTATTACTAGACGAAGCGTTGCACTCTGTGTGAGACCCTACAGCCTGACCCTTACAACAGGTTGGGCTCGAAGCCCTATACGGCAGTGACCACGAGCAGTGGTTGCCGGCCCTGCTTCAGGAATCATCATTATGTGGTTAACTCATTGACATGAGTATTGTCAGGACCACCTGACTGTTTCCGTGATGAATTCCGTAGTTATAGTCTCTTCGTCTTAAACATGTCGTGTAGATCGAGTCTGGGGTACGGTTAAACTGTCAACCCCAATAACTTGACTCCGGTTAGTTTCTATCGATCTTTGGTCAATAAATGTTGGACTTCTTCCAACATACTCTGCGCAGAGTTTTTACTAAAGACCGAACTAACTCTACGACACTAACTCCCATTGACCGGGAGAGACGAATACTCTCTTGGTTATTACTCGCCTCGTACGTTTCAAGTGACACCCAATCAAAAGACCTTTCGACAGGCCTTGCCTCGAAGCTAGGTCAGTTGATATAAGTGGCACCGTTCATGCACAGGTCCGTAAGAATGACCTCAAGTCAAAAGACCAACTATCCTATCATCACTCAGAGTTATCACTGACAGATTGGTCAATATAACCATATGATAACTCTAGTGGATCGTTTAGTGAACTCATTCTAATGAGCACCTGTGTCTCGTCTTCGACTTCGCCAAGTCAAGCGATCATGAGATCATCGCCACCGCTAAACGGTGAAGACTAAGACACAATGGTCTATCTGATGTTTCGATATCCTTGTCTCGGAACATCTACGACCACGAACCATTTTAGACTTATGCTACAGACGGTCAAACGTTTCTCCATGATCGAGATACTCATCTCGATATCCGTTTGACCTTGCATAAAGTCTCAGGACTTTACCTAAGTTGTTAACTACATTACAATATGACTTAGATAAATTATTACCAAACAGCTTACTGTTATTTCGAACAAGATGTTTGTGCTATTCACACAGGAATAAATGGCCTGAAGGGCATTATTCTCCTACAGCAGTCGACTGTGGTTTCTTCACCAGCCGACTGTCTATCGTGTAAATTCTACCCGTTGGCTGTTTTTCATGGATTTCAAAGGGGTTTTGGGAAATCTGTTTGAGGGTTTTAGAGAACATATAAAGAGAGCTTCTATTGTTACATTGGAGTAACTCTCTCTCCCAAGCAAGCTCTTTAGAATTCAAGCTTTCATTTCTTAAGCTCTAAAATCCAAAAGCCCTAAATTTCTAATCTCATTCTCTCTTACTCTCCAACCTAGAATCAAAGTGATATCCTCTAGGCAATTAGTAGTGACAAGAGAAAGGGCTTTCTCTCTTCTTGGAAGAGACTTCAACACACAACACACTTGCTCCTTCAAGTTCTACTTCAAGGCATATGTGATTGTACGTGTTGCTATTTCATTATTTCATATCTTTCGATATTTGTTTTACTCTCGGTTTGTGAGAGTGTTTTGCTTGATCCCAAGTTGTGGGAGTCAAGGACATCGATTGTGTTTCGATTACACTTGTAGGGTTGCTACAAGTGGGTTTGAAGGAAACCTGAAGTTAGGGTTCTAACTTGAGTATTCGGATTACACTTGTTCCCTCCTCCAACTCCTCATCTACCTGCTTTGTTACTGCCTCTTCTGTTTGCTCATCTAATGCTTCAGCTAACATCTCTTGTTCTTTATGTAATGTTGCATCCTGCAGTTCCTCCGGGTGGAAGGGACGTATGATTACTGGGAACAAGTCGGGATTGGACTTGGGTAATCCAAACACTTGAAACATCCTTTGTGTTAGCATTGTTTCATTTTGGGTTTATATATAATTCCGCATTTATTGTTGGTTAGGAATTTAAATTGGTATTTCTATCATTTAAATTTTATAAACACTATTCAACCCCCCTTTCCAGGGTCCTTACATCTACTTATATGCAGTACATATCTGATGGTAACGTTCGAGCCATTATGAAGCGTTGTTGCCTTTGGATCTGAGCCGTCGCCATTGATGACGTGCTGAACGGTCAGTTATTGAATGCCTGCATTGATGAGGAGCTTAATTGTCAGTATTGATGAGGGAGCCCAACGGTCAACTAGGCTGGCGTTTTAACTGGAGGGATGATCGGTCGCACGTGAGGATCTCCGGGCCGTTGGGCTAGCGTTGTGGGCTTTTAGTGGGCTCGTCACTAAAATGAATAGCTGAGAAATCATCGGGCCGGCCAGGGGCTGTATCAATGGCCCGCATCTCCCGAGCTCAACCGGCGTAGTGGTTGAGATTAGGTGATGTGACGCGCACTGACAGGACGGACGCGACAGTTGAGACGACACACACGTCCCTTCTATCCTTTTTGTGCTGGATTGCTAACTCCATCAACAGAAATGTTATTCACCAGCTTAGCGGCAACATGCCACAACCCAAACCCCGGTTGTCAAACGGGGCCAAAATGTCAAAAGATAAGAACAAGGTATGCATCTGAGTGTTGTGGTTGAAAACTACTTGTTAGGTAGTCATTTCTTTAAGCTATTTAGATCTTAAGATAAAGAAATGGACGAAAGTTGCTCGATTGCTAACCCTGTCCAGCCATTCTCTGCATTTTTCGAGTTTGGATTTGAACTTTCGGACCCGAATGCTTATCGGGTTGGGTTCAAGTAAGACCTTATCAACCCCAATAACAAACCCGAAGACACAACGCTTTCTTCCGGTATTAAATTGAAGCTCTTTATGAGATGTTTCAACATGATTTGTTGATAAAACTATATAAAATAAAGCTGTGTGATATTGCTAAAAAGATGAAGTGCATGAAACTTACCAAATTTTATATAATAAAATGAAACTATCAAGTTAAAAGACAATTTCAATTAATACATGCACTACTTCAAATGGATTAACTTCGCTTTTACTGTCTCAAGTGTGGCAAATTACGAACGTCCAAGGGATAAAGGAGGATATGATACATGCATGCGGTTTTTTACCGAGTTTCTGGGATGACTCATGCGTGTCTATTTTTCTTATTCTTCTGGCTTTTCTGTATTGTCTTGTACCGATAAGTCGACTTGTTTTCTGACTTGGACTATTTTGGTTTTGTTGCTTGTATGGCCCTTTTTCGGATTGTTTTTTATTGCTTTTTGATGCCTTAATGAAATTTTATCAGTTACCCAAAAAAAATAAAGCGGTTTACTTACTCAGACCTCGTACTAATTTTCGTATTGTTAGTATAAACTCGAGTTGTCGCATGA
The DNA here is from genome assembly GCA_030789695.1 of Scilla litardierei. Taxonomy (NCBI): domain Eukaryota; kingdom Viridiplantae; phylum Streptophyta; class Magnoliopsida; order Asparagales; family Asparagaceae; genus Scilla; species Scilla litardierei. The sequence goes on from CM061131.1 coordinate 138,416,885, forward strand.
TAAGCTTGTTAGAAAATTCCTTTATATGTCACATTTGAGCCACCCGCATATGAACTTCTGAGATATTCGCTGGTAAAGTCTTGTTTTCATACACCACCTTGTGGCCACGATCTTTCCTCGAGATTGTCTTCATCTTGTATTGCTATGTATCGAAGTCTCCTTTAACTTCAAACTTTTCATTTTTGTATTATGCTCCAATCATCACATTTGAGCCACCCGCATATGAACTTCAACTAATTGCTTCTCCGGTTGCGTCACCTTTTGTAGTAGTTGCTTCTCTGGTTGCGCCACCTTTTATAGAATAAACCGTCGTCATTATCTTGGACATGTTTCACCAACCTTGCAAATTAAATATAGTGAATATTTTAGGATGCTCTGTTGATCTTATTTTACACAGAATAGCAAGACGAACAAAGAAGACAATTGATACTAAGAATTCTGTAACACTATATGTATCTGGAAAATCATGAAATTCTATTCGGAAAAAAATCTCAGGTCTGTCTTGATATACAACTCTTATGTGGTACTTAAATTAGCCAATGAATTGCCAATTTTTGATCATCCCCATCTATCCTTCCTCCTTTATACCACATACTCTCGAAACACTGTTTGGTACGGAAACAAACTTAAAAACATGATTGCATGATCAACATGTTGATGCAAACTTCCCCAACATCGCCAGGGTTTCCTTCGACACACAAACGCACACTTGAAGCAAGTCAAGAAGAAGTCATTCATATACACATGTTGCACATACAAATCATGTCCATGAGAAGTTTATGCAGCAAATGTTGCCTTCTCCTATCACCGCAACATGCCTACCATGACTGGAGCTCCCATCACCGGAGGCTGCGCGACCCCCCGTCTTTGTCGATCCATGTTTGCATTCCATCCTTCAACCATTATAAACGACGAATAGATCAAATCTAGTAGTCTTTCTATGCAACAACTTGATGAATAAATGCATTTACATACAATAGGAAGGACATGATTGTTGAATATCTTAGCATTAGATAAGAACTTTGCAATAATCTAGTTAACCATCGATCAAAATAGTTTAGCAAAACTATCTTCTATTCCTATGTTATCAATAAGAATGCAATAGAATCTGATGGACAACCATATTGACAAGTATTATTCATAGATCTGTCGGATCCTAAAAAGCGTGAACATGATCAAGTGACGACGATGCAAAATGCAGTATTCCTTCAGCATACAACTAAGTACATGTTGTTCCTAAAATATATAAATAATAAATAGAGAGTATTTACATACTGTTATAAACGGGCTTTTGTAGGCCCATTAGTGTATTGGGTATCCACCCATTATGTAACCCTACTTCTATAAATACATGGCTACGGGGTTCCGTAGCCGCCAAGCTTACAACACGTTATCAGCACGCTCAAAGCTGAGCCGAACCTCTGCCGACGGACGAATCACGACGCGAACAGGCTTCCTTCACCGAACGTCGCTAGATCCGGCGGGTAGGATATAGAGGTAATTTTTGTTCCGTAAATCTAAACTTTTATGCGCATACGATTAGATCTACATGCTTAGATAAATGTTTGATTAGTATAGATCGGATTTTTATCTCAGATCTGCATGCTAAATCAACCCTTTAATGAAAACTCGACGTTTTTATCAATAAAAATCAATTTTTACGATGAAAAACGCTGTTTTGAAGACTAAAAATAGATTTTTTCTAATAAAAATCATGTTTTTACCATCTTCTTCCCCCAAAAATTTTCAAACCCTATAGGGGATCTTTTCGTCGCAACGTATAGCCAGAAGCCACGAACCCCCTATCGATCTTCCCATCGCCAGAAGCGACGTCGTGCCGCCGCCTGCAGCGGCGGACGGCGGCGCCGCCTGCAGCGGTGGACAGCGCTGCAGTCGCCTGGAGCGGCGGCCACCGCCGCCTGCAGCGGTGGACAGCGCTGCCGTCGCCTGCAGCGGCGGCCACCGCCGCCTGCAGCGGCGGCCAAACCGCCAGAAGCGACGGTGGCGGCGATCCCCCCATGCGCGCGATCGAAACCCTAGCCGCCAAAAACGGCAACCCACATGACGGAAACTAGGGGTGTGCGGGTCCGGGTACCCTGTTTTTTTCATGTTACCCGGACCCTACCCGGTAAGGGACCGGTTCCTAAAATTTGGACCCGGAACCTACCCAGTTGAACCATATACCCGGACCCTATGGTTCCGGGTAGGTTCCGGGTACCCTGTAAAAAAATCTAATTTGTGAGGCATTATGAACAATGACTTCCAAATGATCTGTGCATGACAATTACCTCAAATACGCATGAATAAAAATCAATCTGGAAGTAAAATATTGTCTCTAGTCCCTTTCTTCAGTGATAAATGCATACTGACCAGTCATTTCTACTAGATAAAGTTAGACATATGGAAGAATGATTCACGTTTACCTCTACTGCTCTTTTGAACGCATAAGAGAACAATATGATCTTTGATTCAAATGCATTGTTTAATGAACTTACACGTTGCTCCAAACTTTAGGATGCAAGTTGTAATCACTAATATTATAAGTTCAAATTAGATACAGCCAGGGTGGATCACTCTTATATAATTTGATCCTTAATATTATAATATATAAAAATTTATATATATATATAATATCGGTTCCGGTTCTGGGTACCCGTTTTCTATAGACGGGAACCGGACCCGGACCCGATACCCATCGGTTCCAAATTTTCCTACCCGGAACCTACCCGGAACCGATAACTATCTACCCAGAACCTACCCGTTAGGGTAGGTTCCGATTGGGTATCTGGGTACCCTGTACCCGTGCACACCCCTAACGGAAACCCTAGCTGTTTGGACAGGATCGCACGGCAGATCGCCTACAAAATCCAACTAGGGTTTGTCCACAAAAATTTTGTTTTTACAAACCTTTTTTTTTTCAGATTTAATTAAGTTTTTCTTTGTTAAAATCTGATTAATTACATACTTTATAAATCATCGCATTTCTGGATTAATTGATTTTTACACGTTTGATAATTAGGAAGATCCTGCGACCGCTCTGCCGTTAGTTAACTAACCTAACGGTGTATGACGTTGCCCAGTGGTCCAATAATTATTAAACGAAAAATTTTCATTTCCATTATATAATGCCTGTGATGATTAATTGTCTGTGATGATTAATTGCCTGTGATGATTAATTGTCTGCAATGAAATTAAATGCCTGCTGCATTTTTCTGCGACATATGTTTATATTTGTTGTGGTTTTGGATCGGCTAGCTATCACCATTATTTTCCTCGCATTTTTTTCTTTTCTGAGAGATTGTAGTGAAGATACAATTGTATAAATTCCAAGACTGGCGCACGTCCCACGAAGATGAAGATCTATTCCCAGAAGGATAGGGGCCCCACGCGGGTTCCCGAGTTGTATTTTCTATTTTTTGGGACTGTATGGACTTTATTTAAAATGGTGATTAACCGATCCACACAACAAATATCTGTGTCTGAAATGCATAATTACTTGTTTTACTTTAAAATATCTAATTATTGCTCATCTTTAACATGCTAGAGATAATGGCCAAAATTGCGAGCGTCGACTTTGACGTATTGGATGCTACATGCAAAAATTATCTGAGCTGGCAGTTGGATATAAAATCCACCTGCGCTCACAGGGACTGAGCCATGCCATTGCTGTAGGCGATACGGTTTCTGACATAGATAAAGCGAAAGCAATTATCTATATCAGACGCCATATCGATCGGACCCTGAAGGCCGAGTTCCTCACTGTGGAAGACTCTTATGAGTTATGGACCGCCCTCGAGGATAGATACAAACATCAAAGAGATGTTATCCTTCCCCGAGCGCGATATGAATGGGAGAACCTCCGTCTCCAGGACTTTAAGTCCATTGCCGAGTACAACTCGGCACTTTTCAGTATCACCTCACGCCTGAAGTTGTGTGGTGAGAAAGTGACGGATGAGCGCATGTTAGAGAAGACGTATACATCCTTCCACGAGAAGGATGTTATACTTATGCAACAGTATCGTGAACGAAAGTTCACGAAATACTCGGATCTTCTCTTATACCTTCTGATGGCAGAACAGAATAGAGACCTCCTTCTGGCCACCCATAACTCGCGCCCTGCTGGTACTGCTCCTGCGCCTGAAGCTCACCACATCTCCTCCCAGAAGAAGAGGACCAACTTCAAAGGCAAACCACAGAAGGGCAAGGCAATGAAGAAGCAGGCTAAAGGACCCCCTCCAAAGTCCAACAATGGGGGAAAGAAGAAAAATGTGTGGAAGAGAAAAGACAACGGCCAGACATCTGCCCTCAGAAAAGATTGGGAAGATAAATACCACAGGTGTGGCATGACTGGACACTGGTCCAGGAATTGTCGGACTCCACGCCACCTCCAGGACTTGTACAAAGCTAGCCAGAAGCCAGCCGAAATAAACCTGGTGGAACATGAAGACCTGGCACCAATCAGGTTCATCGCTGGGACTTCTCAAACGATGACCTGCTCGACTGAAGCCTTATCTATTTTCTGCAATGCATTGTAATTGAAACAATTTACTCTCTAGTTGTTTGATTTCTAACATGTTGGATGATTTTTCAGACGTTGAATGATATTTGGTTATCTTTTGTGCCTTATACTGCTATGCTTTCTCTCTCTCTTAATTTAGATGGATTATAAATGCCTAGTGGACAGTGCCTCTACGCACACGATCCTTCAAGATATTTGCTTTTTTCAAAGCATACATAACTACGATGGAACCGTGAATACAATTTCCAGACCATCAGGAATAATTGAAGGATCAGGGGAAGCACATTTTCTGCTCCCCAACAAAACACAACTACTAATAAAAGATGCTCTTTTCTCCCTTAGCTCTCACAGAAATCTGTTAAGTTTTAAAGATATCCGTTTAAACGGATACCACCTAGAAACGGTGAACAAACAAAACAGAGAATTCTTGTATGTAACGACTCATAAAAACGGTGCTAAAACCATCGTTGAGCGTTTTGAGGGACTCCCGTCGGGTCTCTACCATACAAAGATACGAGCAATGGAAGCCAACACATTTGAGCACCAGAAGTGCGATAATCGACCAGAATTCCAACTCTGACACAATAGACTCGGACACCCTGGAAGGGACATGATGTGCCGCATCATATCCCAATCCCGTGGAATTAACTCGAAAAGCCTGAAGCTACTTCGAAATGGTGCATTTCCTTGTCCCCCTTGTCACAAAGGGAAATTGATTACGAGACCATCTCCACTTAAGGTGGACTCAGAGTCTCCTAGCTTCCTAGAGAGAATACATGGAGACATTTGCGGGCCTATTCACCCCGCAAGTAGGCCATTTCGGTACTACATGGTACTGCTAGACGCATCTTCCAAATGGTTATATGTGTGCCTCTTGTCCACCCGCAACGTAGCCTTTGCAAAGCTACTGGCACAAATCATTAAGTTGCGGGCACATTTCCCAGACAACCAGATCAAGAAATTCCGTCTAGATAACGCTAGGGAATTCACATCACAAGTCTTCCTAGACTACTGCCAAGCAACTGGCATTGAAGTTGAACATCCTGTAGCTTATGTTCACACGCAGAACGGGTTAGCCAAATCTCTTATAAAGAGACTACAATGGATTGCTCGTCCATTGTTGATGCAATCCCAGTTGCCGGTGACTGTATGAGGACATGCCATCTTGCATGCTGCATCGCTAATAAGATTACGACCATCAGGAAGTTAATCTTATTCTCCAATGCAACTCGCATATGGGACTCCACCGGATATCTCTCACCTGAGGATATTCGGATGCGTTGTATGTCTCCATAGCACCACCACAGAGGACCAAGACGGGTCCTCAATGCCGACTGGGTATCTACATTGGATTCGACTCACCGTCAATCATTAGATACCTGAACCCCCTAACGGGGACGCCTTCAAGGCACGTCTGGCAGACTGTGAGTTTGACGAAAGTACTTTTCCCAAACTAGGCATTAACACAGAGAAGCCAGAAGCTTCAAAGACCATTTCATGGGATACCAAAACTTTATCCCACTTTGATCCGCGTACAAACCAATGTGAAGATGAGATCCTGAAGATCCTCTAAATACAGAATACAGCTCACATTTTACCGGACAAATTTACTGACAACCAGAAGATTGTCAGATCACACGTCCCTGCTGCAAATACGCCAGCTACGATTGACATACCCAAAGATGGATGCAATCCACCTGCAGCAGAAGCGGCCGTACCTCAACAAAAGAGAGGACGACCCCCAGGCTCCAAAGATAAATTCCCTCGAAAGAGGAAAACTCCTGGAGTAATGATAACGATACCACCACAGGATGCTGAGCTCAGCCCAGATACCTCTCCCCTCCTAAAAACCCCAGAAGAGGAAAATATAGGAGAAATATCATTAAACTATGTACATACTGGGGAGGTACTGGATAGAAAAAGCACAATCATCGATGATAACTTCGCTCTTATTATTGTCAACCACGTCACTGAATACGACGATGCGATCGATCCACGCTCTCTAGCAGAATGTAAAAGCAGAGAGGATTGGCCAAAGTGGAATGAGGCAATAGGAGTAGAGCTGGACTCACTCTCGAAGCGCAAAGTTTTTGGACCTGTAGTCCTAACACCGAAGGGTGCTAAACCTGTGGGATATAAATGGGTATTCGTAAGAAAAAGGAATGAAAATAACGAGATCGTACGCTACAAAGCGCGCCTTGTTGCACAAGGCTTTTCCCAAAGACCAGGAATAGACTATGATGATACATACTCTCCGGTCATGGATGTGATCACCTTCCGTTTCATTATTAGCCTAACTACTACGGAAGGCCTGGATATGCAGCTCATGGACGTTGTGACTGCATACATATACGGCAATATAGATAAGGATATCTATATGAGACTTCCGGACGGCTATAAACTACCGACAAAAATGACAGAAAGACCTCGAGACGTCTACTCTGTTAAACTCCAAAGATCACTGTATGGTCTAAAACAGTCGGGGAGAATGTGGTACAACAAACTCAGTGAATTCCTAGTGCAACAGGGATTCACAACTAATAAAGTCTGCCCTTGCATCTTTATAAGAGCAAAGGAAACATGATTCGTAATAATTGCCGTCTACGTAGACGACTTAAACCTCATCGGATCTCCTGAAGAGATAGCTGAGATTTCCAAAAGACGCACACAGACTTTTGAGATGAAAGACCTTGGCAAAACGAAGTTCTGCCTAGGCTTACAAATCGAACACCTAAGCAAAGGAATCATGTTACACCAATCCACCTACACAAAGAAGTTGCTGAAAACTTCCTTATGGACAAATGTCATCCGCTTAGTACACCAATGGTTGTCAGATCATTGGATATTAATACGGACCCCTTCCGACCGCTGGAAGAGGGGGAGGAAGCACTGGGTCCCGAAGTACCCTACCTGAGTGCAATTGGAGCACTCCTATATCTGGCAAACTACACGCATCCCGATATAGCGTTCGCAGTTAACCTACTAGCCAGATATAGTTCAGCGCCCTCAAAGCGCCACTGGAACGGAGTGAAGCACCTTCTGCACTACCTCCAAGGTGTAGGGATCGTCTAACCCTGCAATACTAACACACACTAGAGGGGGTGAATAGTGTAATGTCAATAAAATTGTCCAATTAAAATTAAACTTGCAAATGCGGAATTATAAATGCAAGAGGAATTAAAAGGCACAATCAATCCAAACGCAAACACAAAGTTTTACCCTGGTTCTCCAAACTTGGGTACATCCAGCCATACCAATATCCACTATAATCCCACACAGAGAAGTGAATACAAATCTCACAAGGAGATACCCCACAAAGAGGATTTATGCCATACACAAGGACCCAACCAATCCTACACGAGGATCAAGACTCCCACACAGAGAATCACTAACTCCCACTCGGAGAATTAGGGTTAGCCCTACACTAGGACACTAAACTCCCACAAAGAGAGTTACTCCTACAAAGAGAGTTATTTCCACAAAGAGAATATCCTAAGTCCCACAAAGAGACAACCTCCCACAAAGAGAGAAAGATCTAATTCCCACAAAGAGAATTAGAGACAACAATTACACCAAGTAAAGTAAATACTCTTACCTATGCCTTGAGATGCTTACTCATGAATGGATGCAAGGCATGGAAGAGGATCTCCAAGTGTTGAGATATGCTTGATAGCACTTGGATGAATTCCCTTGAGCTGGACTTCAATGCATGAAGATGAATGAGAGCTCTTGAGAGGGAATTGAGGGAGTTTGAGAGTGGCTTATAGATCTCTTGAGATATTCAATAGCATCAAGTAGTATAAGAGATATCAGCCCACTCATATATATATGAACCCTATATCAAACCCCAAAACCCAAGAAAACAGCCAAAGAATCAATTCTGCAACGGCTAGAAACTGGGCGAAAACGACAGGAACAATCGACTGATGATCTAAAGACAGTCGACTGATCAACGGCTAGAAAATATCTAACGGCTATATTCTGAGCCAGGACAGTCGACTGATGAAGACAGTACAGTCGACTGAGAACAGGACAGGCGCCTGTAAATCCTTCAGCAGGCGACTGCTGCAGGGGATGGAATAAAACAGAGAGCTGCACTCTTTCTCCAGTTAATCGCACAGGCGACTGATGTCAATAATACAGTCGACTGTCTATTAGTCAGGCGACTGTAAAACCTTAATCAGTCGTCTGCTGAATAAGATGGAGAAAAGACAGAGAGATGCAGAGATTGCACATAAGCTACTCAGGCGACTGATGACCAATCTACAGGCGAATGTAAACATACAGGCGACTGTAATCTGTCCAGTAGTCGACTGTGCGTAAAGCTCAAGTTTGAGTCAATTGAAATGTTGACTTGAGCTGTGCATATCAGGCGACTGTAGAAGGATATATAGGCGACTGGAAATCACCCAGTCGACTGTGTTTCCTTCATCAGACGACTGATGGAAAGCCAGAGACTCCAAATGAGTCTTTGGACAGAGTGAACCTATTGGGTTGGATTCTATGATAATCCTAAGGCTCACTAAGATGGTCAAATGCATATGCATGAATGAGTAAACCATCTAACAAGGTATTACATTAATCCTAGACTCAAAAGAGAGAGAAAGCAATAAAGTAAATTACATGGATTACAATGCTTTCCTTAGAGTCTAAGTCTTCACTCTAGATGCCTTGATTACTCTCCACCATCTCCAAGCTTTGGCACTCCTTGAGTCCAAGCTTTGGTCCTTCTTCACATGATGTCCATCCTTACACCAAGTGATTAGTCTCCAAGAAAGATATTCTTGAAATAAACTGAGAGACTAAAACATGAGAGTCATTAGCAACAACATAATGTTGTGATCATCATCAAAATAAGATTGGTATGAAACACCAATACTCAACATTTTCCCCCCTTTTGATGATGACACACATTATGTAAAATACAAATAATTAAAGCACAATGCTAATGAGCTCCCCCTACTTATATGCACCAATTAAACAATGAGCTACACAATTGTAAATACTCATTATACCAAATAAAATCAAGGTGACATATAATAGGCAAGGATTACATAAACCAATTGAAATAGACAATATCATGCAAACATGAAAGGTTTATCTAATCTCATATATCTATCCCCATAGATATATCTCTCCCCATATGCATAAGTATATAACTCTCCCATATAAAGTTACATAATGCATATATCTCTCCCCCTTGACATCGTCAAAAAGGTGGACATCAAATATATCCCCCTTTGTCATCTTCACCAAGATGTGACGATATGCAAGAAAAGAAAGAGATGTATGATACCAAATTGAAAATTTTAGTGGGTATCAATTCACTAACTCATGCTCCCCCTAGATCATAGAAATGGTCAACTTTTGACTTCTAGGATCTAATACCAATATTGGAGTCATGGGCCTAAAGTGTATCAAAGCAATAGATATGGAAAAATCAAGCTTCAATGATACACAAAAAATTGCCAAAACGAATAAACCATGAAACAAGTTGGCAATATCAAAGAGGTTTAGTTTGAGACCAAAAATAACCAATAGTAAATAAGGATCTCAAATAACCTCCGAAATGAGAGTTAAAATATGTCTTAAAATATTTTAAACATATAACATATTAACTCCCCTATTGACATACACATGGATCAAAAGTGCATGCATGTCAATAAAAACCCCAAGATTCCCATTTTCATGAAAAATACATACAATTGAAAGTATTTTCAAAATCATGAAACACACACACAACCAATGGGTATGCAAAAAATATAACATTAAGCATAATACCCATGTAATATGCAAATGTGTGTGGGGAACCTAAACATTAGGGAACCAAACACAAAAGGAGTTTGACTTCCTAACGTAATCACACGAGGTGATCACATCCCTAACTAGAGAGTTGATGTAACTATCCCTCTCTTGCACACTAACCTTAGTGGGAATCCATAATCTCAAGGATTTCCTAGGCAAGGGTTTTGCCTTTGCAAGAGGGATGGATGTGGCATGCTTCGGTGTAGAAACGAATTTCTTAGCATGCAAAGAATGAGGATTTTGCTTTTTAGCAAAAAAAAATGAAGATTTTTCATTCTTCCTCATTACCTCGTGATCTACATGCTTCTTGTTGATGTTATTGTTGTACAAGAAAGCCTGGTGATTCTTCTTAGGTGCTTTAGCAATATTTCTTATATTTACACCATAAGAGGAATTAGAGGTGGGTTTGGGCACCACAGTTTGAATATACCCCAAACCTCCTCTATGATTTGCCGGATGTTGTTTTTCCAACAAATCGTGGAGTGAATCCCTAGAATACACAAAGCTTATGAGCTTCCGGGATTCCTCTTCACATTTCAACGTAAGTTGTTGAATGTGAGATTCTAAGCTAAGGTTTTGAGCAACAAGCTTTTCATTAGTTAAACTCAATTCCTTAACTTGAGAGAGAAGTGTCTCTCTCTCACAAGTGTCATAAACATGCTTTTCATCATGAATTACACTTGTAATATCTAGTCCATGCAATCTACTCTTAGCAATCTTATATTTTGCTTTTAATTTATTGTAAGAGTTGATGCACTTACTAGCCTTTTCGGAGACCAAGTCGAAGTTGTTCTTGAGCTCCTCGTATGAGATCTTTTCTTCCTCGATCTCAACGTCAACATCATCCTTGCTAGAGCTTGATGAAGACTTCTCCTCCATAGCCATGAGGCACGAATCCTCATAGGAGTTGTAGGCGTCGAGCCACGCATCCAACTCTTCTTCATTTAATCCGGAGGGGATTGGAGTAGGACCATCCATGGCTACAAAGCATGCGTGAGCATCCTCCTTTGCATCCTCTTCTTCGTTACTCGAAGTGTCCTCACTCGAATCACCAAAGGTCCCGACAAGTCCCTTCTTTTGGTTCTTGGACTTGGACTTTCCTTTCCAATGCTTCTTCCCTTTACCCTTGTAAGTTTCTTTGTTGGGTTTGGAAGGGCATTCGGTGGACAAGTGACCTTTTCCACTGCAAGTGTAACAAGTAGGAACCTTGTTAGAATTGGAGGCAAACTTTGACAAAGACGTACCTTGCTTGCATTTGAGGAATGCTTTGAATTGCTCGGCAAGCTCCTCAATTTCTTCTCTACTTGCATCTTCTTGCTCATCTTCTTCACTAGGAGCTTCTCGATGGAATTTCCTCCTCCACTTGATTGGCTCCTCCTTGGCATGGAATGCAACCCCCTTTTGCTTCTCCAGCTTCTCGGGCTTTGATGGTTGAATCTCCTTCTTGTGTTGAAGCTTTACTTCATACGCCATGAGATTACCAATGCACTCCTCAACGGTGTATTTGGACGTGTCATACGACTCCAAAATTCCGTTGGCCTTCGACTCCCAACGAGGTGAGAGAGAGTCAAGGATCTTCTCTACACGATCCTCTTGGGAAATCGTCTTCCCGAGTCCCTCCAAAGCGTTCACGATATCGGTGAACCTTGTGAACATATCTGAAATGCTTTCGCCTTCCTGCATCTTAAACATTTCATAATTAGATCTAAACACAGTTTGTTTAGATTTCTTTACCTTCGTAGTCCCTTCATGACAAATCTCCAAGGTATGCCAAATATCGTTGGCCGTTTTGCACAAGGAGATGCGGTTGAACTCATTTGCAGAGAGAGCGCAATGTAATGCGTTCATAGCCCTCGCATTGAACTTGATCGAGTCCTTCTCCGCCTTTGTCCTAGAAGCCGTAGGAGTAGTGGGCTTCTCAAATGGCACCTCCGTAATGTCCCATAGGTCTTGACCCTCCATGTAGATCATCATTCTGATCTTCCAACTTGGGTAGTTGGTTCCGTTGAAGAGCGGGGGTCGAACGGTTGAATGACCTTCTTCATGAGACGCGGATGAGGCGTTGAATGCTATTGTTGCAGTATGCTATAACCTCGCTTTGATACCAATTGTAGGGATCGTCTAACCCTTGCAATACTAACAACACACACTAGAGGGGGGTGAATAGTGTAATGGCAATAAAATTGTCCAATTAAAATTAAACTTGCAAATGCGGAATTATAAATGCAAGAGGAATTAAAAGGCACAATCAATCCAAACGCAAACACAAAGTTTTACACTGGTTCCCCAAACTTGGGTACATCCAGCCACACCAATATCCACTATAATCCCACACAGAGAAGTGAATACAAATCTCACAAGGAGATACCCCATAAAGAGGATTTATGCCCTACACAAGGACCCAACCAATCCTACACGAGGATCAAGACTCCCACACAGAGAATCACTAACTCCCACTCGGAGAATTAGGGTTAGCCCTACACTAGGACACTAAACTCCCACAAAGAGAGTTACTCCTACAAAGAGAGTTATTTCCACAAAGAGAATATCCTAAGTCCCACAAAGAGACAACCTCCCACAAAGAGAGAAAGATCTAATTCTCACAAAGAGAATTAGAGACAACAATTACACCAAGTAAAGTAAATACTCTTACCTATGCCTTGAGATGCTTACTCATGAATGGATGCAAGGCATGGAAGAGGATCTCCAAGTGTTGAGATATGCTTGATAGCACTTGGATGAATTCCCTTGAGCTGGACTTCAATGCATGAAGATGAATGAGAGCTCTTGAGAGGGAATTGAGGGAGTTTGAGAGTGGCTTATAGATCTCTTGAGATATTCAATAGCATCAAGTAGTATAAGAGATATCAGCCCACTCATATATATATGAACCCTATATCAAACCCCAAAACCCAAGAAAACAGCCAAAGAATCAATTCTGCAACGGCTAGAAACTGGGCGAAAACGACAGGAACAGTCGACTGATGATCAAAAGACAGTCGACTGATCAACGGCTAGAAAATATCTAACGGCTATATTCTGAGCCAGGACAGTCGACTGATGAAGACAGTACAGTCGACTGAGAACAGGACAGGCGCCTGTAAATCCTTCAGCAGGCGACTGCTGCAGGGGATGGAATAAAACAGAGAGCTGCACTCTTTCTCCAGTTAATCGCACAGGCGACTGATGTCAATAATACAGTCGACTGTCTATTAGTCAGGCGACTGTAAAACCTTAATCAGTCGTCTGCTGAATAAGATGGAGAAAAGACAGAGAGATGCAGAGATTGCACATAAGCTACTCAGGCGACTGATGACCAATCTACAGGCGAATGTAAACATACAGGCGACTGTAATCTGTCCAGTAGTCGACTGTGCGTAAAGCTCAAGTTTGAGTCAATTGAAATATTGACTTGAGCTGTGCATATCAGGCGACTGTAGAAGGATCTATAGGCGACTGGAAATCACCCAGTCGACTGTGTTTCCTTCATCAGACGACTGATGGAAAGCCAGAGACTCCAAATGAGTCTTTGGACAGAGTGAACCTATTGGGTTGGATTCTATGATAATCCTAAGGCTCACTAAGATGGTCAAATGCATATGCATGAATGAGTAAACCATCTAACAAGGCATTACATTAATCCTAGACTCAAAAGAGAGAGAAAGCAATAAAGTAAATTACATGGATACAATGCTTTCCTTAGAGTCTAAGTCTTCACTCTAGATGGCTTGATTACTCTCCACTATCTCCAAGCTTGGCACTCCTTGAGTCCAAGCTTTGGTCCTTCTTCACATGATGTCCATCCTTACACCAAGTGATTAGTCTACAAGAAAGATATTCTTGAAATAAACTGAGAGACTAAAACATGAGAGTCATTAGCAACAACATAATGTTGTGATCATCATCAAAATAAGATTGGTATGAAACACCAATACTCAACACAAGGGTCAGTTGACCTGGAACTAAGGATGGCAAAACGGGTGGGCGGGTATGGATATGCACTATCCATACCCGTACCCGCTCAATTTACACGTACATATACTCGTGCCCATACCAGCGATGGGTAAATTTTTGTACCAATACCCATACCCATCGGGTATACGGATACCCATGGGTACCCGTGTACCCGCTGGGTATGGGTATGGATATCCATACCCATCGTATGGATATCCATATACCCAAATGGGTATGGGTATCCATACCCATTACCTGTAAAAAGATTGACAAACATCCATATCTGTATCCATACTGCAAGTTTTTTGAGTGACATGCAAAAAATTATTGAAAATTATATTTTTTTTCAAACATCAAAGTAGTAAAAATACACATGTATGCAAGAGACTATATAACAATCAAGTTCAAATTAGCAGTTTCCTCATCTCCACTGGTTTAAAAGATTGACAAAGACATGTAGAGTTTAGTTTAGTGCTGGTTTTTAAGGCATATATACAAGAAAGCATCCTTTCACTAAGCCTTATAATGCAACAGCCAACACAATTGCAACTTGGCTCACAGAATAGCACAATATGTAGAAAATATTGAATGAAACACAAATAATAATATTTAGAGATGCTGCAACCCCCCCCCCGCCTGCTGGAGGAAATTGGAAACCCTTGGCCTTGACTATTGAATCGGTATTTATACCTGTGAGACCTAAAATTTGAAACCCGTGGCTGTGGTGTTAAGTTAACTCTAGGTTTGTTAATTGTTATGCATAGTTTTATATTTTTATTCATTGTATTTACATAAATTAATTAATTTATTATTTTTGAAAAATATTTAATTGGGGTTTATATGAAATTTACTTTATAAGAATAATATATTAATATTAAAATGATCGGGTATGGGTACCCGTGCATATGTATATATAATATCCATACCCGTCCAATTTTACCCGTGGATAAAACATAGGTACCCATACCCGTACCCATGGGTACAAAAGTCTACCCATACCTGTACCCAAACGGGCAGGTAACCACTGGTATCCGTTCCCGCGGGTAGAATTGCCATCCCTACCTGGGACTATACTTCAGGAAAGGCGTATCCTCCAACTTAGTTGGTTATGCAGATGTAGGATACAGATCTGACCCGCACACCGCAAAGTCCCAGACCGGCTTCATATTCACCTACGGTGGAACAACCATCTCATGTAGATCTGTGAAGCAGACTTCAACAGCAACCTCATCCAACCACTTCGAGCTCATTGCGATCCACGAAGCTATCAGAGAATGCTTTTGGCTTCGTTCAGTCATCCACCACATCCTCGTGACTACCGGCCTGAACACGGGAGATCTTAGACCAACCACCATGTACGAAGACAATGCTGCCTGCATAGCTCAACTACGAGGTGGCTACATCAAAGGTGACAGGACGGAACACATTTCCCCCAAGCTCTTCTGGACGCATGAACAACAAGTAGACAACCAGATCGATATCCAGCAGATCCAGTCCTATAACAACCTGGCAGATCTATTTACTAAAGCTTTACATCGCTGTACCTTTAGAAAACTTGTATTAGGAATTGGGATGGGACAGTTGAAAGATCTACAAGTCTGAAGCTTGTACGCAACATGTGGAGTTAATGTTATGTTGTACTCTTTTTTCCTTGGCTATTGGTTTTTCCCACTGGGTTTTCCATAGCCAAAGGTTTTAACGAGGCAACCACATCAACTTTGGATCCAGAAGTATCCACCTCTGATGATATCCATCGATCAGGAGAAGTTACAGAGACTTGTACTCTTTTTCCTTGGCCACTGGTTTTTTCCACTGGGTTTTCCATGGCAAAAGGTTTTAACGAGGCAAGAACTCTTAACTTAGAATCCAGAAGTATCCATATCCACATGATCAGATAAGCTCTATGAACCCTGAAGTGCTCATGTATGGCTTACAACAATGGATGGATAAGGGAAAGTATTATAAGCGGTCTTTTGTAGGCCCATTAGTGTATTGGGTATCCACCCATTATGTAACTCTACTTCTATAAATACAGGGCTACAGGGTTCCGTAGCCGCCAAGCTTACAACACATACATATATATACATAGAGAATTACTCTGAGCATCCAAAAGTCCAGCTAACTTTATTTCGGATACATATTTTAATAACAATATATTAACATACATATACAACCCATATAAGAATTTTGTGACTGCGCAGCAGGAAAGGCTGGCAACAGTTCGACTTCTACTAAATCCCTCTTCCAAACTTAACATTATGTTATTGCAGCTTAAACTATTCAACATTTTTAACTACATTGTTTTAAGGATACGTAAATAAACACCCAGAGCATGAGTTGAGTACAAAACTTACATGTCAATGATAAGACATTCATCCAATTTTATGTTTAGGACAAGTTTTGTTGACTAAAAACCTTATATATTGGGAAAAAATTAAATCTTTCTATACCAACTGTTGGGGGTGATTGAGATCACCTCTATTGGGCTCATATGCCCCCTTAATAGGCTTATCAAGGATGTAATCGCCCTGCGAAATTTCAAGATCAATGAACAAAGCTAATGACTTTTTCTACAAAGCCCGCAAAACAGTGTACATATATGAAAAATAACACAAAACAAAATATAAACGTGCACCTTACACCAAGATTTATAATGGGTCCACCAATACTTTGTGTATGTCCAGTTGGAGGGATCACTAATACTTCAATAATATTGAATTACAAGTCATGACTTTTGGTTCAAGGGAATAACCAAACCTGCTAAGAATTCGGAAAAGAAAATAATGGAGAAATATCTCTTTTAGCTCTCAAATAACCCTCTATTGGCCCTCAGTTTTGCCACTGTATTTTCTACAAGTAGCTCAAACTAGCATATGAAATTCCCATCAAATCTTGCTCCAAAACCTTAGCCAAAACAAGGGTTTAAATACCATTAAAACCCCCTAATGGGTCTGGAATCCAAATCGGATTTAGATCCAATCGTGCTCGCTTCCCACACGCGCACATGCCTATGCTGCTATCGGTGGTTTGACAGAGGCATGATCGCCTCCTGTTGCAACGCATGGCCGCATCGTTGCTTCCCGCTCACTGCACAGGATCGTGCATGAACACGCTGTGTGGCACGCGCAGCTCGCACGCCACGCGCTTGCGGGTCGTGCCCGTGGGTCTCCACTTTGTGGGCTTTATTGTTCACGACATTTGTGCTTCAGAAAAACATTGTTTTGGGATCCAATAAATCTCCCAAAAATACTCATAAATTTTAGATTAATCTATAGATATTTTTGGTGTTTTGTATATTTTTCAAGACTCCACCTTGACACAAACACACCACAGAGCTCGAACCGAACCAAAAACTCGATATCCTCAATCTATAAAACAAACAACCTTATAATGAGACCAGTGCAATTGGCTAATGAGCTTTGTACTAAGCATCACAAACTAACCGAGTGTCCAACGAACCCCTTTGCGAAGGTGAATCTCTGACTTCACCGTATCTAATGAATCCATACATGAAGCAAAACTCATAATGTCTCTCCGTGCCACATCTTTGCACCCTAACATCTTTTCAAGGAAAATAAGTTTGAGCCTCGCTCAAACTTCACCATCGACCTATCCATCGCCAGATTCTCTTTCGCATGATTTTTTGGGATGTGCTATCATGTCAACATCTTCCCTAGCACACCTCCACCCTGAGTTTACGTCCAAACTCAATTCATCCACCATAAACCTATCAACCATAGGATCTCCATATGTATGCAATACATAGGCGAAATTCACGTAGTCTTCGTAACGATCTGGGGCCTCCATGATGTGTTTCCCCACTCTGCTAGCAATTGAGTCATCCACGGTAGCTCTAGAATCTCCACCTCGACTAGAATTCCCATTAACATAACTGCATGTAGACTCTATACATCAACCGTCACTCATTTACCAATATCTATGTTGATCCTGTGATTTGGAATAAGCACATCTACATCAACCTCCACTCATTCAACAAGAAACTACTGACTTCCTCAGCTCTGGAACATGTCACATGATAGTAAGTGTGCGCATCACACCATCAAACATTGTGGTTCTCATCGAACCAAATCTAATAGCTTTGCACGCTTCATTATTGCCCATAAGGATTGATTCATCCTCCTTCCTCAGGTAGGTATGAAAGCACTCCATATTTGACGTCATGTGGAACGACCCTCTTGAATTCATAACCCATGCATGATTCTCAACATCTGACGAGCACGTTATGAGCATATCGTATGCATCCTCGCTCCTCACCTCATCTGTCTGCACAACTGCAACCGCCGACAAATATTCTGGCATATCCTCTTTATCTATGTTCCTCCTCTCTGAGCATTCTCTCTTCTAATATCTGGATTTCTTGTAAATATAGCTCACAGTGCCTCTAGACCTCGATCTCGATCTCCTCATGTTGATGCCTTATATATTGCTTTGCTTCGAAGAAAATAGGCCCTGGTTGAGTGAATCTCATCCGCTCAAACCAACTCATGACATCCAATCTCTCAACTCTTCGTTGTAGAGTCCCACATACATATCCTCAAGACTGAGAGTATCCTGATTGTATACCATGGTGTTGGAGCTTTTGAATTTTTCAAAAGAAATTTTGGAATCTCTTTGGTTTTCCCTCCAAAAGCTTTAGTCCCATATTGCTTGCGCAAAAAGGCTTGTAGGAGTTTATATAGAGTTTGTTGATGTAATCTTAATGTCTGGTTTGTTCTCATCAAAAGGGGGAGATTGTTGGAAACAACATCTTACCCTATGTTTGATGATAACAAACCCTACTGAACTGTTCTAATCTGTTTGTTGAGTGTGTCACAGGTCCCTATAGTCATGATTGCTCAAGTTACACATGCACGTACTCAAGTACGTTGAAATACGGAGCTAAAACTTCATTTGGAATTACACAAGCTGATCAAACAAGAGAGTATAGCTATGAAACTCTACCCTAGAGTTAATCATAGGCTATAAATAGCATGTGATTTTTCTCAGGATTTATGGAGATTGTTTGAAGTCCAAATACAGGGAAATACAAGAAACTACTGAGTATACAAAGAAGAAACGTTTTCTACAAGAGGTGAAATGAGGTGAAAAAATTCTCACATGTCAATATGAAGCTATGGGATTTTTGAGAATTATTTCAGAATTTTTGGGATTTATTTGATGCCTAAATACGCAAGAATACAGTGAAAATACTCATCAAATACGGCATACGGTACTGTTCCCATATACGCCTCATCGCAGCTTCAGATCAGCCGACGTGGCATCATCCTGGCCGTTCATTTCGCATCCGACGATCAATCGTAGCAGAGCGACGTGGCCTCCTCTCCGCCGTCCGATCAAAGATCAACGGCCACCAACCGCGCGAAGAAGTCGCAAATTGCGGGCCCCGCTGACTCAGCCGCGGGCGACGTGGATTAATCTCCACCGTCGGATCTCCATCCAACGGTCCAGATGTTGCCGACTTCGAGTCAGCGCTGGCGGGCGGCTCGTCAGCGGAGGCGGGCGCTGAACGCGGAAAATCCGCGAGACGTGGCCGCATCTCGTCCGTCCATCGTCGATCGAACGGCTGCCGACATCGTTTTTAATGCGGATGCGGGTCCCGCCGCTTTAAACCCGCTAAGCTGTCGCTTTATCGGATCCCTTCGCACAGTGTCAAAACCCGTTAAGCTGATCCTATATATACCCATGTACATCTCTTCACATTTTCATCAATAAGTGGAGTTCTAGAGATCCAAATTGAGTTCCGTAAGAAGCGTTGCGACCGTGACTTCATCCCCGACGCAGTGACAGCAAGTTGAGCAGCTATTTCCTCCTGTGCAGCAAATGAGATCACTTTGAGTGAGGAACTTCTACCGACTACTTCCACGGGGACAGCGACTACTTCTTCTACAGACATCCGATCATCATTCCGTAAGAAGCGTTGCGAAGCTACTGATGTGCTGAAAGACGACAACCAGAGAGATCTTCACAAATGAGCTTTCTAAACTCTTGATCTTTGTTATTTGTGAAGTTATTAATGTTTTGATCAGCATTTCTGTAATATAATTTCTTCCGTTATTTGGGACTCTGGGAACCAAACTTGTTGGGGCAAGTTGGGTTGGGGAGTGATACTTGTATGTTTCTTTTTGACTTTGGTGAGCTTGAGTTAGGTCTGACAGGTTGGTGTTGGGGCACCAATCTAAGGGAGATTGTAACTTCTTAAAGAAACAGTATAAGTGATTGCTCATTGGGGTGGACGTAGGTCATGGGGACCGAACCACGTTAAATTCTGTGTCTTCTGTGAATGCTTTGATTGTCTGATTCCTAAACTGCATGCTATAAACTAGGCTTAATTTTTATCTTGCGATAATTTGGTCAAAGGCCTATTCACCCCCCTCTAGGCCTTATTTAGATCCTACAAGTGGTATCAGAGCACCAGGCCTGGCCATTTGAGTCTAGTTCATAATGAATACATATGATTCAGCATTTGCTGAAGGACAGTCTATAGTTAGACCACCCAAATTTAATGGGACTGATTTTGCTTACTGGAAAGCTAGGATGAAAATTTTCCTAGTCTCTTCAGATCTTGAAATTTGGAAATTGTTGCTAAAGGCTATCACCCACCTACAATCAAAATTGAAGATATTGATGTACCAAAACCAGAAGATAAATGGGATGATAACGATAACAAACTTTATGCTCTGAATGGTAAAGCTATGAATGCAATTATCTGTGCACTTGACAGAACTGAGTTTAACCGTATATCTCATTGTCTTACTGCGTAGGAAATCTGGAACACTCTCGAAGTCACTCACGAAGGAACCTCTCAGGTGAAGGAGTCCAGATTAGCGTTGCTGAGCTCAGAGTACGATGGTTTCCACATGCTACCAGGAGAATCCATCAAGGACATGTACACTCGCTTCACCGACATCGTATACAACTCAAAAGCCTTGGGAAAGTCTTACGACAGCATCGACCTCATTCGGAAAATCCTAAGAGCGCTTCCTAGTTCCTTCCGGCCTAAAGTAACGGCCATCCAAGAAGCGAGAGATCTCACTAAGCTGAAGCTGGATGATCTGATTGGGAATCTGTTATCCCATGAGCTGGAACTCAAAACCGTCGAGACAAGAAAGAAAGGTGAGACTAAACCTTTAAAGACCATCGCTCTCAAAGCCGAAGAAAGTGACAAAGAAGATCTCGACGAGGAACATGCACTGATGGTCAGAGGATTCCGACGCTTCATCAGAACTCCTGCCGGAAAATCTGAAATGGCAAAAAGGTTCAATCGTTTTAATAAGTTTAATCCTTTGAATTCCTCGTCTGAACAGAATACTACTAAAAGTGTTCAATGTTTCAACTGTAGGAAATTTGGACATTTCATGAAAAACTGTCCAACAAAGAACGCATCATCCGAAGCCAAAGGGAAATCATTTGCGGTAACATGGGACGATGACGACGAAGACGAACCACAAGACGAGGTAGCGCAATCATCACTTTGCCTGATGGGAGAAAACGATTCATTTGTGGTAACATGGGACGATGACGACGAAGACGAACCACAAGACGATGTAGCGCAATCATCACTTTGCCTAATAGGTGAAAGCGACACGAACAAGGGACTCAGCGTGGCTAAGGAACAACTGTGTGAGTGGTATTTGGATTCAGGCTGCTCAAGACACATGACAGGGAACAACGACAAGTTCCTTAGCCTCGTGAAGCAAGAAGGAGGAAGTGTTACATTAGGGGACAATGGCAAGTGCAAGGTAATGGGTAAAGGTATTGTTGGCAACAATACTTTTAAAATTTCTGACGTCCTCTGGGTTGAAAATCTCAAACACAACCTCATCTCCATAAGCCAACTCTGTGACAAAGGTATGAAAGTACTTTTTGATGAGAAAATTTGTAAAATTTATGACTCGGTCACAGGTAATACCCTCTTCATAGCCAATAGGAAAAATAATGTTTATACAATAATGATTGAAGAAATAACAATTGCTAAATGTTTGATTGGCAGGGAGGAGGAGGCTATATTATGGCACCGGAGACCATCACATGCCAGCATGAAGTTGTTACATAAGCTGGAGAATAAAAACCTGGTCCGAGGCTTGCCACATCAACAGTACGAGAATGGTAAGTTGTGTGTTGCATGCACAAAAGGTAAGCAAACTAGATCCACTTTTACGGGAATTCGGGAAGTTACCACTTCACGAGTCCTAGAATTGATTCATATGGATTTGTTTGGGCCTACCGATGTTGCTAGCCTCAATGGGAAGAGATTTTGTTTTGTTTTGATCGATGATTTTTCTAGATATACATGGGTTTACTTCTTAGCCAAGAAATCGGATTCCTTTGAAAATTTCCAAAATTTTTGTAATCAAGTTTCAAATGAGAAAAATCTTTCAATTATGAAAATTAGAAGTGATCACGGTGGTGAATTTGAAAACTCTGTTTTTGAAAACTTCTGTTTGGAAAAAGGGATCTTACATGAATTTTCTTCTCCTAGAACACCTCAACAAAACGGGGTGGTCGAAAGAAAGAATCGAACTTTAAAAGAGATGGCAAGAAGCATGCTTAATGATTATTCTCTTCCTATGTATTTTTGGGCCGAAGCAGTGAATACAGCCTGCTATGTCTGCAACAGGGTTATGCTTAGACCTTTAATGAACAAAACATACTATGAACTGTGGCATGGCAAGACTCCTAACATTTCATATTTCAGAGTATTTGGATGCAGGTGTTTCATTTTAAACAGAGGAGATCAGCTGGGAACATTTGAATCCAAATCAGACGAAGGAGTGTTCGTAGGATATTCATCAAGGAGCAAAGCATACAGGATCTACAATAAACGAACCTTAACTGTTGTTGAGTCAATTAATGTGAAATTTGATGAAGCTGAAATAGATCCTTTAAATTGCAGGGAAACTGAAGCTGGAGATGCAGACAAGGAAACTACAGAGCCTGAAAACATAGCTAACCCATCTGAAGGCCAAAAGGAAGCTGAACCAGAAGTACCACAAGAAAATAGACTGGAAAGAGGAGAGCTCAGGTTCAATCCACATCATCCACCTGAGCTGATCATGGGGACTCCTACGGAAGGTATACGCACTCGATCCACTTTCAATAACTTGTGTACCTTATGCATTCATGGTGACTTCATTTCTGAAATTGAACCCAAGAACGTTGAAATCGCTTTAACTGATGAAAGTTGGGTTATGGCCATGCATGATGAGATTAATCAGTTTGATAGAAATAATGTTTGGACATTAGTGCCCTGACCTGATAATTACCCAATTGTTGGCACTAAATGGATTTTCAAAAACAAACTTGATGAATCTGGAAATGTAATCAGAAATAAGGCAAGATTAGTGGCCAAAGGATATAACCAGATTGAGGGAATTGATTGTGATGAAACTTTTGCACCCGTTGCTAGATTAGAAGCCATTAGAATATTGCTGGCTTTTGCAAGTTTTAAAGGTTTTAAATTGAAGCAAATGGATGTGAAAAGTGCATTTTAAATGGTTATTTGAAAGAAGATGTTTTTGTTGAACAACCCCCTGGTTTTGAAAGTCATAGTTTTCCAAATCACGTTTACAAGTTGCAAAAGGCTTTGTATGGTCTGAAGCAAGCTCACAGAGCTTGGTACGACCGTCTCAGTTCATATCTTTTGGAAAATAACTTTAAAAAGGGTAGTGCAGACAACACTTTGTTTATCTTGCTTGAACAGGATCATTTTCTTATTGTTCAGATTTATGTGGACGATATTATTTACGGTGCTACTAATGATCTTTTATGCCAAAAGTTTGAAAAGGTTATGCAGGATCAATTTGAGATGAGTCTGGTCGGAGAGTTGAAATACTTTTTGGGCTTTCAAGTAAGACAAACTGGAGATGGCATATATGTTTCCCAAACCAAGTACATAAAAGAACTGTTGAAGAAATTTGGGATGGCAAATGCAAAGCCAATGCGAACTCCAATGAGTCCGACAACGAAGCTTGAAAAGGATGACAAAGGTATAGATGTGGACCAAAAGCTTTATCGAGGTATGATTGGGTCCTTACTCTATTTAACTGCATCTAGACCAGACATCATGTTTTCTGTCTGTTTGTGTGCACGATTTCAAGCCTGTCCAAAAGAATCACATTTGATAGCCATTAAGAGAATTTTTCGATATCTTATTCACACTCCTACACTTGGATTATGGTATCCCTCTTGTGGTAATCTTAATTTGGTTGGCTATGCTGATGCTGATTATGCTGGTAGCTTGGTTGATAGAAAAAGCACTAGTGGAACTTGCTTTCTTTTGGGACAATCCTTAGTTTCTTGGTCTAGTCGTAAGCAGAACAGTGTTGCTTTGTCCACTACTGAAGCTGAGTATATTGCCCTTGGCAGTTGCTGTGCCCAAGTACTTTGGATGATGCAAACCCTGTCTGACTACGGCTTGGATCTTAGAAAAGTTTCATTACGATGTGATAGTAAGAGTGCTATAGATCTTTCTAACAATCCTGTTCATCACTCTCGGACAAAACACATAGACGTAAGACATCATTTTCTTAGAGATCATTTGGCAAAAGAGGATGTATCCATTGAATATATTTCTACTGATTCTCAGTTGGCAGATATCTTTACAAAACCTTTGCCAGAAGATCGCTTTTGTCGTCTACGTCTAGAACTGGGCATTATTGATCATATTTAGAGTGAAAATATTATTTGGTGTGCGTTTATTGTTTTTGTGTGGTGTGCTACAAAAAAAAGGGAAAAATAAAAAATAATGAAAAATAAAAATAAAAACAAATAAAAATAAAAATATAAAAAGAAAGGGAAAGTGAATTGTCTATCTCCTCATTTTGCTCTTTTCATCAGAAACAGTTTTAAATGCAAAACATATGTCTTATGGATTTTGAATATTATATTCTTAACAATGCTTGCATTCAAAGACTACATGCTTAATTAGGTCATATTCATTAATGAGTAACTAACGTTTTTCATCTTCCAATCGCACTTACACAAGATCAAAATGTTTTTGATATGGATTTGCAATATTGAATAAGAAAAGTGGTTGTTGGTGGACTTATTTATGTTTTAATGGGATATGATGTTTCAAGGCATGGGTAAAAAGAAAAGCTCTCATCAAAATATACGTGTATAAAAAGAATAGCAAGACGAGTGTCTTCAAAATATATACACAGAGCTTCGTATGAAAAATGGATACGATCCATGTCCTTGATACTACCCTCGGACATCCAACTTATGCTATAAGTGTCATTTTTTAGCGTTGGTGTTAAGTCCGTCAAGCAATGCCATTTCACATTTAAAAATCCTTATTGGTCATGTTTGGAATTGGTAACTTGAACTCATACTACATGAGAAGGGGAAACTCAATCTTTGATGTTCATATATTCAGTTGAAAAGATGGATATGACAGGCTGTATTCCTTATTTCCTCTCCATATTTCTAAACATTTGATCTTCACACTTGAGCACGGAGATGAATTATGATAGTTATGACTTAGTGCTTATTGCTTATTTATTCCTTGTGGTCATCGATGTCTTGCCTGTTTGTTATGCTTTATAATGTTCAATTTTCCATTCCTCATATGCTATTTCATACAGTTTTTTTTTTGATGAAAACAAAGGGGGAGAGAAATATTAAGATTGAGCATGTCAATAGGGGGAGCATGTCAATAGGGGGAGCATATCATTTTTTCCATTCATGCTCATATTCATGCTTCACACACTCACACACTTCCCACATTTTTGATGTAATCTTAATGTCTGGTTTGTTCTCATCAAAAGGGGGAGATTGTTGGAAACAGCATCATAACCTATGTTTGATGATAACAAACCCAACTGAACTGTTCTAATCTGTTTGTTGAGTGTGTCACAGGTCCCTATAGTCATGATTGCTCAAGTTAAACATGCACGTACTCAAGTACGTTGAAATACGGAGCTAAAACTTCATTTGGAATTACACAAGCTGATCAAACAAGAGAGTATAGCTATGAAACTCTACCCTAGAGTTAATCATAGGCTATAAATAGCATGTGATTTTTCTCAGGATTTATGGAGATTGTTTGAAGTCCAAATACAGGGAAATACAAGAAAATACTGAGTATACAAAGAAGAAACGTTTTCTACAAGAGGTGAAATGAGGTAAAAAAAATTCTCACATGTCAATATGAAGCTATGGGATTTTTGAGAATTATTTCAGAATTTTTGGGATTTATTTGATGCCTAAATACGCAAGAATACAGTGAAAATACTCATCAAATACGGCATACGGTACTGTTCCCATATACGCCTCATCGCAGCTTCAGATCAGCCGACATGGCATCATCCTGGCCGTTCATTTCGCATCCGACGATCGATCGTAGCAGAGCGACGTGGCCTCCTCTCCGCCGTTCGATCAAAGATCAACGGCCACCAACCGCGCGAAGAAGTCGCAAATTGCGGGCGCCGCTGACTCAGCCACGGGCGACGTGGATTAATCTCCACCGTCGGATCTCCATCCAACGGTCCAGATGTTGCCGACTTCGAGTCAGCGCTGGCGGGCGGCTCGTCAGCGGAGGCGGGCGTTGAACGCGGAAAATCCGCGAGACGTGGCCGCATCTCGTCCGTCCATCGTCGATCGAACGGCTGCCGACATCGTTTTTAATGCAGATGCGGGTCCCGCCGCTTTAAACCCGCTAAGCCGTCGCTTTATCGGATCCCTTCGCACAGTGTCAAAACCCGTTAAGCTGATCCTATATATACCCATGTACATCTCTTCACATTTTCATCAATAAGTGGAGTTCTAGAGATCCAAATTGAGTTCCGTAAGAAGCGTTGCGACCGTGACTTCATCCCCGACGCAGTGACAGCAAGTTGAGCAGCTAGTTCCTCCTGTGCAGCAAATGAAATCACTTTGAGTGAGGAATTTCTACCGACTACTTCCACGGGGACAACGACTACTTCTTCTACAGACATCCGATCATCATTCCGTAAGAAGCGTTGCGAAGCTACTGATGTGCTGAAAGACGACAACGAGAGAGATCTTCACAAATGAGCTTTCTAAACTCTTGATCTTTGTTATTTGTGAAGTTATTAATGTTTTGATTAGCATTTCTGTAATATAATTTCTTCCGTTATTTGGGACTCTGGGAACCAAACTTGTTGGGGCAAGTTGGGTTGGGGAGTGATACTTGTATGTTTCTTTTTTACTTTGGTGAGCTTGAGTTAGGTCTGACAGGTTGGTGTTGGGGCACCAATCTAAGGGAGATTGTAACTTCTTAAAGAAACAGTATAAGTGATTGCTCATTGGGGATGGACGTAGGTCATGGGGACCGAACCACGTTAAATTCTGTGTCTTCTGTGAATGCTTTGATTGTCTGATTCCTAAACTGCATGCTATAAACTAGGCTTAATTTTTATCTTGCGATAATTTGGTCAAAGGCCTATTCACCCCCCTCTAGGCCTTATTTAGATCCTACATTATATACTTAATGGACTGTCTGATGATCTGTATTATTATTACAATACTCACAAAACAGCTAAGGAGGTTTGGGAGGCTCTGAAGAAGAAATACGACACCGAGAAAGCTGGGTCAAAGAAGTATGCAGTCAATCGCTATCTGAAATTTCAGATGACCGACGATAAATCTATGGAAGTAAAATCTCACGAGCTACATAAAATAGCTCATGAAATTGTTTCTGAAGGTATGTCTTTGGATGAACAATTCTAAGTTGCTGTTATGATAGGCAAATTGCCCCTAGTTGGAAACATTTTAAGAATACCATTAGACACAAAACTAATGAATTTTCTTTAGAAAGTTTGATAACTCGTCTTCGTATTGAGGAGGAGGCTCGTAAACAAGATAAGAAAGATGAAATTAATACTGTTTCAAACAGTAAGAAATCTGCTTCTGTAATTATGAAACCAAAAGGTAAAACTATGAAGAATCAAAATTAGAATCAGAATCAGAATCGTAATCGCTACAACCAGTCTCAGAATCAGTCTCAGAATCAGAGAGGCAGTAAACCCCCTTCAAGAAATGATTCGGTACAGTTTGTATGCTACAACTGTAACAAGCCTGGCCATTTGGCTTGGAACTGTCAGAATAAGTGTCGTCCTGCTCCGCAGGCGAATCTTACTAAAGCAGAACTGATTGCAATGATTTCTGAAGTCAATGTAATCAGTAGATCCCAAGGGTGGTGGATAGACAATGGTGCTTTACGCCATGTCTACTATGATCGTGGATCATTTAAGTCCTATTCTGAAACTAAGGACAAGAAAGTGTTGTTGGTAGATTCCCACTCCACTATATATAGTAGCTAGTGTTGGTGACGTCGAATTAAAGTTTACCTCTGGAAAGACAGTTACTCTCAAAGAAGTTCTGCATACTCCAGAGATGAGGAAGAATCTTGTTTCGGGCTATCTTCTCAACAAGACTGGGTTCACTCAAACTATTGGGGCTGATTTGTATACTATTTCTAAAAACAATGTATTTGTTGGGAAAGGGTATGCCACAGATGGGATGTTTAAATTGAATGTTGATGCTAATAAAGTTTCATCTTCTGCTTATATGTTGTGTTCTTTTAATACTTGGCATGCTAGACTCTGTCATGTTAACAAATGCATTATTAACAATATGAGCAACTTAGGACTTATTCCAAAATTGTCATTAAATGATTTTAATAAATGTGAATTCTGTAGTCAAGCCAAAAATCACCAAAACCCCACATAAATCAGTAGTTAGAGATTCTGAACCTCTTGATTTAATTCATTCTGATATATGTGAATTTGATGGTGTTTTGACTAGGAATAGTAAACGTTACTTTATCACATTTATTGATGATTGCTCTGATTATACTTTTGTTTATCTCATAAAGAATAAAAGTGATGGTTTTGATATGTTTAAGTTATTTGTGACTGAAATTGAAAATCAATGTAATAAGAAGATAAAGAGATTACGAACTGATAATGGAACTGAATATGACTCTGATATCTTCATTGATTTTTATAATTCACATGGCATAATTCATGGGAAAACTGCTCCATATTCATTTGCTCATTTACTTTCTTGCTTCTGTTGAGTGTATGCATTCATTTGCTCATTTTGTTCTCGCAGATCCAGTTGGGGAAAAGATTGTTTGTTGTTGTGTTGATCTATTTTTCTTAGCTCCACTTCCTAGATAGTTGTAGGGTTTGATATTTCCGCAGAAGATCTTTTCGTAATAGTCATAGCCGAGTCCTTCATCTCTATCTTCTCCCTTTTGAGATATCCGTCGGTAAAGTCTCGGTTTCATACACCGCTCTGTGGCCACGATCTTTCTTAAAGATTGCATTCATCTTGTATTGACAAATATTGAAGTCCCCTTTAACATCAAACTTCTCAATTTTGTACCGTGCACCTCCAATCATCGCATACGAACCACCCGCATATGAACTTGAACTGATTGCTTCTCCGGTTGTGTCACCTTTTGTAGTAAGTGCTTCTCTGGTTGCGCCACCTTTTGTAGAAGAAATCAATGTCATTATATTGGACAATTTTCACGAACCTTGCTCTATACCAATTATTGGGGGTGATTAAGATCACCTCTATTCGGCTCATATGCCCTCTTGATAGGCTTATCAAGAAAGCAATCGATCTACGGCATTCTTGTTTAAGTGTCATAGGTACACACACTTGGTGCACTAAGGAATATAAGAATTTGTACTGACAAAGGGAACCAGATCATAGAGCTTAGAGCCCAAATCCGAGGCATTATACATTCTTCGATTATAATGGTTGCAAAAAACCTTGTTTTTGTCCCCGAGTTGAATGCTTTAAAATAGACATGAATCAGAATCCAATCCAAGTAGCTAGTTTTTTTAATACATGGACACATATATGATTCCGCGTGTAAAAGAGTAACAAGTTTTTTTATACCAGAACAATATTTCATATACACAATCGTTAATGATTCAAAGAACTGAACAAGCGATTAATAGTTCTAGTAGTAAAGAGAGTAAGCATATGCATATGCACTGAAAACACTGAGAGAGAGCTCACCAATGCCCATGTCGAACCCTCGGTTCTTGAGCTCACGATACTCCTGACAAAGAGCACACGGCTCGCAACAGAAATGCACGAGGAAGTCAGGAGTCCCTTCTTCCAAATCATATTGAGCCCTTAGTTTCGAGCGATACAAGCAAGAATACAAGCATGGAAATCCTGTAAACCCCAAGAGAAGACAGTATGCTGTTCCACTGGCCGCGCAAGCTGTCACACAGTTTGCACCGTACTCTATGAGTTCCGTTGATTTTCAGTCAACTAACTATAAAAACTTACAAATTAAATATAACAAATATTTTAGGATGCTTTGTAGATCTTATTTTACAAAGAATAGCAAGATGAACAGAGAAGACAATTGAAACTATGAATTCCGTAATAGTATATGTATCTGGAAAATCATGATTTTTCTCTTTTCCCTTTTTTCCATTTGTGAAGCATTCATATTACTATATAGTACACTTGGACATGGATCATGAAAATTAATCCAAGTATCATTAACTTTAGACACTGAGCTTTTTGTTTTCTTAAACTCAACATGACATTTGATAGTTATTTAGTTCATGTAGCTCTATGATAGTTATCAGCTCCTCGTTGCCACGAGAGCTTTAACCTTTTCAAGGTTAACATCGATGCCTCGGCCCATAATCATGAACCCAAGGAATTTAACTGAGCAAACTCTGAAGATACACTTTCAGGGGTTTATCCTGAGCTGATGTCTTCTGATCTTATCAAATGTCTCTGTAAGTTTAGCCAGACAATTACTTGAACTCCCAAACTTGACAAGAATATAATTAACATAAACCTCTAGATTTCGACCAATCTGATCGCTAAAGAATTTGTTGACCATAAACTGGTATGTTGCCCTTGCGTTCTTCAGTCTGAATAGTATCATTTTATATCAATGGATCCCTTACAAGTAATGAAGGATGTCTTCTATTCATTATTGGAGAACATCTGGATCTGATTGTAATTGCAGAATACATCCATAAAGCTCATTAGCTCGCACCATGAGGCACTATTGATAAAATGATCGATTCTGAGGAGAGAGAAGATATCCTTATATAGGCCTTACTGGAATCGGTGAAGTCTACATAAATCATTCACTTACCATTGGCTTTCTTGACCATCACTACTTCAGTGAGCTAGTTGGGATATTGTAATTCTCAAATGAAACTGGCTTCCATAAGTCTATCTACATTTTCTATATCAGCCTTCATCTTCTCCCTACCAAGGTTTCTCTTCTTTTATTTTATCGACTTGAAGGTTAGGTTGATATTTATCTTATGGACAATCAATTTAGGATTGACTCTAGTCATATTTTTGGGGGACCAGGTGAAGACATCTGCATTAGTTTGGAAGAAGATATTTTCTAAGCTCCAGCTCCAGCTTTGATTTGATGGGCATATTTCAATGCATATACTTTGTGTTCTAGACTAGCTTGACCTCTTTAACAAGGTTTGATCGATGATCGACAAAGTCTTCTCTCGTGTCAAGAAAATTAACCCTTCACGCTAGATTGAGGACTGGCTGGCCAATGATCCAATCACAGGCTAAATTAACCCTTCACGCTATGAACTTCATTATATTGGTGGCTACTCGTGGGTATTCTCCTATCATTGCAGACCAAATGATCATCCCAGCTATATGTGGTGTGTGTTCTGTGAAGAAGATTATTGTTTCCAGACACGCTTATAGCTCAACCGGGCTAAGGCCCATCTTCGTATGTCATCCTATAAGCATAACATCCTATAAGCTTCAAGTGTCAATGATCACTCTCCTTACTTAATCTGAGCCGATATTGGTATTGATAATCATTGTGTCATCATGTGTTAATTACACGCCTTCTAGGTCTTCTTTAGAGAATGAGATGGGAGGAAAACCCCTCAACATCTTCCTGCTCAAGTCAGTCGATATCACTCTTCGAGCATAGGATTTCTGAGCTGTTGATGACATACCCCCTACGGTAAGGCTCCAGTCTATTATGTTAATAATTATAGTTGAATTTAAAGCTCGAAGGTCGAGTGCTTTACTTAGATCTTCCATCAGCAGGGGCCCTCCTCCAATTATGGCATCAGCCTATCTATAAACATCTTCAGATGGCCTCTCTGGATCAGGTGCTCAATATCCTCCTCCAACTCCTAACAACCCTTTGTGTCATGATCATGATCTTAATAATATCAACAGAACTTATTTTCATTTTGTTTCTCGCATCAGGTCTTCTGCTTTGGGGGAGGTTGTCAGAAGTGACCTTATTCTGCTTATACACCATGACCTCAACTCTTGGAACCTCCAACTTAGTAAATCATGGCTCGGTCTTTTCAGGTCTTCCTCTTTGGCTCCCTCACAACCTTATTTGGTCTCATCAATCCTTCTGACTGCCTTCCTTATGTCGAGCTTCGTTCATCTCCTTAGTAATAGCCTCAAATGTATGATATCACAGAGTAGCCAAAGCTTCTTTAACCATCATATATCACTCCGCTCTTGATAGAATTTGATCTAGATTGTGCAAAGGCTTATGGTACAGAGAATTTGTCACATCTTTATTTTGCACTCTCTTCTTTAAGGTGGTGATTATGACCTCATCATTGCAGTTACTAATATACTCAACCTTTTTGGTGTTGAAACATTGTATAAAGCTTCTGAGGGTCTCCCGTTCACTCTATATATACTAGGGTAAACTAATAATCTGAGCTCTTTTATTTCCTCAGTCCTACCATAAACCATTGGCAGAAGGCCGGAGACATAATCTTGAAAGATCTAACGGATTAGCAAGGGAGACTATATGCCAATCTTTCACCACCTTCCGAGGGTGGGCCTGAAAAGCTTGTTAGAGGAGAGAATCATCTACTCATGTGATCTATATAACCCATTTATAGTCTTGAATATATTTCAAGTGGTCTCTAATGCCATCATATTTATCCATGTCAATCATTTTGAATTTTTAAGAATGATACACCAAGGCGATCCCCTTCTTTGTTGGGAGGCCGATATATAATCCCTAGTAGCTATGAAAATGAAGATGAGCAAAGAACGTAAGCTAACAATTTATTCAAATTGAGGGATTAAGATTCGCTTACTTTTTCTTCATCGTGGGAATATAATATTTATAGGAGTTGACAATTTATAAGAGTAGTATCGGGTGTTGATACAACCCGTCGAATGGGCTGAAGAGAAGCAGACCGATCGCTGGGCCCAAGGCCACATTGGGCCCTAGCCCAAAGGCCCTACGAGCGGATCAAGATGCCTCGGCCCAAGACCGCCACTTGATAGACTGTTGACCCCACTCGAAGAGGGAAACCGCTCCTCGGATCGCGATCGCCTTGATCACCATTCAAGATCTGACTTAGGTATCAGAGGGGACTTGGTCGGATACAAGATCCGACCCCCTGAAGAGTTCTTTGTTTTACAGATCGAAAGATACGTTACCCAGCCGAAGCTTCCCTTCGGCATCTGATCACTCGGCCTCGAACGTCCTCGACCGAGTGTCCGTTCGTCTGACCGATCCCGGAGGCTGCCACCGCATCGAAGCTACCCTTTGGTGCGCTGCCGCTCGGATCCGCACGTTATCGTCCCAGAGTCTGCTCATCTGATCGGCCCCGAAGGTCATCCTAGTCTTCCACGCCAGCGACGATCTTCAGAAATCCGTACCATCAACCTGCGGTGAGAAAACACCCCGAAACATCTGGCGCCGTCTGTGAGAAAGAGTCTACACCCACGTCAAACAACCACACCGAAAATGACCCAATCACGCACCAAAGGCCACAGGAAGGCAGCCAGGGTTGCGACCGCTCCGGGCCTCTTCAAGGTTAACTTTGGTAAGGCCGCGCCCAACAAACGCCTGCTCCAGACCAGGGAGTCGAGCGTCCGAAGAGCAACGACTATGAATATAGATCAAAGGAAACCCGAAGGCGGCTCTTAGCCCATCTACTTCTCCGAGGAGGACCTGGAAAGGATCAAACTGCCACGATGATGCCCAGGTCATCTCAGCCATCGTCGACATGTCCATAGTCCGACGATTGCTCGTCGACACGGGAAGCTCGTGTGACATCTTGTTCATGTCGACCTTGGAGAAGATGAGATTACAGGCAGACGACCTCGAGCCATGTTCTGGTCACATAGTCGGGTTCACATGACATTCCGCCCCGATCGCCAGAACAATCCACCTCCCGGTGACGATTGGAGAACCTCCCGACTCGATCACTCTGACGACACAGTTCATGGCCGTAGGAATTGGGTCGGCCTATAATGGGATAATCGGCTGGCAGCTCCTCAACGGGGCTGGGGCTATAGTCTCGACCCTACACCAAATGGTCAAATTTCGAACCCCAAAAGGATCAGGAGGGTAAGAGGCAACCAAGCGAGTTTGAGGATCTGCTACCAACTCTCCAGTCAGGATCGCGACTCGGGGCGGTATGACCCAATGGACCATCTCGATCAAAGAGGAGGCTCTAACGGGTCGAGGCACATGCCTATCGAGGAACCATAGCTCATCTCCGTCATGGACTTGGAAGGCAGGTTTGTATCTATCAGATCAGAACTCAACCCCACCCTAAGGGACGAGCTGATCGAATGCCTGAGAGCCAACCTAGACATCTTCGCATGGTCACCCAACGACTTGCCGGGCGTGGACGCTAAGGTGATTACCCACCAGCTGCATATCGACCCCAACTACGAGCCAATCAAGCAGAAGAAGAGGAACTTGGGTGGCGAGAAGATGAGAGCTGCGGCCGAGGAAGTCGATAACCTGCTCGAGGCCGGCTTCATCAGAGAAGTCTGGTACCCCGACTGGCTAGCCAACGTGGTCATATTGAAGAAATCAAACGGCAATTGGTAAATGTGCGTGGATTTCACTGACATCAATAAAGCCTGCCCCAAGGACAGCTACCCGCTACCTCGCATCGACCACCTCGTAGATAGCGCCTCATGCTACGAAATGCTCAGCTTCATGGATGTCTACTCCAGATACATTCAGGTTCAGAAGGACCTGGAAGACGAGGAGAAAATATCGTTCATTATTGATCGCGAGAAATTTTGCTACAGAAAAATGCATTTCGGTCTTAAGAACGCGGGGGTGACCTACCAGAGGATGGTCAACATAGTCTTTGGCTCTCAGATCGGGAGGAACCTGGAGGTTTACGTGGACGACATGTTGGTCAAATCTAAAAACACTGCCGACCACATCGCTGACCTCAGTGAAACCTTCGAGCCGGTAAGGAAGCACAACATTAGACTCAACCAGACAAAATGCACATTCGGGGTTAAGTCTGGAAAGTTCTTAGGCTTCATGATCACTAAACGCGGCATCGAAGCCAACCCGGACAAGATCGAGGCGCTGGTCAACATGAAGGAACCAGCGACTATCAAGGAGCTGCAGAGATCGAACGAACGGGTTGCGGCCCTT
Organism: Scilla litardierei; assembly: GCA_030789695.1. NCBI lineage: Eukaryota > Viridiplantae > Streptophyta > Magnoliopsida > Asparagales > Asparagaceae > Scilla > Scilla litardierei. Next base: position 138,452,590 of record CM061131.1, read on the forward strand.
GGACGCGTTCTGTCCAAATCGACAGAGAGATCGCTCCTTTTCTTCCGAGTCTTAAGGAAGGCCCTCGCCAAATCGGACGGGAAAAGGGAAGCCGTGGAATGGGACGAAAGCTGCACCTGGGCATTCACCGAGCTGAAGGAATACCTCCGCAGCCCCAGTTTCTCACCAAGCCCAAGGAAGGAGAGCCGCTGAGCCTATACTTGGCTAGCACTGAGGAAGTGGTAAGTTCGGGGCTGATCAAAGAGGACGCAGGAGTGCAGCGACCAATCTACTACACCAGTCGGATCCTGCGAGATGTGGAGGAGCGGTACAGCCCCAAGGAGAAGCTAGCCTATGTCCTTGTCCTCTCGGCTCGGCGACTCCAACCCTACTTTCAAGCCCATACCATCTTGGTCCTAACCGACTCACAGATCGAATAAAACCTCAAGAGGTTCGACCGGATGGGAAGGATGCTGAACTGGGGATCGAGCTGAGCAAATTCGACATCAGGTACAAACCGAGACCAGCCATCAAAGGGCAAGCACTGGCGGACTTCATCGTCGAATGTACCGGTGTCGACACAACGTCCTCTGAAGGAACATGCCCCGATTTGGTAACAGCTCACCCCTTGTCCTTACTTTCAACTGACATCACTCCTGATGTTCGACCAGGAGACAAGTATGCGTGGGTCATCCATGTAGACGGGTCCGCAACCAAATCAGGCAGCGGGACCGGCGTTGTCATCCGATCTCTTGATGGGTACACGGTAGAATACGCCCTCCGATTTAGATTCCCGGCCACCAATAACGTGGCGGAATACGAGACCCCCATCAACGACCTGAAGCTGACTCGGGCGTTGGGGGCAGACACGGTACGCCTCCTCAGCGATTCCAGACTCATCATCAGCCAACTACAAGGAGGTTACATAGCTCGGGAAGAAACAATGCAACGCTACCTTGCGTCAGCCAATTCCAAACTGTCTAAGTTCAGACACGCCGAAACTCTCCACATGGCGAGATCGGAAAATGTCCGTGCTGACGCCCTCTCCAAATTGGCCTCATCTTCCCTCAAAGAATTGGGTCGCGCTATCTACGTCGAGAGCCTCCAAAACCACAGCACGGGAGGAGAGGAGCTAATGAACATCGAGGAAGAACCTACCTGGATGGACCCCATCATTCGGTTCCTCGCCACGGGCGAAGTCCCCACGAACCCAGAGGAATGCTGAATGCTGGAGCGAAGAGCTCTCAGGTACGTGCTACACGAGGGGGTACTGTATAGAAGACGCTGGACCAAGACCGATGTTCTCCCCTACCTCAAATGCCTTGGACCTCGGGAGGCAGACTACGTCATCCGGGAGATCTACGAAAGGCTTTGCGAAAACCACCATAAGGGCAAGATGATCGCGCTAAAGATCCTAAGGCAATGGTAATATTAGCTAACTTTGGTCAACGACTCGGTGGAGTACGTTCAGAAATGCTTGGAGTGCCAGAAGTTTGCGAAGATCAGCTCATCGCCCCCGACCGAACTCGTACCAATAATCAGACCCATCATCTTCACCAAATGAGGGCGGGACATTCTCGGCCCCTTTGCTCCCGCGAGCGGGCAGAGGAAGTTCCTGATCGTCGAGGTGGACTACTTCACGAAATGAATCGAGGCCGAACCCTTAGCCACCATCACCTGGAAAAAGGTAAAAATCTTCGTATGGAAGTCCATCATCTGCAGGTTTGGGATCCCCGATCCATTGTCACCGATAATGGACCGCAGTTCGACTGCACGGGATTCAAAGAGTTCTGTGCGGACTTGAAGATCAAGCTCATATTCACTTCCGTGGCCCACCCCCAGACCAACGGGATGGCAGAGGCGACCAACAAATGCATCCTCGAGCCACTTCGTAAAAAAGTTAGGGAGGCCCACGGAGCTTGGCCGGAGGAACTCCCCGGGATACTCTGGTCATACAGAATGACCCACAAGGAAGCAAGGGAGACGCCCTTCATGCTCGCCTATGGGGCCGAAGCAGTCATCCTTGCCGAATGGCCCGAGAGATGGGGGCAATTGATACAACCCGCCAAATGGGCTGACGAGAAGCAGATCGATTGCTTGGCCCAAGGCCGCATTGGGCATTAGCCCAAAGGCCCCATGAGCGGATCAGGATGCCTCGGCCCAAGACCGCCACATGATAGACTGTTGACTCCGCTCGAATAGGGAAACCGCTCATCGGATCGCACCCGCCTTAATCACTATTCAAGCCACCATTACGTCTGCCTTGATCACCATTCAAGGGACCATCAATGTGTGTGGGCACAGATGGAGGAATGAAAAACGCCATGAAGGCGTTGACATGCGGGACTCCTATAAGAGACCCGGCGAGTGGAACGCCAAAGGACCGAATCTTGGATACTTGACACTCAGGTATACCATCTCCTCGGACCTTCCCCCTTACATTTCTCCTCCACAGCTCGGCCCGAGAATTCGTACTTGGTCTCTCCGTGAACCAAACTCGATTCTACCGAGCACTCATCAGACAAGATCTCACTTAGGCATCGGAGGGGACTTGGTCAGAACCAAGTTTCAACCTCCCTGTCGAGTTCTTCATTTTGCAGATCGAAGGAGACGTCACACAGCGAAAGCTTCCCTTCGACATCCAATCGCTCGGCCTCGAACGTCCTCGACCGAGTGTCCGCTGCCACCGCATTGAATCTACCCTTCGGTGCGCTGCCGCTCGGATCCGTGCGTTCTCGCCCCAGAGTCTGCTCATCCAATCGGCCTCGAAGGTCATCCTCGTCTTCTACGCCAGCAACGACCTTCGGACCTCCATACCATCAACCTGCGGTGAGAAAACACCCCGAAACAGGTGTAGACTTTTAACTTCAAATCTGATGTGACACTTCTGACGCGACAGTTATGATCTGATAGGGTTTTCAGTTGGTAGGCTTCACTTTGGCCGGCATGCGGTCTCATAAGCCGCGGTCTTAGACCCGTTCAGATGTGTTGGTGTGGACATAATTACATGGGGTTTTAGGCCGCATTTTGGATCCAAATGTACTTAAAAATTTCGGTTGAGCCTGAATTGGCCCAATGTGTAACACTTCCCATTTTTCTTTCTTCCCGTATGCCCATTACAACATCAGATAAAATTGATACACCTTTTGAAGTTTGTTGCAGTTTATAGATCAAAACTGATTATTAAAAGACTAAAATCAAATATAAATTGCCAAATAATTTCGCTAGAAGTGTAAAACAGTAAGAAAATGATAAAATTTCTTACAGCATGTCCCTTTGTCCACTATGTCAGCGATCTGCCCAAAGGTGACGCATGGACATAAGCAAGTCACCAGGCCTGTGATTCAATAAAAAAGATAGCAAGATATTACAAAAACAATCTTGGAAGAAAATGATGATAGAACAAGATACACGCATTTTATGCATACAGTTAGCGGGATCATCACAGCAATGGCAAAGCCCTGTCCACCACCGCGTAGGGCCGCCGTGGGGCGGAGGATACATCACCGGAGCCACAGCGTAATGCGCGCTTGGAATCCCCGGCGGGGTGGCTGCCGACGGAATTGTCTGCTGGAACTCGTTGCGGCCATAAACAGGAGATGGGTTTTGGGGATACATCTTGCAATGGCTTATGAAAGAGCTAGCAATGAGCCTATGCTACAACCAAAAAGTCTTCTGTGAATTCGAGTTTCCAGGAAATCCCGGGCATTAGTTTAATTGATTTCGTACGTATGATCCAAGCTAAACATTGACTTGACATAGTTTATACATTGAAGGACATTTTTTGAAAACCAAAACCATAATTTAAAAAATATTAGCAAAACTGGCCCCAAAAAAAAAAAAATTGTCAAAATCGATCAAGTTTGGTCAGGTCAGCGTTCCGGGGGTAAATGGACGGGCTTGTTTTCAGTTGGCTTTGTTTGGCTGCTGTTAGCAACCGTGGCCAACTTTGCAATAGCTCCGATTTTGAAAGTTAATTTATTATAATAAATTGTAGAATCCTTACATTTAGAGGTGATGGGCAGGGTGGTTAGAGCTCTTTTATGTTTGTGCGGGGCCAATGTTCAATTTTGCATCCCTATTTTATTTTATTTAATTTTTTAAATTAATATAAGAAATAAATATATACTTAGATAATATAATTTGTAAGTGGATTATATTTTTTAAAAATTAATATAAGAAATAAATATATATTTAGATGATATAATTTGTAAGTGGAATTATGATGGCGCACTTTGTCCAGTGGTTTGCTTCCCACCTTTATGTGCGAGAGGACTCGGGCTTGAACCTCGGAATGCCCTTTTTTTAATTTCTTATAAAAATTTTAATTTTAATTTATTTTGATGTAATTATTTTGTATTTATTTCAATGGATATGTATACATTAAACTAAAATCTATATTACAATTTAGGACCTTTTTGAATTCTAGGGCTGACTAGGACAAGCTGATGTCATGCTGATGTATAAAGAGGTTGATAGAAAAATGGCTAGTGATACGACTGTTTTGGAGAAGCCCAAGAAGCAGAGACCCGATGCCCGGCCTTGAACGGGAAGCCCACGAACAAGATTGGGCCCGCCTGACGAGGCCCACGGATAAAACTCGAAGCCGGACCAGTCTGCCCCGGAATCCACGATCAGCTCGTGCTCATCAGAAATAGTCGTTCCCTTGAACCTGCAGCCCTTAATGACCATTAAGAGGCCCGTTAATAAATGCCTCCCCACGATGCACGTCAGGGCGGGGAAGGAGGCGGATCGCGGGGGCATGAAAGGAGGCGGACGGAGAACGTGGATCGGGGGAAATCGTGGCAGATGCCCCATAAAAGGACTGGAGGGGCGACCAAGAAGTGGGGCGAATTCCAGGTACCCAAAGCTGAGGTATTCCATCAACAACTTTGGTTTCCGCCATTTCTCTCCCTCCCCCTGCTCGTGCCGAGGGTCAGCGTGTCGATCTCCTCTCGAGTCGTGCCTACCCCGTCGAGTACTCTTCAGACCTTGATCTGACTTAGGCATCGGAGGGGATTCGGCCGGAACCAAGGCCTGGCCACCCTGACGAGTTTCTCGTCTATTCAGGAAGAAGCTGGCTGAGGCGCCGAGGCTGCCCCTCAGCGCCCGACGATCACCCTCGCTGCTAGCGGGTGTGACGACCGACCGAAGACTGAGCAGCAGACGAAGCACCGAGGCTACCCCTCGACGCCCGTCCAACCGAGGCCGAGCCCATCGAATAGAGCCGAGGCCTCCCCTCTGCTCCACTTCCGCCGAAGACCGACGCTCAACTCCGATTTCATCTCTGACCCACGCTGAGCGCACGTGAGCTTAGCGTGTCCAATGGATCTCAACCGACTCCTTGACCACGTCGACCGTACAGTCATCGGTCAACGATTCATTGGTGAGAAAACACCCGTAAACATCTGGCACCGTCTGTGGGAACAAAGCAAGCCCACATCGAACCACCAGAATGGAACCCATTTGCAATGGCACGGGGCGCATGCCTCCCATTCAAGAGGAGGGAGATTACATTCCCCCGAGAACCAGCTCAGCCACACCACCGAGGGGACAGGCGAGTCCCGATCGGTCACCCAGGAACAGCTCCGCACCTTCGCCCAGGAGACCAACGCCAACATCCAGACGTTGGTCGCAACAATTCAACAACTCGTCGGCAACACACCCATCCAGGGAGATGGGGTGGATGAGGCCCACTGTTGGGGAGGGGGTCACCAACCCATGCGGCCCGCCGTAGTCACCGACCACGGGAACGGGGCGCCCAACCTGGAGCGGCGATTCACCATGCCGGGCTTCAACCCAGTGCGGTCCCCCACCCCCACCTCGTTCCACGAGGGAAACAAGAGGGGCTTCGAGCAATCCAAGGGCGAGTCGGTGACCGCCTAGTCTAGACAACCAGGCTCGTCCAAGCACCGACAGGACGATCACCGGGCCCAGGGGGATCGGTCCCAGCAGAGCGAAAGTGCCTGCCGGGTGAAGCGGGACAGGCGAGAATACCGAAGCGAGAAAGGGGATGCGTACAGATTGAGCACTGCTCCCAGTTTGGCGGGGGCACAGGGGACAGCCAAGCCTGAACCTGCCCCCCCATTGCGACCAGATGATCATGAGATGAGCGAAGGAGGGCGGCTAGAGGGCGTTAATGGTGACCGATGCCCCATAACCCGGAGGATAACTGAGGCACGGGTGCCCTCAAGTTTCAAGGTACCGACGTTGGAGAAGTACGACGACACGGACGATCCTGCGGACCACGTGATGGACTACGAGGGGGTCATGGCGTTCCAGGGGGCCGACGACACCCTGCTCTGCAGGGGTTTCTATTCCACCCTCCGGAAAGCAGCGAGGACTTGGTACCATAGCCTGCCCAACCGCTCCATCGATATCTTTGAGGAGCTCACCCAGTTGTTCTGCAAGCAGTTCATGGCCGGGTGACAGGTGAAGCCGGACTCAGAACTCTTATTCAATGTGGTGCAGGGTCCCGGGGAATCCCTGAGGCACTTCATGTGTCGTTTCAACACGGAACGACTGAACGTGGAGAGCTGTCCCGAGCTGGTCGTGAAGACGGCCCTGAAGAAAGGATTACGGCACAGGGGCCTGAAGAAATCGTTACACAACGATCCTCCGAAGGACCTCACCGGGGTCATGGCGCGAGCTGAGTGCTTCATGCTGACAGAAGAGGCCTTGGCCGTCGACGACGGAAGGACCAAGCGAGGATCCAAGCGTGACGAAAGTGAGCACCGCGGCTCGGAGGAGCATCAACAGGAGAAAAAGACCAGAGGAAAGCAGCGGAGGAAAGAACCGCGGCACACCCAGCTGAACATTGCCCCGGACGTTGTCCTCGTACACGCTCAGAAGGAGGGGCGCATGAACCGGCATCCTCCAAGGATGAAGAGAGGTGGGAGAGACGAAGAGAAATATTGCAAATATCACAAGGACAACGGCCACGACACCGACGACTGCTGGCATCTGAAGATAGACATAGAGAAGCTAGTGAGTCGGGGGCACTTGAAGAACTTCACCGACGAACCCGCTCCTGGGGAGGGCACATCCAGGCAGCCAGACAAGGGGAAGAAGGTAAACGTAGTCCAGGCGCCCATGCGCGTCATCGAGTGAGCGGACTGGACAAACGGCCGCAACATCGCCGGGGGAGGGCTATCCAGCCTTGACTCCTTCCGTTTTTTGTTTTTTCCTCCAAATGTACTGGTCCATGGAAAGAAAGAAGGACATTGTTGGCACAAACACAACCTCTTTTTTCCATTTTTAGCTGAATGGCCATTTCAAGACACGATAGGGAACTCGATCTCCTCTCCTAGAGGACTGCCTTCGCTCGACAGACCGGAGGCAGAAAACCGAACCGATCGGCCGTAAGGCTAGGGGCAACTCCCCCAGCAGACCGATCTGTAAACTCGTTCGTGAGTCTGGGGCAACTCCCCAGCAGACGGGTTCTGCGGTCGGTCCTAAGCTGGAGAGCAACCCTCCGCAGGCCCACTGAACCGATCGGCTGTAAGGCTGGGAGCAACTCCCCCAGCAAGCCGATCTGTAAACTCGTCCGTGAGTCTGGGAGCAACTCCCCTAGTAGACAGGTTCTGTGGTCGACCCTAAACCGGAGAGAAACCCTCCGCTGCCCCACCGAATCGATCGGCCGTAAGGCTGGGGGCAACTCCCCCAGCAGGCCGGTCCTTAAAACCATCCGTAAGGCTGGGGCAACTCCCCCAGCAAACAGGGACATCGGTCGGTTATAAGCCGAGGGGCAGCCCCCCTCGCCAACCGAACGATCCGCCCGCTCGTAAGGCTGGGGGCAACTCCCCCAGCAGATGGGGACATCGGTCGGTCATAAGCCGAGGGATAGCTTCGTGAATCGTATGGTGATTAAGACCAATTTCCAGTTCTTGGAGAGCTCGTGAATCGTATGGTGATTTATCATCAATGTAAACTATCTATCGTGCTAGTTGTAAGGAGGTCAAAGATCTTTATCAAAGTTTCGGAGTGTAGATATCACATAAGAATATTTACGCAAAGGTATGATTTTTATTCATCAACTTTAATTTATTAATTCTGTAATTTTCTGGGTATTTACGCTAGGATTAAATTATTAAAATTTAACACTTCAACTATTCTAATTTGATTAAAAATCTTAGTCATATTGACTTACAGGTCTAAGGTAGTATTAATAGATGTCTTGATAGTGGACATAAAAACAACTTGGTGAATGAATTTGATAACTATTACCGCTCAGCATGGATAGAGTTATCTATCTTAAACCCTTGTTGAGAGGTGAGTTTGGGTTCTATTTCTTCTTGTTCTTTTCTACCTATGATCTAGTAACCAATTGGCTGACCTTTTTACTAAACCATTTCGATGTGATGCTTATCGCTGACCGCTTTGCAAGCTGGGTATTCTTGAAATTTCAATCAAGGAGTCCATAACAGTTTAATCTTTTGGGTTTTTGGTTGTTAGCTTTTTGAAACTTTGTTATTGATTGTGTAAAAATCAAAGAGTTCATCACAATTGTTATGAAGGAAACATCATGGGGTAAAAGGTGTTAAAGGGTTATGAGGCCCCTGCCCTTATATATATAGCTTTCAATGATGGGTGGATACCCAATGGGCCCAATGGGCATATTCACAACACTTCCCCTTATCCAACCAATCATGGAATAAGAGGTGGATTCTTCAAGATCCAAGTTAGGATAACTGCCTTGCTAAATAAAGAACAGTTTCTCCATAACTTTCCCTGTTTTAGGGATGTCTCTAGGGGTGGATACTTTAGGATCCAGAGTCAACGAGGTTGCCTTGTCAAAACCTTAACTATGGAAAACCCTGTGGAAAAAACCAATAGCCAAAGAAAAAGAGTACAACACTATTGTTGACTCCCCCTCATCTGACCAAGCTTAAGGCTTACTGATTTCCTATGAATCTATACATCAGTCTCCTATGTATCTATACATTCATAGTTCTCTCATCCTGACCCAGTTTACATTTTCTCACACTCCTCATACTAATCCCACTTACAAGTTTCTCAAAGATACTAGTAGGCAGGGACTTGGTAAGCAAATCCGCCAAGTTATTACAAGATTGTATCTTCTGCATCTCAATCTGCTTTTGTTTCTGAAGGTCATGCGTGCAGACGAACTTGGGAGAGATATGCTTCGTCTTGTCGCCTTTGATGTAGCCGTTCTGTAGTTGGGCTATACATGCTGCATTGTCTTCATAGATTGCAGTAGGCTCAAGAACGCCGGGCTTCAGTCAGGTAGATGTGAAAATGTGCTGGATCACAGAACTTAGCTAGATTTACTTGCTTCATGGATTGCTAGAAGTTCTAAATGTGTGGATGAGACGGTCGTCATGGTTTGCTTCACAGATCCCCAAGATATGGCTGTGCTTCAATAAGTGAACATGTATCCGGTCTGAAACTTCTCTGTATGGGGATCAGATCTGTAACCTGCATCAGCATAACTAACTAAACTTGTTGCTGCCCCTTTCCTGTAGAATAGACCTAAGTCTATGGACCCTTGGAGGTAGCGCAGAGGATGTTTAACTCCGGCCCAATACCGTTGTGTAGGTGAAACACTATATCTGGCTAGTAAGTTGACTACAAATGCTATGTCAGGGCGAGTGCAGTTAGCTAGGTAAAGGAGTGCACCTATAGCACTTAAATAATGTACTTCAAGGTCAAGTACTTCCTCCCCCTCTTCCAGCGGCCGGAAGGGATCTTTATGTACATCCAATGATCTAATGACCATAGGGGTACTGAGGGGGTGGCACTTATCCATTTGGAACTTTTTTAGTAAGTTCGATGTATAAGTTGACTGAAGCAATAGGATCCCATCGTTATGATACTCTATTTGAAGACCAAGAAGAATTTTGACTTTTCGAGGTCATTCATCTCGAAAGTTTCTGTCAAGCTTTTAGAAATCTCAGTGATCTCTCCGAGAGTTCCGATGAGGTTCAAGTCGTCCACATAGAGGAATATAATGACAAATCCCGTTGCCTTTGCTCTAATAAAGATGCAAGGACAGACTGGGTCATTTGCAAACTCTTACTTCGTAAGGAATTCGATCAGTCTGTTATACTATATCCTTCCAGATTGTTTCAGACCATATAATGATCTTTGCAGTTTCACTAAGTAGACGTCACATTGTCTCTCTTTTAGTGATGCATGTAACAAATAACCGTCAGGCAATCTCATAAAAATGTCTCGGTCTAAATTGCCATATAGGTATGTAGTCACAACGTCCATAAGCTGCATATCCAAACCTTTTTGAGCTGTTAAGCCAATAAGTGTAGAGGAATATGCCCTCGGATCATTTGTATTTGATGCAAATGAAAATTTAAGCCTAGATAGGGACTAATTTGCATATAATGCAAAAGACATTAAATGTGTCTTAAATAGTTTAAGACTATATTTAATTACATAAACACGTTGAAAAGGTTACCTAGATGACGGGATCGTCCCGCTCTAAACGCAGGTTCAAACCACGTCAAAAACGGAGTCCAAATGCACACGTTATAGCCAAAACAAGTCAGCCCAAACTGTTGGGCTGAAACCAGCGAAAGTGGAGGCCCACCAAGCCCGAATTTTCTGGTTAGGGTTTTTTGAAACCTGGGATTTTCTTGACGGCTACGTTTCTAAGAGAAGCATGACTTTTGGCTAACTTTGGACAATTGTTTGAAGGGTCAAACGGACTCGGATTGACGAGCCGTTTTTTCCTACGCGTTCACCATTGAACCCTCTTTGATTTGGTAGGCTGTACCAACATTGAAGCTCAACGGTGAGGGAGTTAAAATTCGAGAAAGTTTGCCCTTTGTGAAAGGCAAACTAACTTGATTTAATTAATCCCAAATTAATAGTCCCACCTCGGTTGTGGAGAAAAGGGGAGAGTCAGCCGCCTCTATAAATAGAGGCCCTCCCCCTTCCTCATAACTCGTCCCAAGCTCTAGATCTGAGCTGCTCTCGTAAATGTTGGAGCACGCTCGGATCTAAGCTAAATTAATATTTCTCCTCTACCTATAAATTTCTGCCTTTCTTCTGAGGGCTCTGGCAAAGCCGCAAAGGAGTTCGGATTCAGATCCAAAATCTAGGCGGAGGTTTCACTCGCGTGAAACTTTCTTCAGCGCGTGGTTGGCTCGACGACACAGGATTGATCGCCTCGGGATGCGGAGCGGTTCGAGGAGCGGTTCGGGGAGCGGTTCGAGGAGCGGCTCAGCGTGGGACGGGAGTGGCTCGGAAGACGGTGCGAAACATCTCGCCTGCCCCAGGGTTGAGATTCTGGGTATGTGTTTATTAGCATTAGTTTAATTTAATCGCAGTAGGCTAGATCCTTCTTGGGATGGTCAGACCCATCCCAAGTCGGCATAGATCTTGGATTAGGGTCTTGTACCTTAGGGTTAAATGTTAATTAAATTAACATGATTATTCTCCGCTGCTATTTCTGTCTATGTTCCGTCCGACTTAGGACGGGCATAGAGTTTTTGTGCCCTAAGGGTCCCAGAAAACCCTTCAGTGGTATCGGAGCTTGTTGAGCTTGAGTACGGGTTCTCGGGTTATGAGCTGACCCGAAGTAATCGCTCTTACCGTACCAAGTCCCGATAAGATGGGGATCTTATAATGGGTTGGGCGTTGTCGAGAGGCATGCCGTAAAACAAGTTCGTGAGGGATCTTGTGACGGGTCTAAGGTGCCATGGATGATGGGCCTTAACAGCGTTGCAATGATATCAGAGTGATACCCTTCAGTGGTATCAGAGCGAGGTTTGTGTTTCGATCTAGCCTGCGATTTTATTAAACCTGAAATGCTTTTAAATACTTTTTAAAAATGTTTTTAAAGTTATGAGATAATTTTCAAAAATGTTTTAGACGTTCAAAAATTCTATTTGATAAATTTTGAACATGGAAATTTTTTAAATGACGTTTTAAAATTTATGTGATAATTTTTAAAACAAATTTTAAATCTTTTAAAATTTATGCGATAAGTTTAAAGTGCCTAAAAATTTTATATGATAAATTTTTTAAGCATGAAAGTTTTTTAAAATGATGTTTTAATTTTATGAGATATTTTAAAACTGATTTTAAAGGTTAAAATTTTTATGCGATAAATTTTTTAAAAGGTAGCATGCAAATTTGTGATTTTAAAAACAATTTTTTATGAGATAAAAATAAAATAATTTTAAAATCATATTTTAAATTTAAATGTTAAATTTATGTTTGCATGCTAAAATTGTTTATGTGATAGACATTGTTCTATTTAAATTGTTAAATAGTTGTACACCTTTTATGCGATAAATTAGTGTAGCTTTATGGCTAGTTCATCTTGTCCCTTGTTTGATAACACAAGACAACCTTTTAGGTTAGCCATTAAGAAATGATTAAAATTTATTACTTGAATTTTAATGACATGCTATGTTTTAATATAACATTAACAATGCTTCAAGACCTAATTTCTGATTAGGGTAGTCCTTTTAATGAAAATTTTAATTCTAATTATTATTATTAATTCTCATTAAAGGACTTCGCTTTTGGCGTTGGTTAATAAATTTATTAAAATCCTAATAACGATTAGGATAGCACGTGAACCTTATAGTTGATAAGGATTTAATAAAAGTTATTAAACAAATCCTAAAATTTTGAATTTAAGGATGCAACTAGTTGATAGGATTAATTAGTTGTTAATAAAAGCTGTTTAGTCTATGGCATACATATAAAAATGACAAGCTTCATTCAATGGACCATGATCCAGTCAATGTGCTTGGCTAAGAGTTCTGGATCACCCTTTAAGGGATAGTGATCTTGGCTCAGTCAATTCCCTGGCTGAATCCATGTGTTAAGCATATAAAAGCAAAATGGAGGCTTTCTTTCAGAACCTTTTCATGCGCAAGTTGCTTCAACCCGGCGTAATCTAATAAGGCACTACTGGGCGAGATCCACTTTGTTATCTTGGCTACCCCTCCGAAGCAATCGATTATCCGATTGAATGAATCAGCCTTCTTATTATACGCTATAATGAGAGAGACTGTCACTCCATCTCATTCTTCCATAGATTGACCTCGCAACAAGTAGGAGTCAACCCTCACTACTGGATTTGCGTCCAGGCGAAGGAGTTCTGCTGGACCGCAATGTCGCGAATCATGATTGTATGACACCCTGGACTATATCTAGTCAATGCGTTATAAATCGTATTAAAGATTAATCCGTATCCCTCCTTGATTTTGGAGTTTGGTAACTCAAAGAAGACAATTATAGTTGTTGAGTCTCCTCAAGCTATGACATGTTTATCTTTAAGGAACAAACTCCAATATACATGTGATGTAGTCTAGACTTGACCCAAATCGATACGTCGGGTCTCCTCGAGCATCGATCTAAGTCAAATCTGGACAAGAAATCAAGGGTCTGACTAGACCAGTCATTATGATTTGTTGAGTCTCCTCAAGATCATAAGTGACTGTGGGTAAAAAAAACGATAGGGAGTCACATGTGATGTGATTGACTAAGAGTTAGTCTACCAATCATGGAACCAATCAACTTGTTGAGTCTCCTCAAGGTTGTGAGGTTCAGGATGATTGGATCCATCTTTCACTAAATTTTAAATATTTTAATTCGATTAAATCGTTCGTTATTAAGCTTTGAAACGATCGTAAAAATAGTGGGAGGATATAGATAGATGAATGCCAATCTACCTATATTTAATATTGAACATATGCTAAACTAGGGCAAGACTATGTTTACCGAAGGAATAGAAATATAATATTTTAATGGAATAAGTTAACTGGTCAAATAGGTTGATTAATTGAATATCAAGCTAAATTCTAATTGATAGAATCAAAACTATATTCTCGTTGACATTAAAATGACCTTCTTAAGGACAGACTTAAGAAATATGATTTCATTAAGTTCTGGGTCCAACAAATTAATTCACGCTACATGTCACTCGTCTCTATATGAGGCAGCTTGAACATATAGGATATTCGAAGTATGTTTCTCCCTACAACTTGTCGAGCTACCCTCAAGGTTGTATGGACAAACAAATTCTGATCCGCAAAGTTCGAGAATTCGATCAAATTGTTTGAGTCGAATACGAGTGCATGAGCGGTGCAAGGCTATGTATTCCAACTGGACCTTGAGACAAGCAACTTCTTGAGCTACACTCAAGATTGCAACTCTCAGGCGTTTGGATACATGAGATGCTTGCATAGCTATTTATTTATGTTGGGCTAATTAATACCTAAATGTGATTTAGAAAAGGAAGAAGGCACTCCGGCAAGTCAATTGAGAAAGTTAGTTTAATTTATCATTAGTAAAGGCATAAGGAGGAGGAAATGAAAATGTGACATATTTTGATGTCACGATTTCATAATTATTGTTATACAAAAGGTTAACACATTTTGACGAATGTCGTCACATTGCTTCTGAAGCAATGAGTAAAATGTATAATGATAATATATATATTAAATGTTAATATATAAATACACAAGATAGTAGCAAACTTATATGGCAAAATAGACTCGGCCGTATCGAGAGACTAAGCTTCACAAGTCACATAAAGAGGGGTCTGACCTCTCGTATTATGAAGTCTGCGGACACTTGTGAATCTTACCCTCTTAGATATAATGGCCGAAACCCATCTGTAAGACAGTGGGAGAATGAGTTGTCGAACTCAGTCTAGTACATACTGATGTACTCGAGTCTAGATTAACCAAAATAAGTTATTCGTATATTTTATTAAGACACGTGTTCTTGATGAAACACACGTCTATTAAAATAAAGAACGAAATGACTAAAGTATTTAAACTGATTCGATTAGATCGAATGGTCGAATACTTGACTACATAAAATCTTGCGTAATTAAAAGAAAATGTGATTTTCTCTCAGGTCAAGTCTGATAACACATCCGTGTGTTAAAAATATGAATCACACTGAGTTAGACTTGGTGCGATCCATAGCAAGTGACTCTGAGTTAAGTCCTCCCTCTGGGTTAAGTCCCGGATAGTAATGCCTAGTTTTTGATAATGTTCTATGAGGACATTATCAATAAGATATTCATTAAATCAATCATTATGAAGTTGTATAATTACTCGAATTTCGTGAGACGAAGAGTCAAGTTAAACATCATAACTGATGATGACTCAGTCAACTCCTAGGATAAAATTCGGAGTAGTAACTCCGATTTAAAACTTGATGCAACCAGAATAGGTCCGTGTGCGTAAATAAATTTTGGAATTTAGTTTACGTGCCCAAGGAAAATGTTTCCTCACTTACTGCAAGTAAATATTTAAGTTGAAAGATTGGTGCAGAAAAGAAAATAGTGAAGTATAATCATGTTGGTCGAGAACGGTTTTTCCATAGTAATTCCTAAAAACGGATTATTATGAAACCGTTTTCACCAGCATATGTGTACAGATCTACTCGGACCAAGCTCGATGTAAACGCTCAAGTTGACCATGAAAATTTGAGCATTCACTTATAAGTTCGTTTTTCTAAATATGATTTAGACGAACCAACTTATATGAATTAACCAGAAAGTTTTCAAGGTCAGTGGGAGCATATAAATTACATACGAGGCATCAAAGGGATGGAACACATATTTTGACAAAGTGATCAAAAAGAGTTTGATACTTTATCAAAAATAAATATGAGCCATTTGAAATGACCAGTAACAAATTTAAAGATTATTATCGTAAGGTACGATGAACTGGATGAGATCCAAGGAAATAAAAATATTATGAATTCCGAAAGACCGAATGAATTACTTGAATGAGATTCAAATGGTTGGTCTAACATGAACATAGAAACCCCTTAAGTCTATAGTGTAGACGGTTTTAGCAGATCCACTCACGAAGGCTCTACCACATGAAGTCGGGAAAACTTATGTGTAAAAACGGTATAAGATACCGAGATAAATGGGCCTGAGTGCAAGTGGGAGATGTTAAGAGAAGATACCTTCGAGGCAATCTATCTCTGTGTGTGCATAACACAAACATCTTGTTCGAAATAACAGTAAGCTGTTTGGTAATAATTTATCTAAAGTTATGTTATAATTTAGTTAACATTAGATATTTACTTAAGTAAAGTCCTGAGACTTTATGCAAGGTCAAACATGTATCGAGATGAGTATCTCGATCATGGAGAAATGTTTGACCGTCTGTAGCATAAGTCTAAAAGGGTTCGTGGTCGTAGATATTTCGAGACAAGGATATCGAAACATCGGATAGACCATTGTGTCTTAATCTTCACCGTTTAGCGGTGGCGATGATCTCATGATCGCTTGACTTGGCGAAGTCGTAGACGAGACACAGGTGCTCATTAGAGAATGAGTTCACTGAACGATCCACAAGAGTTATCATATGGTTATATTGACCAATCTGTCAATGATGACTCTGAGTGATGATAGGCTAGTTGGTCTTTTGACTTGAGGTCATTTTGACGAACCTGTGCATGAACGGTGCCACTTAGATCAAATGACCTAGCTTCGAGGCAAGGCCCGTCGAAAGGTCTTTGATTGGGTGACACTTGAAGCGTATGAGAAGAGTAATGACCAAGAGAGGATTCGTCTCTCCCGGTCAATGGGAGTTAGTGTCGTAGGGTTAGTTCGGTCTTTAGTAAAATCTCTGGCCAGAGTTTGTTGGAAGAAGTCCAACATTATTTTACTAAGGATCGATATAAACTAACCGGAGTCAAGTTATTGGGGTTGACAGTTTGACCGTACCCTAGACTTGATCTACACGACATAGTTAAGACGAAGAGACTATAACTGCGGAATTTATCACGGAAACAGTCAGGGTGGTTTCGACAATACTTATGTCAATGAGTAAACCACATAATGATGATTCCTAAAGCAGGGACGGTAACCACTGCTCGTGGTCACTGTTGTATAGGGCTTCGAGCCCAACCTGTTGTAAGGGTCAGGCTGTAGGGTCTCACACAGAGTGTGACATTCGTCTAGTAATAGGTAGAAATTAGTTAGAGAGAATAATTTGCATTTGATGCAAGGGATAAAATATTGCAAAAGATGTTTGCAATCATCTCCTGCATTCGGGATAAATGATCCTGAGTGCAAGTGGGAGATGTAGAGGAATATGCCCTCGGATCATTTGTATTTGATGCAAATGAAAATTTAAGCCTAGATAGGGACTAATTTGCATATGATGCAAAAGAGATTAAATGTGTCTTAAATTTTTAAGACTATATTTAATTACATAAACGCGTTGAAAAGGTTACCTAGATGACGGGATCGTCCCGCTCTAAACGCAGGTTCAAACCGCGTCAAAAACGGAGTCCAAATGCACAAGTTATAGCCAAAACAAGTCAGCCCAAACTGTTGGGCTGAAACCAGCGAAAATGGAGGCCCACCAAGACCGAATTTTCTGGTTAGGGTTTTTTGAAACCTGTGATTTTCTTGACGGCTACGTTTCTAAGAGAAGCATGACTTTTGGCTAACTTTGGACAATTGTTTGAAGGGTCAAACGGACTCGGATTGACGAGCCGTTTTTTCCTACGCGTTCACCGTTGAACCCTCTTTGATTTGGTAGGCTGTACCAACATTGAAGCTCAACAGTGAGGGAGTTAAAATTCGAGGAAGTTTGCCCTTTGTGAAAGGCAAACTAACTTGATTTAATTAATCCCAAATTAATAGTCCCACCTCGGTTGTGGAGAAAAGGGGAGAGTCAGCCGCCTCTATAAATAGAGGCCCTCCCCCTTCCTCATAACTCGTCCCAAGCTCTAGATCTGAGCGGCTCTCGTAAATGTTGGAGCACGCTCAGATCTACGCTAAATTAATATTTCTCCTCTCCCTATAAATTTCTGCCTTGCTCCTGAGGGCTCTGGCAAAGCCGCAAAGGAGTTCGGATTCAGATCCAAAATCTAGGCGGAGGTTTCACTCGCGTGAAACTTTCTTCAGCGCGTGGTTGGCTCGGCGACACGGGATTGATAGCCTCGGGATGCGGAGCGGTTCGAGTAGCGGTTCAGGGAGCGGTTCGAGGAGCGGCTCGGCGTGGGACGGGAGCGGCTCGGAAGACGGTGCGGAACATCTCGCCTGCCCCAGGGTTGAGATTCCGGGTATGTGTTTTTTAGCATTAGTTTAATTTAATCGCAGTAGGCTAGATCCTTCTTGGGATGGTCAGACCCATCCCAAGTCGGCATAGATTTTGGATTAGGGTCTTGGACCTTAGGGTTAAATGTTAATTAGATTAACATGATTATTTTCCGCTGCTATTTCTGTCTATGTTCCGTCTGACTTAGGACGGACATAGAGTTTTTGTGCCATAAGGGTCCCAGAAAACCCTTCAATAAGGAGTCTGAAGGTGATCACGTCCATGACCGGGGAGTATGTGGCATCA
The DNA here is from genome assembly GCA_030789695.1 of Scilla litardierei. Classification (NCBI taxonomy): domain Eukaryota; kingdom Viridiplantae; phylum Streptophyta; class Magnoliopsida; order Asparagales; family Asparagaceae; genus Scilla; species Scilla litardierei. The sequence continues at coordinate 138,470,892 of CM061131.1, forward strand.
AAATCTACCCCTGGGTGTTGGGTAAAACCCTGCGCTACAAGCCTTACTTTGCAGCAAAAGATCTCGTTGTGTTCATTTCTTTTTCTAACAAATACCCATTTATAACCCATAGGTTTTACACCTTTTGATATCTGGACAATTGGTCCAAAGACCTCGCGTTTTGTGAGTGAGTCCAACTCCACTCATACTGCCGCTTTCCACTTTGGCCAATCATCTCTGCTTTACATTCTGTCAGAGAGTGTGGTTCAATATCATCGTCACAGTATGCGACATTGATGGCAATATTGCACATAAATGTGTCATTTACAATGGTGCTCTTTCTGTCCCAATACTCCCCAGTTTGTATATAGTGTATCGAAACTTCATTTTCTCCCGGTTTTTCCTCTCTTTGAGAGTTTGGAAGAGATAGAGGAGCAGGGCTTATAGTAGCATTCTGTGGTGGTATTGTTTGACCATTGCCAATGGTCCTACTCTTTCGAGGGACTTGATCCTTGGATCCAGGTGGTCGTCCTCTCTTTTTAAGAGGTCCAACCATCTCTGCTGCGGCGGATTGCATCCATTTTACGGTATGTTAATCCTAGCTGGAGTGTTAACAGCAGGGACGTGTGATCTGACAATCTTCTGATTGTCAGTAAATCTGTCCGGTATGAGATGGACAATGTTTTGGATATGGAGGATCTTCAGGACCTCCTCCTCACACTGGCTCATGGGCGGATCAAATTGACTTAATTTCTTAGTATCCCAAGAGATACTATCTGAAGCTTCAGGATTCTTGGTTTGTAAGCCTAGTCTTGGAAATGACGTTTCATCAAATTCACAGCCTTTTAGACGTGCCTTGAAAACGTCTCCCGTAAGGGGTTCTAGGAATCTTATTATGGAGGGTGTGTCAAACCCAACATAAATGCCTTGGTGACGTTATGGACCCATCTTTGTCCTTTGTGGTGGTGCTATGAGGACGTATACTGCACAACCAAATATTCTCAAGTGTGAGACAATTGGTGGTACTCCAAGTGCTAATTGCATATGAGAAGATGACTGACCTCCAGAAGGTCTGTATTTTATTAAAGATGCACACTAATAGAAAACAGCATATCAGCCATGGATTATTAGCCACGGATTTAATCCGTGGCAGATGTTCAATTAACTGCCACGAATTATTCCATGACTGATTTTCCGTGGCTGAAGGAAGTAACAGCCACGGAACATCTACCACGGACCACATCCGTGGTAGATTAACATAATCAGCCACGGATTTTATCCATGGCAAATGTATTAGACCACGGATATAATTTTTCACGGACTTGTCCATAACAGATATAAATCTGCAATGGAAATTTCCGTGACAGGATGTCTGTCCACCACGACTTGATCTGTGGCAATTGCGCAAATTATTTCGCCGAATTAAAGGCGGTCGAGAGCGGGAATTTTCCCCCTCACCCAAAAATGTTGCCCCATTTCTCTCCCTTTGCGGCTTTGCCCTATGTCTTTTCACTCTTTCTCTTGGGTAGGGTTTGCCACTGCTGTGGAGGAGGGGCGCCGCCCCCTCCTCCTTCACGCTCCTCCTCAGATTGAGGAGGAGAGTGAAGGAGGAGGGGGCGGCGCCCCATCCTCGCATCTGTTTTAAGTGAACGAGGGGGCGGCGCCCCATCCTCCTCCCCTCTCCGTCGATATGCTCCCTTGTAAGATCGCCAGAAGCACCACCATCGACGTCATATCTAGCGGCATGGGAGGAACAAGAAACGGTGCTCTTCAGCTTGTGAGTTCACTGCATTAAGTTACTCGATTTATTGAATCATTATATCGTCAATTTATTCCTATTTGCAACAAATTTTGATTTTCTTCTTCTGATTTTTATCTTCTTATTTGGGTTTCTGAGTAAAGCTCAAATTGGAAAGGTTTGTCAACCTTTTCTTTTGATATATCGATGCTGCCTGAGCGAAGATTTCACATAGTACTTGCTTAATTATTCTGCTGGTTTGTTTATGATTTTAGTCCATCCTTGCTAAATTTGATCTTTCATTGGTATTATGCTATATATTCTGAGATCTTAAGTAATTTTACCTAAAAGCATTTCAGGCCTTCTTAGGCTCTGTTTGGTGTCTCAAATGCTTGAGTTTATTTTTTGGAGCCACTACATAGAGATGAATTAATGTATTTTTTTCAGTTTGCATGTTTCTTTTAGAAACTAAGTCTGTACTCTATAGCCAACTAAAAAAGAAGATCAAGTTCCGATCTGGGGAAGATTTTCAATTTAACATGTTTTATTGATCTAGCCTGGGCTTATCTTAGATATACAAGGCCACAAAGAAAGTTGAAAGTTGCAAACTATTATTTTCAGATCATATTACTTGACTTGAGTGAACTGTCAAGTTTACTTATTCTTAATTTCATCATGAATAAGCAGAGAACAAATGCCAATAGCTTTGGCGATGAAAAATGGTGTGGTCAGAAATAGGAAGACATGGAATCTAATCTATAAATTATTGGCCGTTTCATTTCCTTTCTAAGTTTATAAATATTGCTTAAGGGACATGATATATCGTAAAAAATAATATTATTTAATTGGTGTGTATACACGCGGTATGTTGGCAGAGCATAATGGGGGGGGGGGGGGGGGGGGGGGGTCGCAAATTAATTCCACACTGTTTTTGGTATTTGAGGCATGAAAACCCTGCATTGTTCATGTAAACCCTACGGTTTTACAATGTGTAGGACATCCAAATTACAGGCTATGAAACTCCATTTAGACATTCAAATAAGCCTCAATTTTGTAAACTAGAATTTGGATTCCAAACTTCAACTGATCACAGTTTTTTTTTGTTTTTGATACATCGGAATGGAATCACATTTTGAAAGGCTACTTATAACTAGGCTACTTATAACATCTTCACTAATTTTGTGTTGAATGACAAAATGCCATCCATTTACATTCTATATTGTTATATTTATTTCTCATTTCCTAAAGCTTATGCTGCCTTGTTTCAACATATTGTTGCATTGACTTCTTAGCTTGACATGAGAAGAAACATGTCTCGTTAACTTGCAGGAAAATGATGAAGGGGATCCATGCAGCTCGAGATTTGATTTCACCTACAAGATATTTTTTTTTGACTATTTCTACCCATTTCAGAACCTGGAGTCGGAGGTGCCCAGGGCACGAGTTAAGACATCCAAGACCAATGACATACGCTTCTCCTGATCAAGGTGCATTCAACTTTGATTAAGGTAACCCACATGAAGTAGGTTTTTTTGGAGCTCTTCAAATCCCACATCAAATCCTTCGACTACTTCATTGACAAAGGGATGGAGCTTGCTCTCAGATCCATCGAAGCCAGAGAAGTCATCGACCCTATAACTAACAATAAGCTTAGAAATATCCTTTCTTTATATATGTTCTTTTAGATTATTATTCGTTTGTGTTATTGTTTATCGTTATTGTTTCTGTTTTCATTGACTCTCGATCACTTTATTTGGGTGTTCCCAGGCTGTCAAACCCTAAAGAAGTCACTTCCACCCATGTGATTTTATCCGCTGATGGTGGAAATCTTTGTTAGTATGCATTATGTGTGAGTTCTCTGACAGGTTGACTATTACAAAAATACATAGCCTTTTATTTTTATTTTTACATGGTTTCCAGGAATAGACGGCAAAGATTTTTATTGTCAATATGTTGATGATCAGATGATCGCATGCTTTTTTTGTGAGTTCTCTGAGCAGATGATCGCGAGTTTCTAGTAATATTTTTATTTGTAAATATGTTGGACCGAATTATTTTGATTTTCTATTTTTTAAAAAAGTTATGTCTATTATTAAATTTGTGCTTAACAGATCTCCTGATTGGATGAAAAGGATTCATGTAGCAGACCCGGATTATTGAAATAATTTTTCTTTTGTTGTTATTGCAGTGTAAGCCCTTTTTAGAATTGTAATTTTGAAATGCAGACATACGATACATGCTGAATGCTTTACAGAAATGTTGAATCATGCTCAATAAGTTTCATTCAACTTAGAGCTGCGTTAAAGTTCTAAAAGAATATGTATATCCTTAATGCCTCTTTGTTCTTTTTTTCTTGACAGATACTGTTGTCCAATATGCTCAATATGCTCCAAGTCGGTTATGGATATGTCAAGATATTGGAAAAAGCTTGATGAGGAGGTAAGATTATGACAAGCTTCTAAAGCAAACTCCATAAACATTTATGCTTTCCATTCAACCATGGAAGATGCAGTGACAAATCATCCCATGTCATTGGAAGAGCATCACGTGATAGGTGCAGGTACTAGACAAGAAATGAATAATAAGATGGAAACATATGCTCATAAGAAACTAATGCATTGATCAGAACCAGACATAACTAGATAGTTTTGTTATTTATCAAACAAAACCAAGATGTTGATAGCAAATCACCTATATGCTATTAAATTTATCTACCTAGCAGTATTGGCATTCTTGCGAGTTATGGGTGTCGGTAACCTTTTCTACCTTTAGATACTTCTATATCAGTTGTGGATCATTTCTAGTTTAAAAAAATCATTCATAATACTTGAAATGAAACCAGATGTTCACCATATATAACTTGATGCACATATTTCTATACATGGTGTTTTAAAAATTTGAATATGTGACTGCAAGATAAAATGTTCTATTGTTAGTCAACTAAGATATGCATGCAACCGGAGAGATTCTGTTGGGAGTAGAGGTAGAATACCATGACTTATGTGTCAAAAGACTAGGATGAAAGAATGCCAATTTTTTTATATCCTTTGTGTTTATTTGTTTTTTGGCAATTGAATCCTTGTTATGTTGCCATTAACTAGGGCATTTTGACCCTTTTGAGGCTTACTTTGTTGCAGACATCCTGAATGAAATTATTATAATATATTCACACCATTGTGTTAAATCGGTAATAATAGGATTGTTGAAGGAAAGTTATCCAAACAGACATACAGATGGCTTGGGGGATGCATTATTAAGAGGTAATAATAGGCTTGGGGAGCCTGAGGTGAGCTCAAGTTCGCAAAATTTACAAATTTGCCCAAATGCTAATACTAGTTAATGTGTCCACATGTTGTGTTAATGGGCTTTGTTGAAGGATACAGAGTTGGTGGGGGGGGCCATTGGGAGAGGGGCTTGATTCAATTTATCCAGGGGAGCATTCGACCCCTTGGGCCTTGCTGATGACACCGAGGCAATTGCAGTTGAAGGTGCAGAGTTGCTGACCAGCTGTCCATGTTCTCCATGTTTGGATTCTGCGTACATGCGATAGTCACCGGCAAAGGGCCAATCGAGAACTTGTTGGATCAGTTGGAGAACCCGACTGCAAACAATGCATGGGCTTACGCCACCAACTTCGTTCCTAGTAAGTGAGGTTGATGATGAAACTTGGATTTAAGGATGTGTAATAGCATGACTGATGAACATGTGTAACAGTATGATGAAAAATTGGTTCATGTCAAGTCTTGTTGATTCAATATTGATTGTATGATTTGCTCACTTGAGCATTTCTAGTGATATTATGTCAGATAGCCTGCTAGGTCTTATGATGTGTATGTTGTGTGCCTTTCTTGTATCATCTCTTAATAATTATCTGAAAAAATGTATTGTCTCTTGGTCGATATATTTTATGATGTGCATTTTATTGTTAATAATATGTTGATTAATGTTTGGGAGGTTGTTTCGAAATCAATAGAATGTTGTTAATGGTTGAAATGAGAGTAATATTTTGGCACGTAATAATATTTTGAATTCTAATTTTAAAAAAAAAAATTTAACCATTAGCCACGGAATATCCGTGGCTAACTTTCATTAGCCACAACGATTGCCGACAGACTGGCCGTGGCTAATGAACATTAGCCACAGATTTGCAGTGGCTATTGATTAACATTAGCCACGGCAAATCCGTGGCTAATGTTCATTAACCACGGAGTTTTTTTGTCACGGCTTATTTTGTGGCGAATGACAACATTTACTCCAAGTGCTAATTGCATAGGAGAAGATGACTGACCTCCAGAAGGTCTGTATTTTATTAAAGATGCAGCATGCAATATTGCATGACCCCATGCATTCACTGGCAACTGGGATTGAAGTAGTAATTGACGAGCAATCCATTGCAGTCTCTTAATTAGAGATTCTGCTAACCCATTTTGGGTGTAAACATGTGCGACAGGATGTTCGACTTCAATGTCCGATGCTTAGCAATAGTCTAGAAAAACTTATGATGTAAACTTCCCCGCATTATCCAGACAAAGTTTCTTTATCTGGTGATTGGGGAAGTGGGCCCGCAACTTGATTATCTGAGCTAAAAGCTTAGAAAATGCTAAGTTACGTGTGGACAGTAGACACACATGTGACCACTTAGTAGATGCATCTATCAGGACCATAAAGTACCTGAAAGGACCACTTAATGGGTGTATAGGCCCACAAATGTCCCCATGGATTCTTTCTAGAAAGCTAAGAGACTCCAAGTCCACTTTAAGTGGAGAGGGTCTCGTTATTAGTTTACCCTTGTAACAGGGTGGACATGGAAAATTACCTTTTTGAAGAATCTTCAGGTTCTTTAAATTTATACCCCTTGAGCTATTTATGATGCGGTACATCATAACCGATCCAGGGTGTCCCAGTCTACTATGACAAAGTTGGAATTCTGGTATTTGAGGGCACTGCAGGTGCTCCGTCATGTATACTTCTGGAGAGTGAATACTTGTCTGGTAGACACCCGTGGGGAGTCCCTCGATATGCTCCATAATGGTTTTTATACCATTTTTAAAAGACGTTACGTGCAAGTATTCTTTTTTATTTATCCTCGACCGTCTCAAAGTGATACCCGTTTAAATGGATATCTTTAAAACTTAGAAGGTTTCAGATTGATTTAGGTGAGTATAGCGCATCTCTAAGTTTAATGTGTGTGTTATTGGGGAGCAAAAATGATTGCTTCTCATGATCCTTCAATTATGTCGGCTGGTCCTGAGATTGTTCTCAATGGACCAGAGTAACTACCGATGCTCGTAAAGTAGTCTATGCATTGAAGAATAGAGTGCGTTGACGTACTGTCCACTAGACATATAGATTCCATATCTAAAAAATGAAAAGCATTCAATAAATACTACGAAAAAGAGAATACTTTCATTAATGTTTTAAAAAGCTGACCAACAAAGTAGCTAACATGGAATAGAAAGACATAAAGTAAGATGTAGTGCGAGAAAGCAAGATACAGATGGTCCATGACTACATAGTGTCGTCATTCATGAAATCTTCTGGATTCCATGTAGTAGCTGGTAACACTGCCCCATCTATCGAGTTTGTCTCAGTATGAGGCTTGAGACTTGCTTGGTAAAGGTCCTGTAAGCGTCTGGCTGTGCGGCAGTTTCTGGACCAATGGCTCGTCATTCCGCATCTAGAGCATGTGTCCTCCTAGTCTTTCTTGGGAGGACCACCTTTATTGGGCGTCCGATGTTGCTTCTTTGCCACGAACTTCTGGTTTTGCTAAGGAGCCTTAGGGATAGCCTTTTTCCGCTGCTTCAGTTCTTTCTATTTCTGGAACTTTGCCTTCTTATCCGTCTTCTTCTTCTGGGAAGACTGGAAATGTGCCTCTGCAAGAGGTGGAAGTGGAGCGGAGCCAGTAGGGCATAGATTGTGAGTGGCAATCAACAACTTTCTATTCTGTTCGGCCATTAGTAGGCATGAGAGCAGATCAGAGTACTTAGTGAACTTTTGTTCACGGTACTGTTACATGAGGATCATGTCCTTCTCATGAAAAGACGTAAAAGTCTTCTCTAGCAACATCCTCTCTGTCACAGTCTCACCACATAACTTCAGGCGTGAGGTGATTCGGAATAATGCTGAGTTATATTCCGCTACGGATTTGTAATCCTGTATGCGGATGTGAGTCCACTCGTACTACGCAAGAGGGAGTATGACATCCCTTTGATGTCTGTACCTCTCCTCAAGTGTGGTCCATAGCTCATAGGGTTCCTTTACAGTAAGATACTCATCCTTCAGGGTCGAGTCTAAGTGTTTCCTGATATAAATAATGGCTTTCGTCTTAAGTATATCAGAAACTTCTTCTGCAGTAGAGGCTTATATAGAAGCATCCTTTTCAACTGTGGCAGTACTGATTGTTAATTTTGTTGTGCGTGTTAGATTGAACCCATGAGAACGCAAATGGAACTTCAAGTCCAGCTGCCAACTCAAGTTGTTCGACCCATCAGCCTTCAGGACCAAGAAATCAACATTAGCACGTCTGGTCATCTGTGCAACCTAGCAATATAAAGATAACACGAATTATTTGACTATTAAAGTAAAACATCCACGCATTTAATATGAGCAAAAAATTAATTTAGAACTATGGTGATCAGCCAGCCGAGCACTAAAAAGAAAAAGAAAAAGTCCGAAGATGCATCCAGTAAATAAAAAAGTGCATAAAATAAAGACAACTTGAAAACTTTAAGAAAAGCACCTTTCTCTTTATGCAAGTGCCTTCATCTCCATGGGGTAATCCTTCAGCTTTGACTTTTACATTTATAACCACATATACAAGTCCTTTCAAAAAGAAAAAAATTGCAGAAAAAGGGAAAAATGTCGGAAACCTAGCTGATCCCTAAAAACATAGTTCTAAATAGCATTCCACGCAGATAATATATACACGAAGGCACGGCCGGCCTAGTCGTGCACGAAGGCACGGCCGCCGCGTCTTAAGGGCACGGCCATGGATCATTAAAAAAAATCAATTTTTGAAAGTTTTCTAGATATGCGGATCTAAAAAATTCGTTTTTTACCTGTTCATGAACACGTGATGTAAAACATGCAGATCTACATAAAAAGCAAGTCTAGATCTAAAAAATTCGATTTTTACCTTCTAGATTCGGCTATGGAATCTAGACGACGGTCGATGAAGGATGCCCTTTACGCTCCTCGTTGAGAAGAACAAGATCTTCTTAAAAATTGACGTTGTGGATGAACTCCTCCTTGAGAGCCGTCGTCTTTTTCCTTCGAGCAGATTCATGACGATAACGTGTTATGAAGGAAAAAGCGTAGGGTAAAAGGTGTTAAAGGGTTATGAGCCCCATGCCCTCATATATATAGCTTTCAATGATGGGTGGATACCCAATGGGCCCAACGGGCCTATTCACAACACCAACCTAACTTTTTAGTTTTTTTTGGTACTTTAACAAGGTTGTCAGTTCCTATTTTTATGTGTATTTGAACCCAGTAAATTTGCATACACACACTGCAATTGAATGAAATGCATGAGTTCACATATATTTTACTATTCTTTCTGTGCACACCATTTAAACAGATACGTACAATGTAAAGATCATTAGTATTAGTGATTATTGATTCATACGGATCGTAAAATATCTCCCTATTTATACAAGGTGCGAAGGTCGATCAACAGATATATATTGTTTTGATAGACAAGCCTGAAAGCGAGTAGAAATTTGAACATCACCACCCATTTCCTCCCCTTGCAAGAAACGTGGCATAATCAAGAGAGAATCAAAGCAACGTACTAGTCAATTTCCATCAGCCTTGTTGACACATGACCCACACGTTAATTGCTTTTAAGCGTGTACGTTTAGTCATCCGCAGAGCTGTTAAGCCAGTGGATTAGCTGTGTTATTCGCTAGTTTAAACAAGAGAAACGAGTAGCGGATTAACGTTCACGTATAAGAGAAGCAAAGCAGGAAGGAAGGAAAGAGGTCGTAGGGCTATTCACTTGGTGGCCAGATAGGAGAAAGATGGCGATCATGCGCTGCCCGCTGAGGGCGCAGCAGGAGATGAGCATCGGCGAGTTCAAGGCGTGGCTGAGGCAGTTCGACTCCGACCGCGACGGACGGATCGACAGGGACGAGCTGCACGGGGCGCTCCACGACCTCCGAACGGGGTTCGCGTGGTGGAAGGCGCGGCAAGGGATGAAGCAGGCCGACGGCGACGGGGACGGGAAGCTGGACCAGCAGGAGCTGGCGAAGCTCGTCGCTTATGCGGAGAAACGCCTGCACATGAAGATATACGCCGGTGATTTGTACTGATCAGTTCTTTTGTTGGTGTCTTGTGGCTTTCGGAGTGGGTGTTGCACTTGTAGTTATGGTTGGTTTGCTGGTTGTGATGTTGCATTGTTGTTTGACAAGTGAATTGTATCAATGGAGTACGTATGTTTTGTTTATATTTTTGTCCCAAGTCAAAAATATAGTGATTTATCTAACACAGATGCAATTTTGTCCCAAGTCAAAGCTATTTTTATGTTTCTCAGCATGTCTTTGTAAATAGGTCCAGTTAGTTTGTTTTTGTCGAGGATTGATTCGTGGCAGTCATGTGCTGCAAAAGAATTTTAAAAGAGTTACGATAATGAGGCAGATGTTCTTAAAATAATCAAATTAGTTATCGTCTAATTATTTCTCTCACTAATTTTCACAAATATCTTCAAACCGAAAGATATAGACGAAAATCATCATATAATTTATTAGTGGGAATTCATATCCAACTATCCTGAGTTTTACAACCTTAACCTTCGTCAACAAGTTATAACACTACATAGTTGGTAGACAAACTCTGTGTCAATTGCAACACTTTCCAAATCTCAATTATGGTTTTTGCACCCAGCTAGCCCTTTATGACATTGACCTTCGTCGTCAAAGCAGAAAGTCTAGTTTAATCTTTTCCATCGTTTCGCATTCAGTAAAATGTGAGTAATGTTCTCTTGACCTTCATCACATCCCCCGAATCCACTTATGGTTGCAAAGATGCATCACCTAGGATTGAAAAACTAAAGCTTGACCTTCATCAACAACAATGGCATCAATCTAATTATGTACTCTAAACCTTTGAAAAGATGGAGGGCTACAGATAATCCTTAAAAGGATTTTGAATGTAATAGACTTGATATAGTTGGAAAAACTAAGTCATGTAATTTGATGATGACTCCACATTGAGTGACTATGAGGCCAGTCACTACCATCCGATGGTATATATTAACGCACATCAGTCTAAACAGAATATCGATGTCTCGTCTTGATATACCTCCGACCAAGAACAGTTCTGGAAAAATGATCGACAGACACATTGGCCTTATTATCATGATCTTATCATGATCCCAATGTCATCTCATAAATCCTGAGACTTTATCAATGCATCATATAATCACAACAACACCCACAGAAGTGATGCAGAGAATATCATAGATAAAGATTTTCAAATAGCTTACTATCATTTCGAACGAGATGTTTATTATAATTACAATAATTGTCTTAAGGGCATACATTCCTTAACATAATAGACAATGAATTGTATAATGATATAATTCTTCCGTCCCTTCTCAATGCCTACTCTTAGTTTATAATAGATTTTCATATGAACAAACTGGATTGCACACTTCCAGAGCTTCTCAATATGTTGAGGCAGGCTAAGATCTCCATTTTTGGGGATAAGACGCCAGTTATGCTTGCTAAGACTCCTTTTCTACTCAAATCATCTGCCAAAGAGAAAAAGAACAAGCTTACCAAGCATACGGATGGTGTCAGACGGGCAAAAGGGAAGAAGGATGCATTGTCATCTATCTAATGACATTACTGTCATAAGCAAGGCCATAAGAAGAGAAATTGCAAGGATAACTTGGAACATTTTGGATGTAGGAGTATGTGTTGTCTCATCTTTAACATGTATTCATTATTCAAAATGAACTCCCTAATTTTAAATTAACTTGAGTGTAAGAAACCTAAGTTAATTCTCATATATGTAAATGTTACATGGAATGAGAATAAATAGAATAGTAGGATTTAGTAGGATAACTCTACTAGTTGGGAATTAGAGCAAGTGTTGTTACATTACCATAGAGTATATTCTCACCAAATATTGCATTATGGAAATGGCTCTATTTTACGCAATGCATTTTATGCACCAAATATGATATTGTGTCTGTTTCTTTATGGATAAAGAATGATACATATTGGAGAATGTTGTGGACATTTCTATAGAAATGATTTTGGTACACCAAATAAAAGAGTATATGATTTGAATTCGAATACCACATTAAATATTGATAATATGAATAAAAGAAAAACACCAAGAATAAATGAATCTTATCTTTTGTTTTGTAGACTAGGTCATATTGGCAACAAAAGACTTATAAATGGCATAGAGAAGGATTTTTGAATCCTTTTGATTATGAATCATGCATGCAACTTGTAAGTCATGTCTCAAAGACAAGATGGCCAAAACACCCTCTATAAAACAATTGGAAAGTGTTAGTGAACTCTTGGGACTCATACCTGCAGATGTATGTGGCTTAATGTCTACACAAGGTAAAGGATGATATTCTTACTTCATCACTTTTACTGATGACCTCTACAGATATAGATATGTGTTCTCGATAAAACACAAATCTGAAGCCTTTGAAAGTTCAATGAGTAGAAGTGTGAAGTAGAGAAACAGACTGGAAAAAGTATTATAATTCCAGATCGATGAGAAAAATACTAAAGTCTGAAATCTCTTGTGTATCTAAAAGAGATCTCTCGCAGGTTACTCCTCCTTACACACCACAACACAATGGTGTGTCAGAGAGAAGACATCGCATCCTATTAGATATGATGTGATCCATGATGAATAACGCTGAGTTACGTCTTTCATTCTGGGGTTATGCCCCAGAAACAGCTATACACATATCAAACATGGTTCCGTCCAAAGCCATGCCTACCACTCCCTATGAGATATGAACTGGGAAAAGACACAATCTTAAATTTGTTAAGATATGTGATTGTATAATGCACAATCCAGGTAAATTAGAGGCTAGGTCCGTTTAGTGCAAATTTGTGAGACATTCTAAGAATTCTCAAGGATATCTGTGCTATCGTTCCGATGAACAAAAGGTGTTTATTACCATACATGTCACCTTCCTAGAGAAGAAGTCTCTTAGTAAAGAGACACTTGACAAAGTGATAGATCTCGAAGAGGTTCGAGAAATACAAACTTCAACAGACCAATGGACAGAACCAAACATCAATGCTTCTTTTGTTGAACCTCTAATTAGGTGATCTGGTAGGCATTCCAATCCACCGGAGATATACTACGATTTTCTCGTCGATGGTGGAATAGAGCATATCATCATAAATGACAGCGATCCTACCAGTTTCCAAGAGGCCATGCAGAGTGGGGACTCTACAAGATGGCCTGATACAATTAAATCTGAACTGGATTCCATGAACACCAATAAAGTATAGACTTTGAAGGGTGTTCCCAAAGGAGGTCAAACCCATAGGGAACAAATGGATCTTCAAGAAGACGATCGATGCAAATGGGAAGGTAGAGACCTTCAAGGTAAGGTTAGTGGCTAAAGGATATCGTTGCAGACTTGGCATAGACTATGACGAAACTGTTTTGCTAGTAGCCATGCTCAAATCCATTCGGATTTTGCTTGCTATAACGACCTACTATGACTACAAGATCTGTCTAATGGATGTAAAGACAAACTTTTCTAAATGGTGATTTAGAAGAATGTGTTTATATGATTCAGCCAGTGAGCTTCGAAGTCAGCATGAGAGAAAGAAAAGGTTGCAGATTGCTTAAGTCCATTTATAGACTAAAGTAAACATTAAGGAACTGGAACATCGATTCGATGAGATAGTCAAAAAGTTTGGCTTCATCAAGAATGAGGATAATACATGCATTTATCTGAAGGTCAGTGGGAGTGCTGCCACATTCCTCATATTATAGGTGGATGATATGATGTTGATTGGTATCAATATAGAGATGTTGGATCAATCAAATTATAGATGTCACTATATTTCTTCATTAAGAGTTTAGGAGAAACTTGGATTACCGCAAAAGATATATTCTAAGAACTTGAGAAGTACAAAATATATAAGGGTTTATGATGGGAGTAATAATCTTTCGGTAAAAAGATTTACCGACTCTAAGGTTCCAATGTGACATGGATGATAGCTGATTAGAGAAAGTATAAGTTTTCAACCTTAATGGTAGGACAGTGGGTTGGAAGAGTTCCAAGTAGGATATTATGGCTAAGTATACAAATGTATTGAGATAAATGGTTATATGTAATGATGCAGCAAATGAGGCGGTCTGGATGTAGAAGTTCGTTTCAGAACTTGGTGTTGTTTCTTCGATTGTTGATCTAATACCTTTTTATTATGATAACAATGTGACAGCTTCTCTGGCCAAGGAACCTAGATCTCACAAGATATCTAGACACATTGACAAAGTTTTACTTGATACGTGAAATCCTAAGATGCCCATTGAGATACAAAGTGTTAGTACAGACGATAATGCAGCAAACCTGCTCACGAAAGCCCTTCCACAAAACAAACTGAAGTGATTAGTGGATAAAATTGGTATGAGGTAACGTAAAAATTAGCAAGTGCAAGTGAGAGATGTTGTGGAATGTATGACCTTAAGACAATTATTGAAATTGTAATAGACATCCTTTTCGAAATGATAGTAAGCTATTTGGTAATCTTTATCTGTGCAATCCTTTATGTCACTCATATGATTGTGGTTGTGTTATTTGATGTATGGATAAATTCTCAAGACTTACGTGAGGAGTATTCGGATCATGATGCGACCATGATAATAAGGCCAATATTTCCGCCAAACATATGTCCAGAAATGTTTTTGGCTAAAGGAATATAGAGACGGGACATCGATATTTCGGTTTGATCAGTGTACATTGATCTATAACATCGGATGGTAGTGGCTAACCTCATAACCACTCGGTGTGAAGACATTGGTAGATGATGCACATATGCTTGTTAGAGAACAAGTTCACAAAACAACTTACTAGAGATACTTCTGTACGGTTATAATACTTTGAGTGTCAATAAAATATTGCATATGACAGTAGGTGCTACATAGTACTTTTGACCGGAGGTGCACTAACAGACTTTGCATGATTATACTTTGGTATTACCGAACATTTGCATTACAACTGATGTGTAGGTACCTGCTGGGTATAGTTAGAAGCATATGAACAGAGTGGCCATGCTGCCAGGATTCGTCTCCTCCGGTATGTGAGGTTAGTGTCGTAATAGAGTCAATAGATCCATAGTAAATCTCTGGACAGGATAGTAGATGAACTTGTTAAGAGTTAATAAGTGTCATCCAACCGATAACTATGGGGATCACATATGACTCAAGGGTTTAAAATGTAGTTGGTTTTGACTCTAAATCATATCATATACACCTTAGCGACATAGTCTTGACAAAGAGACCAGACTGCACAGATCTATCATTGTAAGTCCTAGATTATCTCGTGCAGATTTCAGTCTCACAAACCAGATAATAATGGTTCTGAAACGGGGTCGTCACGCTCAGCTAGAGTTGGTACCAATTGGTGACATGATATAATCGTCTCACTACTAAAGTAAGAATAGGGCTACTATAGTCTCACACTAATGATGAGCTACTTACAAAAAGTGAAGGCAGAAACTTTGAGTATGTATGATATACAATGGCATAGATCACAAAGAGCTATGATCAGATGAAAGAAAGAAGAAGACATAGTCATTTAGTTGTGACTAGTCAACTAGCGCTGTGTCTCAAGTCAACTAGTCAACAACTAGTCGACTAGTGCTTTTGCACTAATCGAGTAGTCAGGCCAAACTACGTAAGTTAGCACAGGTAGCTGACTAGTCGACTAGTATATGATACTAGTCGACTAGTCTTGACATGACATGATGCAGAATTCGAGATTTGATGCAAGATATGATTGAAAATCAATTCTAAATCATATCCAATTCGTATCCAAGAGTTTTAATGCGATTAGAACTCATAAATGAAACTTATTCTTCTTCACATATTTAGGGACGATGATGAGTTCTATACAAACAATAAATCTGAATCAGATTTGGCTCTCCCTAACTCTATAAAAGAGGGTCTTGCCCAATCCCCCCGAGAACACACCAATCTCTCTTGAAAAAGTTTCATTGTGCAGAGACATTCAAACCTCTTCAGAGAGAGAATCTCTCACACAAAATCAAAAGTTTTTCCTGCTCCTTCTTCCTTACTCTAGCAAAGCTTGCGGGGCGGTTCAAGTTCTTGGAGCGCTCGTGAATCAGGAATGCATTCTGCATTCCGTGATTCATCTAAAACGCTGGTTGGAGAGGAGAACGCGGTGTTTTTGGTCTTCACTGAAAGAGTTTTAGATCTATGAATATCGCTTGAGTATGCTCGCACAAAGATCTGGTTTTTATTCAATTGTTCATCTTAGTATTGCAGTAGATCTTTGGGTTTGTCGATTGATAGTATAGAAAATGTTTAATTTTCTGTCTTTCGCTGCATGATCAAAATCGTTTAGATTACTAGCATCTTCCCTTACACTATGTAGCCTACATTCATGGCCCGCAGCGAGGCCCGGGTGCGTGTAGCGCACGAACATGCACATCACGTGGCATGCATGTTGCACATGCCACGTGGCGTGCTCTTGCGTTATCAAGTGCAGTAATGGTCGGTATCAAATGTGGCCACATGGCGAGATAAGCATCATCCAGTGGAAGATCTAGTAGTTGATGATGAAGCGGTTGTGGCCCACTGTGGCAAACGTGCCTGCGGTTGCTGCCGAACCCAAATAAGATTTGGATTCAGTACTATTCAAAAGACCCGTTAAAGTATTTTAAATGGTATAGACCATTGTTTTAGCTAAATTTTTAAGTGAATTTCATATACATGTTTGCAACTACTTATTGAAATACAAAGGGCAAACTGAATCGCTAAGAGAAAGTTGGTTAATACACAAAAGAAAGTTTTCTCCCGTGTTTTCTTCTCCAAATTCTGAGCGGGTATGATTTTTCCCTTGAACGAAGTAACATAACATGTAATCCAAAATTATTGAAGCATTAGTGATCTCTATGGCTGAACGTACTCCAATAATTGAGCAGAATCAATATAAATCTTGCTGGCAGATGCATGTGTTTCTTTTGTTTTGCGTTACTTTTCATACATATATTGCTATGTGGGGGGGTTGTAGCTTTGTTCATTGGTTCAACAATTCTTGGAATTTCGTAGGACGATTGACCCCTTGATAAGCCCATCAAGAGGCCATAAGAGCCCAACATGTGGTCCCAGAGCCACCCCAACATTTAGAACTTTGTCAAAAATGTAGTATGTTACTCAGAGTTGATTACTAGTGCAAGATTGTTTCGTCTTGAGGAGCTCCATACGCTGCAATCAGAAGCATTTATTGTTTCCGTTTGCCTTTGATTGCCTTTGAGAACTTACATTTTGGCATGCTTCATTCCGATTTGGGTTGGGCTTCACCAGATACAATGAAACTTGAAGAAAAGTTTTGGCTTGAAAATAAGAATGATTTTGTGAAGAATTTGATCAAAAGTGATTTTGTAAGAAATTAGTGAGTGGATTGATCTAGTGTAAAGTAAAATGTAATAGATTGATGCTTGGTTAAATATGATTGGGCTCGTTAGTCAAGCAGAATTATTTCTTAAGTCAGTACAAGTTTCATGCATATTCTCGAAATGCATCTCAATTCTTGAGCCTATTAGTAATATATTTTCTCCCATATACATAAACTTAGTTATAATGTTTATTTTACTAAAAACAAGTATACATGAGGGTAAATTTTGTAAACAACGCATGTATTAAGTGTTGGGAATTAACCGTCACGCTATCCCAATACCAATGTGTGCACAACAGATAATTAATAATATTGTATTGTCAACTTCCAACAAACAGAGTTAGGATTTTGGAATGAATCATAGAAAGCACAAGAATCAACACCACACAACAAGAGCAACACAGAGGTACGAGATTTATATTGGTTCGGCCAAATCTAGGCCTACGTCCAGTATTCCGTTGTCACAACTTCCACCAGATTAGAAATGTTTACAGAAAGAGATTATACACAGTCTCCCAAATATTCTCCAAACAAAATGTAGCTATCTTGATGAAATAAGCATAGCACTCTAACGATTACAAAATTTCAAGCATACAAGCAATAGAGAAAATTCAATCAGAAACCTTAGCAGAAGACTATCTCACCTCCAAGAGCTCAAGCCAACCTCTTCTTCCTCTTTCTTCTTCTAGCCAACCTCTCAAATCATCATCGTGCAACTTCTAGGGTTACAAAACCTTAACTATGGTTTAGGGATGATCTCTTATGATGGCCATTTGATTTGACTTAAAATCAGTCGAACGGCCAAGATTAAAATCCGTCCAGCTGTAATCGCAACCTTTAGACGTCTGACACCAAGCGGACAAACGTCTGGTGCCATAAAGGGCAATCCATGTCTTTAAGCAATCAGATGTCTGACCCAAGATTTCCAGACTTCTGGAAAAATATTGCTACATTTTCCCAAGAGCTGCTCAGTTTTTCTTCCCATGACTTTAGATTGCTGAAGGCAGTTGGCCAGGCTTTTGATCCTCCAGCCAGACGTCTGTTGGTCCAACGTCTGCTCTTATGCTACCAGAAGTCTAATGGATGTGTAAAGTTTATATTTGAGTTTGAAGCATAAACTTCAACACTTTACATTGCTTCAAACTTTCTTCAACACACCAACAACACTCCAAGCATCACTAAGACTCCTCCAAGCTCTCCATCATGACTTTACCCTAATTCATATCATCTCTACTTAGATATAGTATTTAATGAAATACCAATGACAATGAGAAAACATCAACCACTCACCAAGTAAAGATCAAGCTCAAGCAATGCCTCAGCTTGATTACAGGAACTGTCTTCATCAGCATATTTGCAGGATTATGATCTATCGAGACCTTCTCCAGTACTATCACCTTCTTCTCCTCCTATAAGAAGAAGTCCTGTAATTCAATGTGATTGGTCCTCGAACTGTAGGCCCGATGCTCTGCTAAGTGAATAGTCTTCTGGCTATCGCAATAAGCCTTCGTCACTTCTTGTAGAATACCCAAGTCTCGCAATAGACTTCGCAAGTACTTGCCTTCCATGATCACCTCAACTACAGCTATCAGTTCTGCCTTCGTGGTTGATAATGCTACAATAGACTGAATAACTAATTATTAGGATACTGTAGTAGTGCCCAATGTGAACACTTATCCAGTCGTATATCTCCTCCTATCTCTGCCACCAACATAACCTAAATTACAGAATCTAGAAATCACCAACCCATCACCCTTACTATAACACAAACCAATACTAGTTGTTCCCTTCAAATATCTCAATATCCACTTCATAGCCTGCCAGTGTTCCTTTCCTAGATTCTTCATGTACCTGCTGACGACTCCAACTGCCTGGGCCAAGTCTGGGAGTGTACAAACCACGACATACATCAGACTTCACATAGCACTAGCATAAGGGATAATAGACATGTAGTGTGTATAGTCGTCAGTGCACGGTGACTATCTCATAGAAAGTTGGAAGTGAGCTCTTAGTGGTGTAGTGACAGGCTTCGCCTTCTTCATTCCATAGCATGCTAGGACTTTCTTAGCTCAATTTCAACTCTGTTGAGTATTGGACTTCTCCCTACTTGGGTTTGATGATGGGTAAGCATAAATACTTGTGACTAATCCCCTCCATGCAGTTAATCCATTGCCTAAGCCTATCATGAAGATCAAATAGCAATGGATGACACTCATGGATCAATCAAAGCTCGTAACGTCGATTGGGTGATCAAAGATGAAGAGAAGACTTCAATATCATTCAATAGAAAGAAGAGAAGCAAAAATCAAATGTAGTATCTTTTTATTTTCTTTACTTTCTCATTAGAATGTATTTTTGAAGTAGATTATTGTTGGAGCTCATACATTTCATGCATTCTAGCCTATCAAGTCATTAGAAACAAATTCATATGTTTCCAACTTCTTTTATTCTAAGCTGTGATTTTAGACTTCTGACATGTGACTGAAGTACAATTTACAGGCGCATGTCTCAAAATAGTCAACTGTGAATCATTCAACAGTCGTCTATTATGCACACTTTTGACTTGATTTTTGGGATTTTAGTTCTTAACTTTCATTAGGTGACTGCTTTACAAAGTATAGGCGCCTGTCTAGTTTCATGTGCATGTGACTTGTTAGTCAGTCGCCCGTCTCATCCTGCCCAAACTTATTAAGTTTTGTCAACTTTCGCACTAGTTCCTGCAGGTGATATAAGTAGGTTTTTACAGGCGCCTGCCCATGGCACTGGCGCCTGTATATACCACTATAGTCGCATGTCCAACACTTGTTCAGAAATTTGATTTTGACAAGTTATGCACTTGTGCAACAGACGACTGACATTGGTTTCCCAGTCGCCTGCCCATGGATTTCAAAGGGGGTTTGGGTATTTTGTTTTAGGGTTTTGGAAAACCTATAAGATGGGGCTTCTACTGTTCCATTAGAGCCTCTTAGTCATTCTTTTAGCAACTCAAGAATTCATCTTCAAGCTCTTAAGCTCTTAACTCTTTCAAGCCCTAAATCTAAATCTCATCTTGTCCTCCAACTAGAACCCATTCATCATCCTCTAACTTTGGAGAAGACAAGAACAATAGCTTCTCTCTTCTTGGAAGAGACATCAACACACAACACACTTGCTCCTTCAAGTTCTACGTCAAGGCATATGTGATTGTAAGTGTTGTAATTTTATAATTTCATAACTTTCGTTATTTGTTTCACTCTCGGTTTGTGTGAGTGGTTTGCTTGATCCCTGCTGTGTCCACATTTTATACTATTTTCACATCATTAT
Organism: Scilla litardierei; assembly: GCA_030789695.1. NCBI lineage: Eukaryota > Viridiplantae > Streptophyta > Magnoliopsida > Asparagales > Asparagaceae > Scilla > Scilla litardierei. Next base: position 138,491,549 of record CM061131.1, read on the forward strand.
TCCATTGCATCTCATGCCATTTTCGCATCCAAATCCCTCATTTTACTACGATATTGCATTTCTGACGATATTTTCGAGTTTCGTAGTGTTTTGTGCGTTCTCAGTGATTTTGGAGTGATTTTGGACCCCACTTGGGTATGGACACATCCGACGTGCTCATGAGCTTATTGGCGAAGCTCTGGAGAGTTCGCCACACTTCTGGGGCCATTGGAGGAGAAGAGAGAGAGCAGAGGAGAGAGACAGCCCCAACAATTCCCCAGCAGTTCCCCAGAAAATGCTCGGCCCGAGCAGCTCAGCTGCTCGACCGAGCCATTTCAGTTTGAGAAGAGAGCTGATACGGGCTGGCTCGGACTGAGCAGTTCAGCTGCTCGATCGAGCAACCTCAATTTTCCCAAGCCAAAGCAAGCCACGACGCGGCCCGAGCAGCCGACCGAGTCGACGCCTGCTCGGACCGAGTATAACCTACTCGGTCCGGGTAGGCTAAGCAACGTCTTCAAAGATTTCTGTAGTGCTCGGTCGAGCAGCTCAACTACTCGGGCCGAGCCACCGAACGAGCAGCTCATTACTCGACCGAGTCACCTATTCGGTCGGCAACCCAAAGGCTATTTTTGAAATGTTTTTCTGAGGCCGCGATGCGCACGATTTTGGGCTTCGAAGCTGGCAGCTGTGCGGGGACTGGGAGGCGAACTTTTCATTAGGATTTTTTGGGGAGATTTTGACAGGGAGCTAGGCGATTTTTGGTAGGGATTCTTAGACCAATTTTTGTACGAAGATTTTGAATCAAATAATGGGAGATTATTGTGTTTATTTTGGATTGTTCTTGCGTTTTGGAATCTGAAATTATTTCTGGATCTGCAATTCCTATTGAATTCTCGCTGTAAGTCTTTTTGCCCTAATCTTTTGATTGCTATAATGTTTTCTTCTCTGCGAATGATGTTTTTATCTATTGACGATAACATGAGTAAGTAGATTATTCTAGGGCTGATGGGTTAGCCCTAGGATCCAATGGGAAAAATGTAGATATGGATCCCTACATTGAATTGGGGACCTAGGGTAGTATTTCGGTAGATCCTACCGAATCCGTAGATAACCCGTACTGAGATCATGCCCACAGTTTGTGGAATTGATGTGCTTAAGGGGTATCTAGAGATTCGAATAGGGAAATCGGCAGATCCAACCGAGGCTCGTGACCATCCTCGGCTCGTGCCTTGAGGGGATCCATCGACGAACTAGACCGCTACGTTGACGGCTACCGCCATTGCTCAACGAGAGCCACCGAAATACCCCACAATTCTAACCCACGAGAGTGGTACGAATTGGGTGATTAATTCCCTAGCCCTAATGCAATGCAAGGATCCTATTCTAACATTGACCCTCAATGATTCTAGCGGTGATCCCTAAAGCCATAGTCCCTTTTATTAGTATTATAACAACAACATCACCCAAACCAAATCTTTCACCCTGATAGCTATCTTACTTTAAAACTTAGAGATAAACTGAGAACCAATTGACCCTATCACCGTCCCTATGTGATTCGACATCTTATATACTATAACTCGACACCGTCCGCTTGCGTATTGAGCCTGAAATTATAGCCTAGGGGCCATACCACGCCTGGCGATCGTGACACCGCTAGGTGGAACCTAGGTGTAGGTTTCGGGTGCGTCAAGTTTTTGGCGCCGTTGCCGGGGACGACAATAGTGTTCTATCTCAGTTTGTTTTTATTTTGTGAAGTTTGCTAGCACTCCAACCATTTCTCACCCTTCCATCATTTTTATTCTTTTTATTTATTTCGGTGCTACTGACGGTATTTTTCTGAGTTTTGTTGGTGCATGAACACCCGCTACAAGGGGTCTACTAGAGAATTATTATTCGATCCTGATATCAAAAAGACAGCCAGGGCTTCGAGAGACTCTAGTAGAAGTTCATCTCCCTCTGCTCATATGGCGGAAAACAATCCTCCTCCTCCTCCTCGCACCGGGTCCATCAGGGACCACATGAAACCAACTTTTTGGAACAACTCCTCCATCCTCAGACCGCAACTGGCGGTAACGAACTTCGAGCTCAAGACGGGGTTGATTAATCTGATGCATCAGGATCCTTTCCATGGGCATCTGCACGAAAATCCCAACCGTCACATTGACACCTTCTTGGCGAAGTGTGATACGTTCAAGGCAATGGACGTTAGTGATGATGCTGTGAAGCTGCGGCTCTTCCCTTTCACTTTAAGGGATAAAGCCTCCTATTGGCTCTGGGCCCACCCTCCCAACCACTTCACCACCTGGGAGAAGTCTGCGCTTACATTCGTGGATAAGTTTTATCCACCCTCAAAGACGGTGCAGATCCGTGGAGCTATTTCTAATTTCAAGCAGCTCCCACAGGAGTCACTTTACGAAGCATGGGAGAGGTTCAAAGACCTCCGACATCAGTGTCCTCACCATGGGATTCAGTCATGGGATTTGGTGCAAAGCTTCTGCAACTGGCTCCAGCCTAGCACCAAGATGATCATCGATGCTACGGCGCAGGGCGCCCTACTTGATAAGTCTCCTGAGGAGGCTATTTATTTGTTGGAGCACATGGCGGCCAACACTCTGCAATGGAGCGATGAACGGACCGTTGTGATCCGGACTCCCGAGGTCAAGGCCGCTAGTCACTTGGATTCTCACATCGAGACCTTGTGCAAACAAGTGGCCTGCATTGAGCAGCGCTTAGACTCCATCCCCGCTTCACCCAGCACATAGTATCATCCTGCGGAAGAATATGTAGATCTGGGATATATCCATAGTGAAGACTATGATGGTGCTGAGACCTCTGAGACCGTGCAATACGTCCAAGGAGAGGGACGTAATCAGTGGCAGCATCCAACTGCCAGGAATCACCCGGGGTTTTCCTATGGAAACCCAAGCGGAGGGCTGCAACCTCCGCAATTTCAAAGACCCCCACCCCCTCTTTAGCAGCAGCAGAACCATCAGCAGGGCGGCTTCAGGCCAGCTGGGCCTTACAGGCCTCCGGGATATCAGTTCAACCGGTCGCCTCAGTAGAATTATGTGCCGGCTCCACCCAAGTCTAATCTCGAAGCCACACTGAAGACCTTCATGAGCGGCCAGATCCGCTTCAATTAGGATACATCGAACCAATTCAAGAATATAAATTCTTCACTCGATGAACTGAGGGGGCAGATGTCGCAGCTGCTGAAGAATCAGGGGAGATTGCCCTCCCAGCCGGAGACTAACCCTAGAGCTCAAGCCAATGTCGTGGTTTCGGTGACTATACGAGGAAGACGGGTGACTGACCCCGTCATGGTCCCGGTGCTTAATAAGGAGAAGATCACCATTGAAGAAGCTGTTGATGACAGCGATAGAGTTGAGGCCACTGAAGGGCCTATCACTATTGAGGAGAAAGCAGATGCACCTCCCATCATACCTACTACAACGCCGCCTCCCGTTGATGCATCTAAGGGCAAAGTCTCCAGACCTCCTTCTCCATACCCACATAGGCTAGCCCTAGCCAAATTGGAGAAGAAGTACTCCAAGTTCATATAGTTATTAAAGGGAATCCAGCTAAACATCCCTTTCATGGACGCGATCACGGAGATCCCAATCTACGTAAAATTTCTGAAAGATCTCATCACGGGAAAGAGGAGGCCCGAAGAAATAACGTTATTGGAGGATTCCACCTCCGTTATCAGAAATCACCTCCCCTGGAAGCTGCCGGATCCGGGGAGCTTTACCGTACCATGCTCCATTGGAGGGATGCCGATCAGCAGGGCGTTGATTGACTTGGGGGCTAGCATCAGCCTGATGCCCCTCTCCATCTTTAAAAGACTTCAGACTGGAAGTGAGCTGGAACCGACGAGCATGTCCATCCAGCTCGTCGATCACTCCATCACCTACCCGATAGGAATAGCGTGGGACGTTATCCTCCAAATACCCCCAGGACTATGTGTTCCAGTCGACTTCATCATTATGGATATGCCTGAGGGAGGGAGCTCTCAACTCATACTCGACCGCCCCTTTATGGCGACGGCTAGTGTTCTGATAGACGTCCGGGAAGGGACCCTCTCTCTCAACGTGGGGGATATTGAAGCTGAGTTCAGGCTACAAAAGCCGATGAGGGAGCGAACCCATGTAGAAGGGGCTAGTTATCTGGAGCTTCTTAAAGAAGAAGCAATTGAAGATTTTACTTCCGAAGGGATCATGAAGGACCCAATCAAGACAAGCATCGATGACGACGACGACCCAACTTACAACAAAGCGGTCGTCGCGTGCATCCAAGTTTTGGATGAGGAATTCCAACGTCATTCCCACAATCACAAAGAACTGGAGATCATATGTTACATGGAGGAGAATCTTGGAGTAGGCGGAAATCAAGTGCCGCCGGAATGCACCATCATAAAGATCGATGCGCGACCACTGCACGCACCAAACGAAAGCTGATATATTAGAGGGAGTCGAGCTCATGACAGAAAACGAGCGCTTATTGGGAGGCAACCCAATTTCTTAGACTTTGGATTTTATTTTTATTATTTTTTGTTTTTATTTCGTATTTTTAGACAAAACTACAAAAATCACAAAAAATTGATGTGTTCGTATTTTGTGTAGGACGGACAATTGGGGGTATGCGTATGGACATTATAAACGGAAGGAAGCTGGAGGAGAACATCAGATTCGAAGATCTGGGGAGAAAACCAAAGAAAAATAAGAGGATGGAGAGACACAGGAGACTCGACCGAGCAGCTTCTCTGCTCGGTTGTGCAGCGCAGACACGAAAAAGGTGTAATGCCCTACCAGCTACTGCACAAGTACTAGAGGGGGGGTGAATAGTACTTAAAAATAATAAGGCGTATAATTCCAAATTAAATTGCAAACAACCACCAAATCAATTTGCGGAAGCTTAAATTGAATGACAACAATGAAATTAACAAAGCAAACAAACGATGTTAATGGGTTCGGATCCACCCAAGTCTCCCCGACTTGTTCCCGGTGATCCTACGTCCCAACCACCCGGATCCCCTCCGGATACTTGAGTTAGAAACCCTAACTCAAGATTTCCACTATGAATATCTTGTGAAAAACCTTCACAAGATCAAATCATACATGCAATGGCAAAGTGAATCCCACAACCCGGGATCACAAACTTCTCTCACAACCGAGAGAGCCAATAAGCAATATAAAGAGTTTAAATGAAATAAATACTCTTACCACAAAATCCTATACCTTGAGTTTTTCTTACCCAATAGGTGGAATGAAGGATTTGAGGAAGATGAAGTCACCAAGCCCTAGCACCAAGGAAATGAGCAGCAATGGGTGCCTAGGGAAGAGTTGGAGACTTGGATCAAGCAATAGCTTGAAGAACTCACCAAGAACAAGCTTCTCTCTAGATCTAGAAATGAGAGAGAATGGGTTTCTTGTGAGGAAGAGAGCTTTAGATTTGAGGGAGAATAGCTATCTCTTTAGAACTCAATGAATCTCTTAATGGCAGCTCTTTTTCAGATAGAAATGACCTAGGTTCGTATTTATAGGAACCCAAAAACATAAGTTAGGTCAATCTCCAACGGAAAGAAATCTGGGAGAATTAGTCGGTCAAGGAACAATCACTGACCGACTAGTTCATCAACTAGTCGGTCAGTCACAAAGCATGGACCGACTAAGAGCAGATCAGAGAAGAGATAGAATTTCAGACATAGAAAACTAGTCGGTCCAAGAACACAGTCTGACCGACTAAGAGGCAAAACAACATAGTCTGAAGGCAAGTTGACTTAGTCGGTCCAAGAACAAAAGTTGACCGACTAGATAGTCAACTAGTCGGTCATCAAACGTTCTTAGACCGACTAACGGAAAACAGTAGCTTAGGAGAAATTTGGCATGTACAGAAAATCACAACTAGTCGGTCAAAGAAGCATCACTGACCGACTAGTTCACAAACTAGTCGGTCGGTGAGTCAACGTAGACCGACTAACTGTAAACAGTAAAGAACAAAGATTTAACTGACAGAAACTAGTCGGTCCAAGAACAGTGGCCGACCGACTAGATCTCCATCTAGTCGGTCAGTACTTGTTCTTGTACCAACTAACATGCACAACAAGGTCCGAATCGAAGCGCGACGCTTCGAGGAAGTTAGAGTGAACTTGTGCAAGAATCCTAGAGCTACGAAATGAGCGAACTGAAGATAGAAACGTAAGATATACTCAAGGCTTAACATTCTATCAATCGAAACTAAAAGTATAAATAAAACCTTAATAAACGGTCTTTGAGAGCTTCGATTGAATCTTCATTACTTCCAAAGCGTTGCAGGAGCTTCAACGAAGCTTTAGGCTTGAATACAAGCTTTTGGAAGTGTTGAGATGTCGCTTTGAATATTCTCATGAAATTGGCGACGATCTCCAATACTGCGCTCACAAATTGTTAGTTCATGAATTATTTATGTTTGCTCATCATCCAAAACCAAATCCGGGGAGTCCAATATTCAACATTCTCCCCCTTTTTGGTGATGACAAACCAACATAAATAATAATCAAAGATAATAATACAAATGTAAAATACTTACTCCCCCTGCATTGATGATACGTTAATTCCAAAATGAATATAAATGAATTGTATCAAGCAGACGAGTAAGATAAATAAAGTGAATTGATTTTTGAAATATCGGATTTTGAAAATCCTTATTTGTATCTTAACTCCCCCTGAATCTAACATATCAAACTAGATTCTTGGAAATTGAGTTAAATTTTTCATTTGCGCCTATTTATTATCATTATCTCTCCCCCTTTGGCATTATCCCAAAAAAAATGGGGGGCATACAACGACAACAATTAGGAAATGTAAAATCCAACATCGGGAGTCGTAGACGAAGACAATGGACCAACTTGACATCAAGGGAAAAATGTGGAAATCAAAACAAGGTGTGTCAAATTTTCCATTATCAATAAAAAGAAATCAATGATAATCAAAATCATCAAAAATACCAAATGTTTATTCATGTCTTGAATAAAGAAACATACTCTTCAATATTCAATATTCTTGGTTAATTTTGAGCATGGAAAACAATTCTATAAAATTACAGAATTTAAATCCATTTAACCAACTTTTTATGCGTCGATTCGATATCACATTTCAAATATATTCAACGAATATTAAATTTGCACGACGAATAAAAGATAAAGTGAACGATGATGAACATATATATACATAGAGACAACATGAGTACATCCAAAAGATATCTCATCGAATATAAGAGATACATCATATCAAGTGCTACATATCATCAAAAAGAAATACATCATCAACAACATATCATACAATCCAACACCGACAACCAGAAATCACAAAAGAAATACAACAAGGCATCTCTCAACCCCATCCTAACCCAAGACACTCTCACAGGAATATATCATCCAAAGTGTATATGGAGAGTCCTCGGAACAACGATCACGAGGAGGAGGCTGGATCTGCAGCGTCCGTGGGTCCAGTCGACGGAGTGGACTCAGGATCTGCAGGGAGTAGAGGTGTCTCAACAGATGGAATCGTCGGTGCAGGAGTCGAGATCTCAGCAACAGGCTCAACAGCAGCAGGAGTCTCGACAGAAGCAGCAGCAGCAGATACATGAGCAGGCTCGGAAACAGGGTCAGCAGCAGATGGCTCTGGAACACCTGAAGAGGTGGCAGCTCCAGGAGCAGAAGAGGAAGTACCAGCAGCAGCAGAAGTGCCCTTGGGGGCACGAGTCGAAGCACGACAGATCTCCTCAACGTCCTCCTCATCCATCTCATCCATCTCCTCTCCCTCAGACACGGAAGGAGGAAGCTCAACACCCATCTGACGTGCCATACGGCAGACCACTTCCTCGGTACGAGCCAAGCGGGACTCGTAACGAAGAAGTATCCGGACGACGTCATCAAGGGTGGCAACGGGAGAAGCAGAGGCACTGGCAGAGGCAGGGACAGACGCTGAAGGTGTCGTCCTCTGAACGTGACGAAGCGCCGCAAGAGATTTCTTGACGGCCGTCGCATTCAGGGGAGGACCGAGGGGACGCTCATCGTCACGAGGCAATGTGACACGAAAATGACGAAACACGAGGGTCAACATGCAAGGAAAAGGAATATGAGCCGATTTATTGGACTTTCGAATACACTCGAAAGAATCAATCTTATCGAGTATAATTCGAGCCCAATTAATCGAGCTCTCCATGAAGATCGCATAGATAAGCTTCAAAAATGGCTGGGATGGTAAAGATGAGGAGCCGTACTTGGGAAGCAAGCACGACTTCAGAATCAGATTTAGGACCCAAGCATTTGGCTTGAAAGATTTAGAAGGCACGCCAATCATGGCAGGAGGAATCTGATGGAAAATCTCTGAAAGGATGGTCTGATCAAGAGAAGAAATATCATCTACCGAGATATCAGAAGGAAGAAGACCAGACGAAGAGATACCCAAAATCTCTCCTAAGATTTCCGCAGTGAGGACTATAGGAGTCCCCAAAACGGTCGTCTCAATAGAGTGGGTCTGATCGTACTGACCCCGGATCCTATTGGCATAGAAAAGCTTCACTAACCTAGGGTAGGGGTGAGGATTCGCCTTCGGGTCAAATCGAAGGTAATCGAGAAGACCCGACGACGACAGAAGATCAGCTAACCCTATGAAGTCGCTAAACTGGACGAAATGCTCCAGAAGCAGCGGGCAATGTTCGATACGGTTATATGCCGCGAGACACAAAGGGTCATCGCGACATAAGGAAATATCGACACCGCCCACCGGCATCGGAGCCTTTCCCTTAGGTTTTCGAGTAGACGAACGAGGGTGGGTGCTAGACTCGGGATGACTAGGAGGAGTGGGTTCCCTATGAGTCTCAGTCTCGGGGTTATACTCCGTATCGGAATCGGTAGGAGTATGAAACGAAGAAGGAGAGACAAGAGATTTGGCCTTCGGCTTAGGTTTGGGCTTGGGTTTGGGTTGACCTCTAGGTTTAGCGGTCGTCGTCCTCTTCTTCTTGAGAGGAGGCGAAGACGACGAAGGATGGGTGGTCTTGGCTCTACGCTTCGGAGGGGTTGGATGCTCGGGATCCGAAGAGATTGGATCAACGGTCATCGGAGAGGGGCCAGAGGAAGTGATCGGAATGCGTGTTCTTGCCATAGTCTCGGCACAACACGACACAATCAATCGGAAAGAAGAAACCCTAAATCGGAATTAGGAAAGAAAACCTAATCGGAACCCTAGAGCTGAAATCAACAGAACAACCTAACCCTAGAGCTGAAACCGAACCCTAGAAAGGAGAGGGAGGAAGAGGAGATACCCTAGGTCGAAGATCGGCGGACGGCGACGGTGGGGATGGTCGGAAATTGGCCGGAAGACGAAGGGTCTCAAGGGAGGTCGGGGTTTTGAGCGGAGAGAGAGAAGTTTTCGATCGATTAGAATGAAAATCGATCGACTAAACTGAGTTTAAGTCGGTCGATTTCCCAAATGACCAAACAGCCCCTGGCACAACTAGTCGGTCACAGTTCAAGCACTGACCGACTAGATCACGATCTAGTCGGTCGGTCAATGAGCTTGAACCGACTAGGTGCAAACAGTGGCTGAATCCAAGAAGTACTGACAAGATTTAGTCGGTCTGCGTTCAAGTACTGACCGACTAGATCTCAATCTAGTCGGTCGGTCACTGAACATGAACCGACTAAAGAGTCAAAAACTTGAAAATCAAGTTCTCTCCATAATACGCTTGGACGATAAATCTCAAAACTCTCAATAAACATCTAAACTACCCCATTAAACATCGAAAAACAGAAATTTGACGATTACGCACAAATCGAACGAAAAATTAAGATATCACTTAAAATTCCCGAAAAATCCAATAATTCTAGCATGAATGAGATATTGTCAAGAATAATAGCATGCAAAATTATTGAATGAAACATGAATCCTATATTTCGGATTCACCCATAATCCCCAATTCTCGACGCAACCGCACAATGGAGTCCTCCTTTAGGGGTTTCGTGAAAATATCGGCGATTTGCTTTTGGGTTTCAACGTACACTAGAATGATGTCCTTTTTAGCAACATGGTCATCTAAAAAGTGGTGGCGGACATCTATGTGTTTCGAGCGGGAATGATGTACCGGGTTCTTGGAAAGACATATTGCACTTTGGTTGTCAACCATGATAGGGCAAGTATCACAATTTATACCAAAGTCTTTAAGTGTGTGTCTCATCCAAAGAACTTGAGCACACGCGGCACCGGCGGCAATATATTCCGCCTCGGTGGTTGAAAGTGATACGGAATTTTGCTTCTTGGAAAACCAAGAGACAAGAGAATTTCCTATAAAATGGCAAGTGCCACTAGTACTTTTCCTGTCGGATTTGCATCCCGCATAATCGGCATCACTATATGAGATTAACTCATATGTGCTAGATCTCGGATAAAATAATCCAAAATCTAAAGTGTAACTTAGATAGCGAAAAATACGCTTTACCGCTACTAAGTGAGACTCCTTAGGTTGAGACTGATAACGAGCACATATACATACGGAAAACATAATATCGGGCCTACTTGCGGTAAGATAAAGCAAACTACCAATCATACCTCGATATAAACGAATGTCTACATCCTTACCGCCCGTATTCTTGTCAAGATGCGTAGTCGTGCTCATTGGAGTCTTTTTCCCGGAGGCATTCTCCATTCCAAATCGCTTTAGCAACTCCACCGTGTACTTCGTTTGGTGGATGAAGATTGCATCGTTCATTTGGCGAATTTGGAGACCTAAGAAATATTTGAGTTCGCCCATGTGGCTCATCTCAAATTGTTCCTTCATAACATTAGAAAACTCTTCGCAAAGAGTGAAGTTAGTAGCACCGAAAATGATATCATCAACATAAATTTATACTAATAAAATATCATTATTCGCATGCTTAATAAAAAGTGTTGAATCGGCTTCGCCCATTTTAAAATTCAAATCCAAAAGAAAATTCTTTAGGCGATCATACCAAGCTCGAGGAGCTTGTCTCAAACCATAAAGAGCTTTCTTTAGTTTAAAAACGTGATTTGGAAATTTTTCATTTATGAAGCCCGGAGGTTGAGAAACGTAAACTTCCTCAACTACATCTCCGTTTAAAAATGCACTTTTAACATCCATTTGAAATAATTTAAAATTCTTATGGCATGCAAAAGACAAAAGTAATCTAATTGATTCTAATCTAGCTACCGGAGCGAAGGATTCTTCGAAATCAATACCTTCCTCTTGTCGATAGCCTTGAGCTACTAACCGAGCTTTGTTCCGGACGACGACTTGGTTTTCGTCGGTTTTGTTCTTGAAAATCCACTTTGTCCCTATGACGGTGTGGTTCTTCGAAGGCAATGGAACAAGCTCCCACACTTCATTCCTCTCGAATTGAATGAGCTCCTCCTCCATGGCAAGGATCCAAGCACTATCTTCGCATGCTTCAACTATATTCTTTGGCTCTATCGATGAGGCAAAGGCACAATTGGCGAAGTGGTGAACTTGCGATCTTGTCTTGACACTATCTTGAATATTGCCAATTACTTGCTCATGGGGATGGTCGCGAATGACATGAAGTCGCTTGGGAATACCTTGATCACTTGGAACATTCTCAACAACTTCATTAGTCGGGTTAGTCTCAATAGAATCAATAGACTTAGAATTATCAAATGAATCACATAAAACATCCATAGAATCATTATCATTTGAAATTCTAGTTGGAACAAATCCTTCATTAAATGAGACATGAAGCGACTCCTCGATCGTCGAGGTTCGTTTGTTGAATATCCGGTAGGCTTTGCTACGCGAAGAATATCCCACAAAAATCCCCTCATCGGATCTCGGATCGAATTTGTCCAAACTACCATATGTGTTCTTAATAAAACATTTCGAACCAAAAACACGAAAATGTTTAACTTGAGGCAACCTACCAAACAACAATTCATAACAAGTTTGTTTAGTGCCGGGCCTCAAAAGTATTCTATTAAACACATAGCAAGCGGTGTGTACCGCTTCCGCCCAAAATTGATGGCCAAGTTGGCTATCATCAAGCATAGTGCGAGCACACTCCACTAGCATCCTATTCTTTCTCTCAACTACACCATTTTGAGGCGGTGCACGAGGGAAAGAGAAGGTGTGAGTAATACCAACTTCATCACAAAATGTCTCAAAAGACTCATTCTCAAATTCACCTCCATGATCACTACGAATAGTGACAATGGTGTTTCCTAAGAGATTTTGTACTTTCTTAACAAAAATTGTGAAGTTTTCAAAAGCTTCATTTTTATTGCACAAGAAAAATACCCAAGTAAATCTTGAATAGTCATCTACGATGACAAGTCCATACCTTGCATTTCCTAAGGAAGCTACTCTAGTTGGCCCAAATAGATCTAGATGTAATAGCTCTAGTGGCCGTTTTGTAGAGATGCTTTTCTTAGGTTTAAATGAAGATTTAGGAAGCTTGCCGCGTTGACAACAATCACAAAAACTTTTCTTTTCAAAAACAAGCTTCGGAAAACCTTTAATAGAATTCAATTTTGAAAGCTTATATAGTGTTCCAAAGTTCACATGTCCAAAGCGTCGATGCCATAAGTGTTGTTCACTTGTGTTGGCAACGAGACATTGTTCATATGACTTAGGAAGATCCAAAATATAAATGTCTTTACGACGAGTTCCGGAAAATAATAATTTTTCATTATCCTTTCTTAAAATATGACACAATCCTTTCGCAAAGCTAACTTTGTAACCTTTGTCACAAAGTTGACTTATTGAAATAAGATTATGATTTAAACCACTAACAAGATACACATCACTAATTAATGGTTTAGAAGGGTTACCTACATTACCAACACCTATGATGGTTCCGCTCTCGTTGCCTCCAAATACGACGCGGTTTCCATTCACAATGGGAACCACTCCGGAGAGCAATCGAGCGTCACCCGTCATGTGTTTGGAGCACCCGCTATCGAGTATCCAATTCCCTTTGGAGCTAAATTTAAATTTGTTGCTCCTTTTCTTTTTCTTTTCCTTGAGTACCTAAAGATAGATAAGTTTCATATCATGGTACCCAAGGTCATTGGGTCCAAGGGATTAGACCTTTGGAAGCCAAGTCCAAGTGGACTTAGACTTCCCCACATAATTCTTACTATGCACAACATCCGAAAAATAAGCATTCATATATATTTGTTTTTCGTCCATGCTTGTGTCCTTTGGGCTCCAAATAGTGAAAACTTTGGGAGCCATCATCCTATTGGGTGCATGCATGCGACGTTGATTTCTACGTGATGCATGTTGTGGATAGGCATACGGGACATGATGGAATGTTGCACGACGAGAATTATTCATATGATGAGGTGGGTGTACATATGCATGTGTGGGAACACGTGCGTGAGGGTGTCTCACTTGGTGTGCACGTGCCCGGGAATGTGTTGCATAAAAATCATCATAAGTGTGAGACGGTGGAGTAGGACGTGTGTTCCTACGTGGCATGGAATTGGTGTACATAAAAGCATGCCCCTTCTTTGGAGGTCCACCCAATGTGGGTTTCTTTCCGAAAGAGGGTGTGGACGAGGTGAAAGCACCATTGGTAGATGAACTACCAATAGAGTGTTTGCTCCCACTCGTTGAGGCTTCGGAAGTTGGCCTAACAAAAGTAGTGACCGACTTGGAAGAATTTCCCATCATATACCCCAAGCCAATGTGGTGTTTGGCCGGAAGTAAATCTTTTAGGATATTATCCAAATGGCCTTTACCCTTGTTGAATTCGTTGATTCGGCCCAATGTGTTCTCATATTTCTCTTTGAGAGAACGCAAGGAAGTATCCAAAGTGGATATTTGCGAAGTGAGCACATAAACACGAGATTTAAGATTCTCGTTCTCAATACTCAAAGTCGAGTTTTGAGAAGTTAAGTCCGCTATCTCATGTTCTTCCGCATCCTCAATGCTAACATGTTCAAGTTTAGATTTGAGATTTACAATCTCATTTCTTAACTCTTCAACAACGGTGTCGTTGTTGGTGATGATAGTCTTAGGCGATGTTTGAATGCTAGCTAGGTCATCTTTTACCTTAGTATATCTATTTACTAACTTAGTATATTTTGACCAAAGTTGAGTGTTAGCATCCCTAAGATCATCCATCGTTACCTCATCGCTTTCTTCATCACTATCATCGGAAGAGGAGGATCCTTGATCGTGCTCCTCTCTTGCCATGAAACACATGTGTGCTTGCTCCACGTGCTCATCGTCCGACTCTCCGCTTGAGGAATCCTCGGAGTCGGTGAAGGTAGCTCCGACAAGTCCCTTCTTGTTTCCTTTCGTGTACTTCTTGGACTTGTCATACTTTGGCGCCTTCCACTTCTCCTTTTGCTTTTTTGAGGACAATCCGCTTTGATGTGTCCTGGCTTATTGCATTTAAAGCACAAAGGTGGAGAGGCGTTAGTAGATGTAAACTTAGATTTTTGTTTGAAGTTACCCTTTCGGAAGAAGCGATTGAACTTCTTTGCCATGAGTGCAATGGATTCCATGTCCATTTCTTCTTCCGAGTTCTCATCATCGGTAGAGGTGGATGAAGCCGCCTTGAATGCAATCGCCTTTTTCTTAGGCGCATCTAGGTTCAAATATGACTTCATCTTTTCTTGTAGCTTCACCTTGCTATCTTTGCGTACCTCATATGACATCAAAGTACCCATTAGTTGAACTACGGTATATTTGTCCATGTCATTACCTTCCTCGATGGCGAAGGTACGTTTTTCCCAAGAAGATGGAAGTCCTTCAATAAGCTTTAGGCACTTCTCCTTTTGAGTGTAGATCTTGCCGAGGGCCTCTAACTCGTTTATTATGTCAACGAAGCGAGCGTAATATTCTTTCATCTTCTCGCCCTGTTGCATATGAAACATTTCGTAATCTTTGGTTACGACTACGAGTTTAGAGTCTCTTACCCGACTCGTCCCTTCATGTAGTATGAGGAGAGAGTTCCAAATTTGATATGCACTCTTACATGTGCATATCTTATTGAAGTCCTCGGGCTCCAATGCACATTGCAAGGCGTTCATTGCCTTGGCATTGCTTACCTCCGCGGCGACCTCCGCGGTAGTCCATTTCTCAAAATCTTCTTCTTCGGGTTCAATATACTCCTTCATTGTAGTTCTCCATAAAGATGCACTTCGGAGGAAGGTTTCCATCCGACACTTCCAGTACCCGTAGTTGGTACCGTTGAAGAATGGAGGCCTCGTAGAGGAATGTCCTTCCATCACGGAAGATGCTCCTTCACGGTTCCTGAAGGTGTCATAGTTGGAAGGTGGACGCACGGTTTTGTTGTCGTTGGCAGACATAGCTGAGAATCTGGCTCTGATACCAAATGTAATGCCCTACCAGCTACTGCACAAGTACTAGAGGGGGGGTGAATAGTACTTAAAAATAATAAGGCGTATAATTCCAAATTAAATTGCAAACAACCACCAAATCAATTTGCGGAAGCTTAAATTGAATGACAACAATGAAATTAACAAAGCAAACAAACGATGTTAATGGGTTCGGATCCACCCAAGTCTCCCCGACTTGTTCCCGGTGATCCTACGTCCCAACCACCCGGATCCCCTCCGGATACTTGAGTTAGAAACCCTAACTCAAGATTTCCACTATGAATATCTTGTGAAAAACCTTCACAAGATCAAATCATACATGCAATGGCAAAGTGAATCCCACAACCCGGGATCACAAACTTCTCTCACAACCGAGAGAGCCAATAAGCAATATAAAGAGTTTAAATGAAATAAATACTCTTACCACAAAATCCTATACCTTGAGTTTTTCTTACCCAATAGGTGGAATGAAGGATTTGAGGAAGATGAAGTCACCAAGCCCTAGCACCAAGGAAATGAGCAGCAATGGGTGCCTAGGGAAGAGTTGGAGACTTGGATCAAGCAATAGCTTGAAGAGCTCACCAAGAACAAGCTTCTCTCTAGATCTAGAAATGAGAGAGAATGGGTTTCTTGTGAGGAAGAGAGCTTTAGATTTGAGGGAGAATAGCTATCTCTTTAGAACTCAATTAATCTCTTAATGGCAGCTCTTTTTCAGATAGAAATGACCTAGGTTCGTATTTATAGGAACCCAAAAACATAAGTTAGGTCAATCTCCAACGGAAAGAAATCTGGGAGAATTAGTCGGTCAAGGAACAATCACTGACCGACTAGTTCATCAACTAGTCGGTCAGTCACAAAGCATGGACCGACTAAGAGCAGATCAGAGAAGAGATAGAATTTCAGACATAGAAAACTAGTCGGTCCAAGAACACAGTCTGACCGACTAAGAGGCAAAACAACATAGTCTGAAGGCAAGTTGACTTAGTCGATCCAAGAACAAAAGTTGACCGACTAGATAGTCAACTAGTCGGTCATCAAACGTTCTTAGACCGACTAACGGAAAACAGTAGCTTAGGAGAAATTTGGCATGTACAGAAAATCACAACTAGTCGGTCAAAGAAGCATCACTGACCGACTAGTTCACAAACTAGTCGGTCGGTGAGTCAACGTAGACCGACTAACTGTAAACAGTAAAGAACAAAGATTTAACTGACAGAAACTAGTCGGTCCAAGAACAGTGGCCGACCGACTAGATCTCCATCTAGTCGGTCAGTACTTGTTCTTGTACCAACTAACATGCACAACAAGGTCCGAATCGAAGCGCGACGCTTCGAGGAAGTTAGAGTGAACTTGTGCAAGAATCCTAGAGCTACGAAATGAGCGAACTGAAGATAGAAACGTAAGATATACTCAAGGCTTAACATTCTATCAATCGAAACTAAAAGACTATAAATAAAACCTTAATAAACGGTCTTTGAGAGCTTCGATTGAATCTTCATTACTTCCAAAGCGTTGCAGGAGCTTCAACGAAGCTTTAGGCTTGAATACGAGCTTTTGGAAGTGTTGAGATGTCGCTTTGAATATTCTCATGAAATTGGCGACGATCTCCAATACTGCGCTCACAAATTGTTAGTTCATGAATTATTTATGTTTGCTCATCATCCAAAACCAAATCCGGGGAGTCCAATATTCAACAAAAGGAAGGATATATGGCCATTTCTGCTCGACCCGAGCAGCCTACTGCTCGGTCTGAGTAGAAATCAACTCGGTCCGAGTACCTAACTGCTCGGTCGAGCACTACAGACATTTAAAATTAGGGAGAAAACGTCACTCTGCCAACCCGGATGGAATATTATTGGCTCGGCCCGAGTAGGCAATGACTCAGACCGAGCAACATACTGCTCGGTCGAGCATACAAGGGAGTATTTCGCATCAAAATTTTGCGTTGACCCGGTCGTGCAGCTTAGCTGCTCGGATCGAGTCGGGTCGAACCTTTAATTCCAAACCCGAAACCCGACTAAAATTTATCGCTGGTAAAAAATTTTAACCTAAAATTTTTACTCTCTAATTTTCCCCCGAGCTCTCCCAACCCCCCAACTCGTTCAACCCCCGCCCCACACCGTCTTCCTCCTCCTTCACTGCCACCGGCGCCGCCAGCTGCGCCGCCCCCCATCCCCCCTTTTCTCTCTCTATCTCTCCACCCCCCTCTCTTCCCCCCTTCACCCTACACAGTCGACGGCACCGCCGACCCTCTCCCCCCCAAATCCCCACCCCCACCCTCTTTAAACCCCCCACCCCCGCCGTTATCCCCCTCCCTCTCTAACGGCGATCGCCGAATTCGCCCCCCCCAATAATCTGTGCCCTAGGGCACAAACCAAGTAGCTCGAATGCTCGGTCACAACCTCCCACCGAGTAGCACAACTCAGACCGAGCAGTATCACCGCTCGGTCCAAGTCACCTCATATCTCCTTATCGCCCATTTATACTCGAATATCTGACGTTTTGATCGTTTCAAATTGTCGATACTCTCTGCTTACGTCAGTAGCAGCTGTGCGGACTAACTTGGGGGACCTGTCGTGCTCTCGCATCTTTCACGTCCATCGCACTTACGGTACACTCGTTCCCTTCTCTATTTTCATACTGTATCATCATACTACACGCGACACGATGGTTTGCACACGCGGAGCCACCACACTTCCCGTTCGCGGAAAGAGGCCGTCGTCTGGCGCATCCTCTGCCCGACCCCAGCGTCGTGCCCACCTTACCACCCCATCCGCCACTACTACTACCGCACCCTCTACCACAGCTCCCGCTATCACCACTACTATCCCCACCACCACCACACCCGTCACGTCAGCCGTGATCCCCTTTCACCACAGACCCTATACCTTCTGCCGCTGCCACCACCGTCTCTACCTCATCACCCCCACACCCGGCACCCTCCAGGGATGACATCCCCTCACATCTCCCGATATATGGTATCACTTTCCGAGACCCCGCACATCGGGAGCGCTTTTACACGCTCTCCCAGCGCCGTCTCGTCCCTACCGTGTTTATATACGTTCCAGCACTTATATCCCTGGGACTCCTACAGGGAGTTTACCACCTGTACCGAGCGATCGGTTTCGACCATTTCCTCGGTTTACACGCTCCGACCTACACCTACATAGCACTAGAGGGTCTCAGCTCCTTGGCTCTCACCCCGGCAGGTGACGACATCACCTTCCGCCTCCTGTATCACGACTGCACCGTCACATTTGCTATGATCCGGGAGTATTTTCACTTTCCTGCTGTCCCATAGCCCAGAGTAGCCTTCTTCCCACTCTTTGATGTTAACGCTTTTGATGCTCTCTCCTTTTGGGAGCGTATTTCTGGACTTCCACAGTATCGCCCTAGCCGGGCGAAGGCAACGTGCATTGTGCACCCATGCCTTTGCTACGCTCAGCGGCACCTTGCTTCCACCCTTTTTTGCAGACTTAAGGTCGGGACCATGTCCCTCCATGAGCTTGCCCATCTTATGGGCATGACCCGGCCTATTCGATTCCACCCTGACAGCTCTCTGCGACCATTCATGCTCTCTGACATAGCCCACTGGCTGTGTTACCGACTTTACCAGACAACCATCAGCTACCACACCATAGACATTTGCTGCTGGGCCTTCTTCACTATTTTTGCGAGGATGCTAGATATTCCCATCCCAGACGACCTTCACCGTCCCGCTGGCCCGACATGCTTGACCATTGGCGTGCTCGAGCATATGCACATTATCCGACCACACGGTGTTCGTCACTGGCTGTATCTAGTAGGTACCACCCATACTCCTCACATGGTTCTACCCACCCCTCACCTGACTCACATCCCCGCCGTCCAGCTTGACTAGATGATTCCTCAGGTTTCCCACTCCCTCCCATCCACGTTCTCGAGCCCCCCGGAGCACTGGTCGAGGCACCTACCGATGACCCGGTTTCCCGCTCCCCGGTGTTCGAGCTTCTTGACATAGCTGCATTAGTTGCCGGCCTCCCTGTCCCACCATCTCACCCATCAGTTTTTGGAGCCGCCTCTTCCACCACCACTGTTTCTGCCGTATCTGCCTCCACCGAGTCTTCGGGGATTGTCTTCACCTCTTGCCCCGAGACTCAGATTTCTTCTACCTCTGTATCGGTGCCAGAGGGCACCGATATACATTTTGCTGACGCACCGATAGACCTTGACTCTCTTGTCCACGATCCTGCCCCCACCCTCCCACCTCTTTTGGACCTTATAGCATCAGTTCCTATCTCTTTAGGTCCACACATACCACTATCTGGCACCACTCCCTCCGCATCAGTTGCCATTTTACGGAGAGCGTGTCGACGTCTGTCCACACTTCTGTGTCGGCTACATCCCTTTCTTCAGCCGTCTCTGATCTACTTACGAGCTCACCCTCTCCTACCTTCCACGCTCGACACCGTGCATCAGTTGCACAGGGCCGCTTCACGAGAGTGGTGTCTCACAGACACTCTCCTTGCTCTCCACCTGACTCTCATACTTATGACCCTCGCCTGGCCGCGTTATAGGAGTTAACTTCCCGCTTACGGCATGATTTCGATGACTTTTTACCCCCGGCGGTGACACACAGATCCAGAGTCAAGTCGGATCTCACCTCTATCATAGACATGCTTCGTCACCGTGGCCCACCTACTGTTATCCTCGCACCAACTCTGCCTTCCAGGACGGACACTGTGACACACTCTGTACCACTTAGTGCTTCACTTCCTCAGGCTTCTGCAGAGCCTGTTCTACTACTTTTGAGTTGTCTGTCACAGTAGATCCACTTTCTGGCCTAGTCTTACATTCTGCTGAGTCCTCCACTACCACCGTCGATATCACCGCCAGCCCACCCTATGAGTTCCAGTCGGACCTACCACCCACCACCCCTGGTCCACAGCAGAGGGACCCATCACCACCCCAGAGGGTGGTGCCTCTGCTTGATGTAGTACTTACTCGCTTTTGCC
Source organism: Scilla litardierei (assembly GCA_030789695.1). Taxonomy (NCBI): domain Eukaryota; kingdom Viridiplantae; phylum Streptophyta; class Magnoliopsida; order Asparagales; family Asparagaceae; genus Scilla; species Scilla litardierei. The sequence continues at coordinate 138,511,884 of CM061131.1, forward strand.
TCCCCTATATTTTTGGTGCCAATCTGTCTCTTTGGGGCCCTACTTTTACATAGCTTGGGGGAGGCGCTACTCATGCAGCATATTTCATACCGCATTGCATCATGTCATTTTTCTATTATATTTCTTTTTGCATATTTTTTATTTTATTTTTATTTTATTCCCCCACCCACCCCACCCATCTAGCATCATCTCCTGCTCACGAGCGTTTTCTTAGCAGTGAGGACACTGCTAGGTTTAGCTTGGGGGATGAGTGCTACCGCTTTATTTTTGATTTTCTCTTTTACATTTTCTTTCCTTATTTTAGTCTTTATTTCATTTTTTCCACCGTTTTTACGTCATTTTCTTTTTCTTTTTTTCTCATTTTGCATCATATTTCCTATTTTTACCATGCATGCATCTCTTTTTCTATATTTTCCCTTTTTTCCGCCTCTTTTTCTTTATTTGCTAGGGATGTTCCGCATGATGATATCTCTCGTGGCCTTATTAGTCTTTTGCGATGCTTATTTCTGTTGACGTGCTATTAGGGTGAATTTTAGCTTTACTATCTATATGCGTGCATTTCTTTTGATGATCTATCTGATCTAATGCTTGAAATGAATTGAAAATCGAATGCATGAATTAGTATCTAGTATGATCTATGTTGGGAAATGCACCTAGGTTCACGCATCACTAGAACACTTGGAGAATCTGTTTTCTTATCTCAGTCACTTCTGTTTGCATGCCTGTTGATATTGTGATTATCTCTGCATGCCTTTTCAGTATTCATTTAGAGAAGTGAAAATATCCAAGCTATGTATGAGTTTAGTTAAGGTTTTATTTTATCAAACTGTTGTGCACCCTCTTATGAGTGAACCGAGAGTTCCACTATTTTCCTTCTCCACATATCTATTTATATCTTTACATATCAGTTGGTTACACCCCCATAGCTATCTTTACCGCATCTCACTTCCCAAACCCAAAAATAAAAAGTATAGCTTCTAATTGAAAAAAAAGAAAAAAAATATGTTTATATATTCATTTGTGAAAAAGAAAATAAAAAGAAAGAAAATGAATAAATACTGTTTTATACCATTTCATTAGAAGCTATCATTTATTCTGGGAAGAGAAAAATAAAAATTCCATATCATTTTCCTTGATGCGACGCCTCAAGCTAAGCTTGAGGAAGTAAACCAACTGATTACATGAGTGAGCATGACATTAGAGTGGAGACGGTGCACATCAGGGAGGTTTAATAACACCTAAACTTTACGAATTGCTTTAGTTTTGGAGATTTTTCATGTACCGAAATGAATGTCTAAATGGCATGATTTTTTATTCTCTATTGCGTGTTGTGTGATTCCTTTATGCTCCTTGTGTATCTGTGATTGAAAAGGGCGTTGCCAACTTCTTTATACTAAACTCTAGGGATTGCATGAGATTGATATGATTTGATAGTGTTATTTCAGTAGATCCATATTCTTTGCCTGCACTGCATGCTAGTCATATGATGTGTAAAGCTAGAAATTGCAGTAGCATGTATGTTTATCATTCAGAGCATCGTGATATACTAGTTAGGCCTGAGATCTGACCGATCATCCCTAGCACTCTCCTCTCGCTTCTCTTTTTGTTTTTCCTTTCTTTCTATTTTCGTTTTCTTATTTTCTTTTTGTTTTCCTCCCGGCGTACCGATTATTCGCTTTCCTCGAGGACGAGTAAGCGGTAAGCTTGGGGGATTTTGATGTGTCCACATTTTATACTATTTTCACATCATTATTCCATTGCATCTCATGCTATTTTCGCATCCAAATCCCTTATTTTACTACGATATTGCATTTCTGATGATATTTTCGAGTTTCGTAGTGTTTTGTGCGTTCTCAGGGATTTTGGAGCGATTTTGGACCCCACTTGGGTATGGACACATCCGACGTGCTCGTGAGCTTATTGGTGAAGCTCTAGAGGAGTTTGTCACACTTCTGGGGCCATTGGAGGAGAAGAGAGAGAGCAGAGGAGAGAGAGATAGCCCCATCAGTTCCCCAGCAGTTTCCCAGAAAATGCTCGGCCCGAGCAGCTCAGATGCTCGACCAAGCCATTTCAGTTTGAGAAGAGAGCTGATACGGGCTGGCTCAGACCGAGCAGTTGAGATGCTCGGTCGAGGAGCCTCAATTTCCCCAAGCCGAAGCAAGCCACGACACGGCCCGAGCAGCTGACCGAGTCGACGCCTGCTCGGACTGAGTAGAGCTTACTCGGTCCGGGTAGGCTAAGCAACGTCTTCGAAGATTTCTGTAGTGCTCGGTCGAGCAGCTCATCTGCTTGGGCCGAGCCACCAAACGAGCAGCTCATTACTTGACTGAGTCACCAACTCGGTCGGCAACCCAAAGGCTATTTTTTGGAATGTTTTTCTGAGGCCGCGATGCGCGCGATTTTGGGCTTCGAAGCTGGCAGCTGTGCAGGGACTGGGAGGCGAACTTTTCATTAGGAATTTTTGGGGATATTTTGACAGGGAGCTAGGCGATTTTTGGTAGGGATTCTTAGACCAATTTTTATAAGAAGATTTTGAATCTAATACTGGGAGATTATTGTGCTTATTTTGGATTGTTCTTGCGTTTTGGAATCTGAAATTATTTCTGGATCTGCAATTCCTATTGAATTCTCGTTGTAAGTCTTTTAGCCCTAATCTTTTGATTGCTATAATGTTTTCTTCTCTGAGAATGATGTTTTTATCCGTTAACGATACCATGAGTGAGTAGATTATTCTAGGGCTGATGGGTTAGCCCTAGGATCTGGGAAAACATAGATTTGGATCCCTACATTGAATTGGGGACCTAGGGTAGTATTTCGGTAGATCCTACCGAATCCGTAGATAACCCATACTGAGATCATGCCCACGGTCTGTGGAATTCATGTGCTTAAGGGGTATCTAGGGATTCGAATAGGGAAATCGGTGGATCCAACCAAGGCTCGTGACCATGCCCAGCTCATGCCTTGAGGGGATCCATCGACGAACTATACCGCTGCGTTGACGGCTACCGCCATTGTGTCAACGAGAGCCACTAAAATATTCCGCAATTCTAACCCACGAGAGTGATACAAATTGGGGGATTAATTCCCTAACCCTAATGCAATGCAAGGATCCTATTCTAACGTTGACCCTCAATGATTCTAGCAGTGATCCCTAAAGCCCTAGTCCCTTTTATTAGTATTATAACAACAACATCACCCAAACCAAATCTTTCACCCCTATAGCTATCTTACTTTAAAACTTAGAGATAAACTGAGAACCAATTGACACTATCACCATCCCTGTGGGATTCGACATCTTATATACTATAACTCGACACCGTCCGCTTGCGGATTGAGCCCGAAATTGTAGCCTAGGGGCCATACCACGCCTGGCGATCGTGACACCGCCAGGTGGAACCTAGGTGTAGGTTTCGGGTGAGTCAATCCCACGTTGTGGGATTCAAGGACATCAATTATTGGCCGATTACACTTGTCGGGTTGCTACAAGTGGGTTTAAAGAAAACATCAAGTTAGGGTTCTAACTTAAGTATCCGAAGGTATCCGGGTGGAAGGGACGTAGGATTACTGGGAACAACTCGGGTTTGACTTGGGTAATCTGAACCCTTAAAATATATTTGTGTTAGCATTGTTCATTGTTGGTAATTTTTATTTTCGCATCTTTGTTGGATTAGATTTTAATTAGGTGTAATTTCTTAGTAAAATTTTATAAACAATATTCAACCCACATTCTAGTGTTTTCATCATAGCCAGGGTCCTTACAATAGGTTTCAAAGCTTGACTATAGTTATGGCATCCAACAACAACAATGTTCCTTCTCTTACTTTGTACAACAATCACGAGCGTGATGGTGCTTCTACAGCATTCGAAGGACAACCAATGGTTCATCCTCCGAATTTCAATAGCATGAATTAAGCCTTTTGAAAGTGTCGGATGGAGATGTTTCTAAGGAGTGCTTCTCTTTGGATATCCCTCCATAAGGATTACGTAGAACCCACCGAAGAAGATTTCGACAAGTGGACTCCCGTCAGAAGTCTGCCGAGGTAAACGTGCCAAAGCAATGAACGCTCTTCATTATGAATTGTATCTGGATGAGTTCAACAAGATATGCACATGTACGAGTGCATATCAAATATGGAACCATCTCATCGTCACCCACGAGAAGACAAACAAGGTAAGATTGTCAAAGTTATATGTTGCTATACAAAACTTCGACATATTTCAAATGCAAGAAGATGAGAAGATTGCAACGATGTACGGACGCTTCACCGGCATCCCCAATGAGCTTGAAGCTCTCGGACAAACATATACACAACAATAGAAGGTAAGAAAGATAATCATGTCAATGACCTAAAAGTGGGAAAGAAAAGCTATTGCCATTGAGGAGGTCAATGACATGAAGAACTATACTGTAGTGAATCTCATCGGTACTCTCATGTCTTACGAAGTAAGAAGAAAGAACCGATTAAAGATTAGAGGCATGATGAAGCCAACATAGGCAAAGAAGAAGGCGTTAGAGTTCAAGCCTATCTCTTCATCCTTCGATAGTGATGAATCCAAGAACGAGATGGCTTTGGAAGAAATGGCGCTAATGACAAAGAAGTTCCAACGCTTCTTCTGCAAAGGTAAATTTCTTTTCAAATCTAAATTTGATTCCACTAACAACTCCTCTTCACTTTGTTTTAGGTGTAACGAGGCAATGCACATCAAGAAGGATTGCCCAATGCTAAGAAACAAAGAAAAGTGGAAAGCACCGAAGTACCACAAGTCCGACAAATTCAAGAAGGACAAGTAGAAAGGACTCGTTGGGACGTTCGATGACTCAAGTGCGAATTCTTCAAGAAAATCCGAGGATGAGAAGAGTGAGAGTGCACATATGTGCTTCATGGCCCGAGAAGATACATTCTCTGATGGAAGCGATAATGAGAACGATGAAACCGAGGTAACTATGTTTGAACTTCGTATTGCTAACAAAGAATTATTTGCTAAGTATCAATCTAGTATGCTTAAATATAACAATCTAAAGAATTTAAATGTTAGTAAATCATCCGTGCTATCCATCACCAACAATGACACCATTGTTGACACACTCACACTAGAGAAAGCAAATTTGATTTTTCAAAATAGCACATTGAGAAATGAGGTAAATTCCCTCAAATCTCAATCACATCATGTTTCTTCTAAAGACAATGATGATCTAATTTCACAAAATACACAATTAGGTATTGAGAATGATTCTCTTAAGACCCAAATGCACGAGCTCACCACACGTGTGTCCACCTTGGACACTAATATTTCTTCCATTAGGGAGAAATATGAGCTCATGTCCTCCCATGTTAAGATATTTAACAAAGAAAAGGGCAATTGGATGAATTGCTTTCCAACCAATTTTCGGCCGCACATCGTGTTGGACTTGGTTATGTGGAAGCAAATGCATCCAAATCTTGCACCTCCTATTGTGGTGTAACTATAGATTTTGTGAGGTCATCCTTCGGTGCATCTACTAATAGTGACAAAAACACTATTGGTAGCAAACATACCAAGAAAGTCACTTATGACTTTGCCTTGACGACGTTGTTTGGTTGTTCGGTTGATTTCACTCTGCTCCTTGTTGGTTATGTCGTTGGTTCTGTATTATCTTGGTTGCTTGGTCTGTTGGTTATTTTAGTTCTGGGTTTATCATGGCTGTTTTATGTACTAGGCAGTATGTGTATGTTGGTCTCTCGGCTGTTTTAGTAATATATGATAGTTATTTCGTGTACTTCGACTCTCTGATCACTGTTTACATAAATGTTAGTTTCTTTTGTTACTTATGTGCTCTTATTAATACTCTGTCTCTGTTATTTTTCCAATTTCCTCAGTTTTCTCATTTGGTCTGCTACAAAAAATCGTAGCTTGCCAATTTATCTTTTCCACTTTTTGTGTATGACAAAGGGGGAGAAATGAGTCTATATTAAGGGGGAGTCTATATTCATATATTCAGGGGGAGTAACATCAGTAACATCACATTACATCATGTTAATAAACTCATTAAAACATATTAACACTTGTTAACTCACATTTTATACTTCATTATTTGTCATCATCAAAAAGGGGGAGAATGTTGGAACCTGGTATTTTCCATCTTCTCTTCCATAAGGTTTTGATGTGAAAAATCAATATATTTCATGTTACTAACTCTATCTATGCAGATATACAGCTACAACGCAAATTCATTTACATCACGCATATGATCAAAGTACAAGGAGATTCTGCAAAACCAGTATTGCTACTCAAGATTACGTGTAAAACACGTATCTACGGAATGATGTAATTTTTACTTTTTAGATAGCTTCAGGGCCTTGGTTATATCATATCATATATCCCTAAAGCTCAAATCTACATCATCTCCTAACTCATTTGATCCTTAGTCAAAATTCGTATTTTTCAGAATTAGCCTACTAGGATTTTTCCTAGCCTACCAAAACAACTATATTTTGACTTGATACTTTCAGACAAGAATCTATCCGTTGTCTAGTCCACGTCACTAAAATTTTGTGACCGTTTATTACCGTTTCAAAATTAGCAGGCTACGAATTTTCCTAGCCTGCCAAAACGTTTTTGGGACTGAAATTTTCCAGAACAGTTTCTGACCATTCTCCAACGTTCCTTTCAGTTTCTGAACATTGTGCAACGTCTCTTTTAGAGCCGTTCATAACTGTTTCTAAAACCTATAAACGGAGAGTACCCCCTCTCATTTTCCACACACTTTCCTTCTCTAAAATTCTGATTTTGGTGAAAACAAGCCATTAAGTTTCTTAAGCAATTCAGCCATTAGTTGTTCTTTTCTTATTTGTAAGAAGAAATCATTAGATTTCCTTCTTCGTTTAAGAACGGAAGAACTTGGATTTTCAACATCATTTTGGAAAGTTGTTTGTGTTCATAATTGCAAGAAGAAATCAATAGATCTCTCTCTTCTTTTATGAACCAGAGAACTTCAAGTATTGTTCTTCATTATATATCTTATACATCTTGAAGTTCATCTTTTTAACACCATCCTTGAATTCATTCTCTGAAATTTGTACCAAGGCTATAGGTGTTTTTCTATTTCTTATTTAACAGGTTTGAATCTCTGTTTAGAGATTGTACAAAGTTTGGGACACGGGGAGTGTCGCCATTTTTGTAAGTTCGTGCTTGCGGGGCAAGTGATTATAGTGGATTGAAAATCTCTACGAGGAGTAGAGGGCTGGAGTAGGATCAACAGGATCCGAACCAGGATAAATCTCTGTGTTTGCGATTAATTTAATTTTCAGCACTTGTCATTTTATTTCTGTTCCATCTTTGCAAATATTTGCAACATTTTATTTGCAACATTTTTATTTATACACTATTCACCCCCCTCTAGTGTATTGATCCATATAGGCTAAATTTACAATATCCACCGCATCACATTGACACTCCATATGCACCAGAACATATGCATGCTCCTCATTTTGCGTATAACCGTTATATGTCACATGCATATCCTCCTCCACCTTCATATGCTAGAAAACATGTTCATAAGCATCATGCACCACGTAGACCTCAACCTACTGTGCATGTAACTTGGAAGATGACTCCCAAATCATACACTTTTTGGAGTCCCAAGAACACTAGCACAAATGATAGCAATGCATATGTAAATTCTTATTTTAATGATGTGATAAATAGTGGTAACTTGCCTTCAACACTACATCAGAAAATGAAGACTCAGATGATGATATGGCATTCTTTGCTAAAAAATTCAGAAAATTCTTTCAGAAAGGTAAGTATAATAATTTTAAATCTAAGAATACTGATTCTTCTCTTTGCTTTAATTGCAATAAGCCAGGACATATGAAGAAAGACTGTCCACTTTTCAAAGCAAAGTTCAAAACTTCCAACAATGATCAATCCAGAAGAGAAAGGAGGTTTGACAAAATGAAAAAGGCATTTGCAGCAACATGGGATAATTCTTCAGATGATGAAGATGATGATCTAAATGAAAGTGCTAACATGTGCTTTATGGCACAAGATGATGAAGATGAGGTAAGTTCTTTTAATAATGAAGAATTACTTGATGCATTAAAAGATCTCTATTCTCGTTTCAAAAAATTGAATAGTCAACATAAATCATTGAAACAGAATAATGATGATCTCCTTATTAAATATCAAGAATTATCCTCTTCTAAGAACACTACACCAAATTCCATACATATTGAGAATACATCTTCTCAAAATTTGGATCTTAGTAAAGAGAATGAAATTCTCAAAACTAAGAATCTAGAACTACATACACAAATATCCGAAATGGATAAAAGTATTTCATCACTAAAAATGAAATACGACGAGATGTCATCCAATGTTAATAAATTTAACAAAGGAAAGACTAATCTCAATGATTTGCTTAAAATTCAATATCCAGCAAATCATAGACAAGGACTGGGATATTCCAAAAAGGATATACCCAAGACTTATAACACTTCTTCCTCTTGTGGAAAAACAATTTTTGTTAAACCACAAAAGAAGAATCACGCATTCATTTATACGAAGAAAGTAAACACTTCTACTTCTTCCTCACAAAGAAATGATACTAACACTCTAAAAACATTTTCTAGGAAACCTACTACAATTAGTATATGGGTTCCTAAGGATTCATGTTTAAATGATAGAAATATTTATATTTCTTATTTTTTACATTCTATTGTTCATTCTAGTGATTACATTAGAAAGCCAAATTCCACTTGGGTTTGGCTTCCTAAAATCTAATCCCAAGGACCCTCAAATAAAGGGTACCAATGCTTAATGTTTTATCTTTCAGGAACCTAGGAAAGAAAGATGGATTTTGGACAGTGGATGTTCAAAACATATGACAGGAAATGTCAACTTGCTTTCAAACAATAAATATAAAGATGGAGGCACAGTTATCTTTGGTGACAACAAGAAAGGAAAAATCATAGGCACTGGAACAGTTGGTAATACAAATCAGCCTATCATTGAGAATGTTCACCTAGTTAATGGTTTGAAACACAACTTACTTTTCATTAGTCAATTATGTGATAAAAATTACAAAATAGTTTTTGAACAAAATGATTGCATCATTTATGATTCTGATACGTCGTCTATCTTATTTCGTGGTAAGCGTAAGAATAACATATATATCTTATGCATGTCAGTTACCACACATAATCATTGTCCAATAATTACATCAGATGATACTCTTTTATGGCACTAATTTCAAAAATCTAGCACATATTTCAAAACACAAGTTAGTCAATGGAATGCCAAATATTTCTTTCAAACACAAACATTTCTGTGATGCTTGTCAACAAGGAAAAATGCACAAATCTTCTTTTAAATCAAAAGACGTTATCTCAACAAAGAGACCATTAGAACTCCTACACCTAGATTTGTTTGGTCCTTCAAGAGTAGATTCTTTGAATAGAAGTAGATATGCATTTGTCATTGTTGATGATTAATCTAGATACACTTGGGTTATATTTTTGCAAAACAAGAATGATGCTTTTGAAGAGTTTTCAGTATTTTGTAAAAAGATACAAAAAATCAAATCCTCTAACATTATCACTATTCGTAGTGATCATGGGGGAGAATTTGAAAATGAATCATTTACCAAATTTTGTAATGAAAATGGCATTACTCACAATTTTTCTTTTCCTCGTGCTCCTCCTCAGAATGGAGTAGTAGAAAGGAAAAATAGAACTTTACAAGAATGCGCAAGAACAATGCTTTGTGATAGTAAATTACCGAAATATTTTTGGGCTGAAGCTGTCGCAACTGCTTGTTACATTATGAATAAAGTTCTTATAAGGCCATTGCTTAATAAAACATGTTTTGAATTATTCTTTAATCGCATTCCACGTGTATCATATTTTAAAGTGTTTGGATGTAAATATTTCATTCTTAATACTAAAGATGCACTTGACAAATTTGATTCTAAATCTGATGAAGGTATTTTTGTTGGATACTCAACACGTAGCAAGGCCTACAGAGTATATAACAAAAGAACTTCAACAGTTGAAGAATCACTTCATGTCACATTTGATGAGAATCCCTCATCTAATTCTCCCATCATTGATGATGAAGAGAATATATTACCTCTTTCTAATTCTTTAGATAATATGAAACTTGATGAAATTGATGCTACTAAACCTTCTGTTGAGTCTATTTCAGATAATGCAGATCTTCCTAAGGCATTTGCACAAGTTCCAAATCATCCATCAGAATTAATCATTGGAAATATTACGGATGGAGTAAGAACTCGTCGCCAAATAGAGGAAATGGCACATTATGCATTTCTCTCAACCATTGAACCAAAGAACATCAAAGATGCATGTGAAGACAGTTCATGGATTATGGCTATGCAGGAAGAACTCAACCAATTTCAACAGAATGATGTTTGGGAATTAGTTCCCAGACCATCAGATCATTCAATTATTGGTACCAAGTGGGTATTCAAAAATAAATTGGATGAATCTGGTCAGGTAATTAGAAACAAGGCACGATTGGTTGCACAAGGTTATAATCAAGAAGAAGGTATTGATTATGATGAAACCTATGCACCAGTTACACGTCTTGAATCTATTAGGATGTTATTATCATTTGCTTGTTTTAAAGATTTTAAACTCTTTCAAATGGATGTCAAAGTGCTTTTCTAAATGGTTTTCTTAAAGAAGAAGTTTATGTAGAACAACCTCCGGGTTTTATTCATGAAAATTTTGAAAATCATGTTTTTAAAATGAAAAAGGCTTTATATGGTCTCAAACAAGCACCTCGTGCTTGGTATGAAAGACTTAAAAGCTATCTTTTAAATTCAGGATATTCTATTGGTAAAATAGATTCTACTTTGTTTATTAAAAACATAAATTCTGACATTATCATTATTCAAATATACGTTGATGATATTATTTTTGGTTCTACTAACGAATCTCTTTATCAAGATTTCTCTAAAATTATGCAGAAAGAATTTGAGATGAGTCATATGGGTGTACTTAATTACTTCCTCGGTCTTCAAATTAAACAAATGAAGGAAGGAATATTCATCCACCAAAGTAAGTATTCTAAAGAACTCATCAAGTGTTTTGGATTAGAAAGCTCTGCAGAAAAACACACTCCAATGAGTACATCTACTTCCCTCGACAAAGATTTAAATGGTAAGAGTGTTGATCAACGTCTTTATAGAGGTATGATTGGCTCTCTACTTTATTTAACTGCAAGTAGACCAGACATTATGTTTTCAGTATGTTTATGTGCACGATTTCAGGCAGATCCTAAAGTTTCACATTTAATTGCCGTAAAACGGATTATTAGATATGTCAAGTATACTTCTGATTTTGGTTTATTTTATCCTGAAACAAACACATTTGATTTATTATCATATAGTGATGCAGATTTTGCTGGTTGCAAATCAGATCGTAAAAGTACTAGTGGTACATGTCACTTTTTAGGACATGCTTTAGTCTCTTGGTTTAGCAAAAAGCAAAACTCTGTTTCATTATCTACAACCGAGGTAGAATATATTGCCGCTGGTTTAGCATGTGCTCAAATTTTATGGATGAAACAAACTATTTCAGACTATGGTATTAATTGTTCCACATGCCCTATTATGTGTGATAATACTAGTGCTATTAATTTATCTAAAAATCCTGTTCATCATTCACGTACAAAACATATTGATGTACGTCATCATTTTTTAGATGATCATATTCAAAAAGGAGACATTGTTTTAAAATTTATTTCTACTGAACATCAAGTTACCGATATTTTGACTAAGCCTTTGAAAGAGGAATCTTTCATTAAGCTTAGAAGAAATCTGGGTATTATTAGTGAATCAGAATTTGATTTATGAATATATTTATCTATTTTTGATTTTTATGAATTTTCTATAATTTTCTGACTTCTATTTATTTTTAGCATGTTACGTAATTTTGTAGCATGCCAATTTTAAAAATTACTTCTATCTTCTCCGTATTATGCCTAAATTGACCACTGGTTTTCGGATTTTTAATAAAACTTCTTATGTAGTTTATGCTCAAAATCAAATCTCGTATCAAATTTCTTACCCGGTGTCTTCCACTTTGTCTCTTTCTTTTTGCTTATTGTTGATCTCTTTGATCTCTCTCCTGCCACATGGATACTTCTCATTTGTCTTTCCCAATATCCTCTGCTTTTCACGTTGGACAAAGCAATGACATTCGTTTTCGTCTTAGAACTTTCCCTTGCATTTCATTCTTCCAACAACTGTACTTTAGTCTCTCTGTTGCCTTGGACTAAGATTTCACCAGAAGACAAATTTTTTTTACTTCTGACACTTTCCAAGGACAAATAAGAAGCCACATGGCACTTTCCTATTTATTATCTTTCACCAACCCCCACTTCCTCACGTTGGAAATACACTCATTCCTATTTTTTTATTTATTATTTTTTTATATTCCCTTACCAACCTGATTCAATTCGGCCTCCTCTTGTCTTGGAAATATAACCCCCTCTTCACAACACTTAAGGGCTCTTTCTATCTCTTCCACTTGGTTGCCTTTCATTGGTCCAATCCACCAACCCAATCTCTCCTTGTCTATTCGGCCTGATATTTACGGCATAGCATGGGTCACTCAACATTATTTAATATTTTTTAATCACAAAAGCACTCCCTGACATGGATTTATTTCGGCCTCTCACCATTTTCTATGCGTCTAGGGACTATGCCCTTTTTATTATTTTAAAGGCCATGTCTTTATTTCGGCCTGACATGTCTTTCCTTCCCAATGCGCCTAGGGCCTCTACAATATTTTTTTTAAACTTTCTTTTTTACAGACTTTTTAAGTCTCCTCTTAACTGATTACTCTTCTTATCTTATTTTTTTTATATATACGGTTCTATCTCCAAACAGGTCTTTTTGTTTTGAAACCAACGGGTACACGCTTCATGCAACCGCTGCTTACTCTTCTTCTTCTAGTCTGTTCGATATTTGTATTTTTGAACATTTCAGTTGTTCAAACTTCTTTCAGTTTTAGCAACTGCTCCCACTTCCTATCATGGCATCTGAACGGTTTTCTTTTCTTTCTATTTATTTCCTTCACTTTCTTTTTTCTCTTTCCCATTCTCTGTTTACCTTTCTTTCTTCTCTCCTTCTTCTTCTCTCCAATCCCCCATGGCCGACCCAACCTTTCCTTCCACCACCGACCATTTTCGTTCAGAGGCCGTTAAAGATCGCTATCTTGGCTTCGAACCAACCCGCTTTCATCCTGAGCGATACCTGGACTATGGCACGCCTACTATGATGCATGTCAAGCAAATCCTCGCGGTGGTCGGACTTCATCAGCTTTGGTTGATCGCGAACAAACTCCCATTTTATCCCACTCTTGTGAGAGAGTTTTATGCCAATCTCGAGACTACCGTTCATCATGTCCAGAAGTTCTTCTCAACAATGGTTCGGGGCGTCTGTTTTACGGTCAATAGCAACAAACTTGCCGCCATTATCAACCAGTCTCCAGAGTTTCTTGGCCTCCTTTCCTTTGCTATGGACGATGCCGTTATCCTTGCTCGACTCGCCCCAAAAATTACCCCCCATATGTCCGCGGCCAAGCTTTGTCCTAAGGCTCGCATCATTCACAAAATCATCATTCAAAATTTGATGCCAAAGGCCGGCTCTGTAAACTACCTGAGTAACGCTCATCAACATTGCTTATATGCCATTATGGGCGGATTTCCCATTCACTGGGGCCACTTGTTTCTTCGCACTCTCATGAAACCAGTTTCAACTCACTTTTACTTGCCGAGTCTCATCACGCTGATTCTTCGGGCTTTCGGTGTTCCTACCGATGGTGAACTTCTGCTTCAGCATGATATCCATATAGACGAGAATATTCTCCATAACATGGGTCTTCCCGATGGTACCTCTTCCTCCACCGACAACGACGACGACCACACTGCTTCGGATGATGACTCTTCCCTCCCTACTGCCCCATCATCTCAATCTCACGGCCAAGCCTCTTTCCCAGGCTCTTCCCGATCCTGGTGCAGCAAAAAGGTCCACGCTTCAAAAGACAGAGTTTCTCCGTCTCGTGAGACAAATGCTGTCCTCCTTCATCGTCTCTCTACCCAAGTCGTCGACGGCTTCGCTGGAATCCAGATACATATGAGTAAATATGACGAAGTCCTCCGCCATCACTCTACCGTTCTCGAACAGATCCAAGTTGAACAGTCTTCCCTTCGCTCTTCCCAGGAATCCGAGAATATCCTTCCTTCCTGTCGCACCCGCACCCGTCGTTCCTCCCCGGCTCATCGTCCTATCATCCTAGTTGATTTCACTGTTTCGTTTTGTCGCCTCATATCCCTGCCTGCTTTGTTGCTCTATGATCCTTTGCATTTTGGTTCTCCTTGACTCACTTATGACTTTGCCTTGACGACGTTGTTTGGTTGTTCGGTTGATTTCACTCTGCTCCTTGTTGGTTATGTCGTTGGTTCTGTATTATCTTGGTTGCTTGGTCTGTTGGTTATTTTAGTTCTGGGTTTATCATGGCTGTTTTATGTACTAGGCAGTATGTGTATGTTGGTCTCTCGGCTGTTTTAGTAATATATGATAGTTATTTCGTGTACTTCGACTCTCTGATCACTGTTTACATAAATGTTAGTTTCTTTTGTTACTTATGTGCTCTTATTAATACTCTGTCTCTGTTATTTTTCCAATTTCCTCAGTTTTCTCATTTGGTCTGCTACAAAAAACCGTAGCTTGCCAATTTATCTTTTCCACTTTTTGTGTATGACAAAGGGGGAGAAATGAGTCTATATTAAGGGGGAGTCTATATTCATATATTCAGGGGGAGTAACATCAGTAACATCACATTACATCATGTTAATAAACTCATTAAAACATATTAACACTTGTTAACTCACATTTTATACTTCATTATTTGTCATCATCAAAAAGGGGGAGAATGTTGGAACCTGGTATTTTCCATCTTCTCTTCCATAAGGTTTTGATGTGAAAAATCAATATATTTCATGTTACTAACTCTATCTATGCAGATATACAGCTACAACGCAAATTCATTTACATCACGCATATGATCAAAGTACAAGGAGATTCTGCAAAACCAGTATTGCTACTCAAGATTACGTGTAAAACACGTATCTACGGAATGATGTAATTTTTACTTTTTAGATAGCTTCAGGGCCTTGGTTATATCATAGCATATATCCCTAAAGCTCAAATCTACATCATCTCCTAACTCATTTGATCCTTAGTCAAAATTCGTATTTTTCAGAATTAGCCTACTAGGATTTTTCCTAGCCTACCAAAACAACTATATTTTGACTTGATACTTTCAGACAAGAATCTATCCGTTGTCTAGTCCACGTCACTAAAATTTTGTGACCGTTTGTTACCGTTTCAAAATTAGCAGGCTACGAATTTTCCTAGCCTGCCAAAATGTTTTTGGGACTGAAATTTTCCAGAACAGTTTCTGACCGTTCTCCAACGTTCCTTTCAGTTTCTGAACGTTGTGCAACGTCTCTTTTAGAGCCGTTCATAACTGTTTCTAAAACCTATAAAAGGAGGGGTACCCCCTCTCATTTTCCACACACTTTCCTTCTCTAAAATTCTGATTTTGTTGAAAACAAGCCATTAAGTTTCTTAAGCAATTCAGCCATTAGTTGTTCTTTTCTTATTTGTAAGAAGAAATCATTAGATTTCCTTCTTCGTTTAAAAACGGAAAAACTTGGATTTTCAACATCATTTTGGAAAGTTGTTTGTGTTCATAATTACAAGAAGAAATCAATAGATCTCTCTCTTCTTTTATGAACCAGAGAACTTCAAGTATTGTTCTTCATTATATATCTTATACATCTTGAAGTTCATCTTTTTAACACCATCCTTGAATTCATTCTCTGACATTTATACCAAGGCTATAGGTGTTTTTCTATTTCTTATTTAACAGGTTTGAATCTCTGTTTAGAGATTGTACAAAGTTTGGGACACGGGGAGTGTCGCCATTTTTGTAAGTTTGTGCTTGCGGGGCAAGTGATTATAGTGGATTGAAAATCTCTACGGGGAGTAGAGGATTGGAGTAGGATCAACAGGATCCGAACCAGGATAAATCTCTGTGTTTGCGATTGATTTAATTTTCAGCACTTGTCAATTTATTTCTGTTCCATCTTTGCAAATATTTGTAACATTTTATTTGCAACATTTTTTATATATACACTATTCACACCCCCTCTAGTGTATTGATCCATGCAGGCTAAATTTACAATATCCACCGCATCACATTGACACTCCATATGCACCAGAACATATGCATGCTCCTCATTTTGCGTATAACCGTTATATGTCACATGCATATCCTCCTCCACCTTCATATGCTAGAAAACATGTTCATAAGCATCATGCACCACGTAGACCTCAACCTACTGTGCATGTAACTTGGAAGATGACTCCCAAATCATACACTTTTTGGAGTCCCAAGAACACTAGCACAAATGATAGCAATGCATATGTAAATTCTTATTTTAATGATGTGATAAATAGTGGTAACTATGTTGGAAAGCCAAAGTCCACTTGGACTTGGTTTCCAAAGGGCTAATCCCCTTGGACCCAACAAGCTTGGGTACCATGAGCTTATGGTATACTATGTACGTACCCAAGAACAAGAAAAAGAGCAAAAAAAGAAATATTAGCTCTAAAAGGAAAGGATGGATACTCAATAGCAGTAACTTCAAACACATGACGGGAGATCCATCCTTGCTCTCCGAAATGATCCGCATCAAGGACGGTGCAACGGTCACCTTTGGAGGCGATCAAAAGGGAACCATTATCAGAGTAGGCAAAGTCAGTAACCCATCCAAACCTTTAATTGATAATATTTATTTAGTCAAAGGTTTATTTCATAACATAATCTCTATAAGTCAACTTTGTGACAGAGGTTACATGGTTAACTTTGGAGAGGCTTTGTGTAGTATTATTGATAATGATTCACATGTTTTATTTTTCGGTATTGGACATAAAAATATTTATATTTGAAGTATGTCGAAATCATTTGAACATTGCCGAGTTGCTCATTCTAATGAACAATTATTATGGCATCGCCGTTTTGGGCAGGTTTATTTTAAGCATTTATATAAATTAGCTAAGCATGATTTAGTCAATGGTTTTCCAAAAATATCTTTTAATAAGAAAAACTTTTGTGATTCATTTCAAAGAGGTAAACTTCGTAAATCTTCATTTAAACTTAAAGATGGTATCACTTCTAAGAGGCCCCTAGAATTACTTTATTTAGATTTATTTGGGCCTATTACAGTAGCATCTTTGGGAAAGGTTAATTATGGAGGAATTTTTGGATATTACACACGTAGTAAAGCCTATTAAATATACAACAAAACATCTTCAATGATCGAGGAATCACTACACGTTTCATTTCATAAAGATTTTGATGTCCCTCATATTGTTGATGATAATGTAGATGTTTTATGTGATTCGATAATGATGTTATTGAGACTAACACTACTAATGGAAATGTTGAGATTGTTTCAAGTGATCAATGTATTTCCAAAACTTATCTGTCATGCCCTATTTGCACTATATGTGTATTCTACTGAATACGGTTGGTATTTCTATCTACGGTGCATACGTAGGCATGAGATAAACGAAGATATCGATGTACATGACGTAGTGCAAGGGGATTAGGCCGTAATACATGACTAAGGGAAATGAATGCGAAGTGTGAAGGCGAGAGAAGTGTGAAAGACGTCGTGGGTGCAAACAACAGGAATGTGTAGACGCGTGTGTGTGATGCTGTCACGACCCGCTTCCCTAAAATGGAGGCGAGACGTGAAAAGGTTCGCACGAGAGTGGAGCTGTGAAGCCCCAAACCCGATAAGCGTCCACAAATACATAAACAGGTCCCTGTAACCACAACAGAATAACAATAATAACACAAGGAGAGACTGAAATAAAATTCCACATCTCACAAATTGTCCAACATCAAAAATAAGTCCAACATCCAGAAAAGCCACCAGGCTAAAAGAAAAGAGTCTAAAGGCCCAGAACAAGGCCAACCAAAACAACAACAAGTATGGGTGCTACGCACCGATAACAAAACAACTGTCTAACAAAATTAAAACACAACGAAGACACTAGGACTGGTCCCCAGTGTCCACGTACTCCCCGTCAAACACAAGCTCGGGCTCGGCGTCAGCAAACACCTCGTCCTCAACTTGGTACTCAGGCTCAGGATCTAACATGTGTCACCCAAAAGAGTAAAGGGGCACATGTCAGCAAGTCTAAAAGACTTGGGCAAGGAAACTGAAAGTAGGCAACTAGCAACCTAGCAGTTTAGTATGCATGACATGGCAGTTATAACATGAGTGCACAATTTAAAACATGGCAAGACGATTTGTACAAGAGAACAATCATCGGGACAAGACAAGACAAGACAAGAGTAGCCACGCTACTATCAATCTCAATCAATTCACATTTTGAAGGTGTTTAGGCCCTTCGCTTAATGGCATAGCATTTCAGACCGATCGGCACTAAACACGAATCACATTTCACGGTTGTTTTGTAGATGTTTGCGCCCTTCGCTGAATGGCTAGCATGTCAGTCCGATCGGCCCCAAACACTACCCCACCCCAAAGAGTTTACGCCTTACAACTGCAGTTGTTGATCAAACAGACTCCCAGTTGAATGGCCGCTTAACCCTCACCCCCTATACCCACACATAATGGAGCCTAGGGTCCCCGCACAATGAGCTCGCTAGTGAGCCTGGGGTTGCCCCGCACAATGAGCTCGCATTCCTATTTCACAATTCAATATCGAGCGTTGGGGTTTCCAACTCATTATGCTCGCTTCTGGTCACGAGCCAGGAAACACACAATTCGGGCATTGGCTATCAACCAACTCATGGCCCGCTTCTGGAACACGAGCCAGGAACACAAGCAATGTAGCAAAGCTATGCAATCACTGAAATGCATGAAGGATGAAATGACATGACAATTAACTTGCGTACCGATAATGGAAAGTAAACGTGACATGATAGTTGTGCAACATGCTAAATGTCGGAATTAGCTTCGTTGTCAAGCTAATTCCCCAATTTGCGCCTAGGCGAGTATCATTTCGTCGCCTAGTCTCTTTTACGCCTACAACAAGAAAATGGCCTAAAACATGGCCCAAACCCTAAGTGGCAAGTTTCACTTGCCTAGCACCGGGGATGGCGACTACTTCGTCACACGGATGCTATCTATGGGGGAAATCGCTGTTAAGGGGGAAACAAACATCAAACACATGAAATTATATTAGTGTTTCGTAAAATTATAAATAAGTTAAGAAAACAACGGTAGATCGATTTCTTACCGAGAGGAGACGGAAGAAACACTCCAGGGAACCCTAGGATCAAATCTGGAGAAGATTGGAGAAGTTTGGGGAAACTAGGGTTTTGGGGGATTTGGGGATTTTGATGGGTTTTGGTGAGATTTTGGGGAAGATGAGAGGTAGGTGGAGTGAATGGATGGTTTGGATGATGATTCTAGGGCTTGGAATAGAGGAATGGAGCTTGGAGGAAGATGGGAGCTGAAGGGGGAAGATTTTAGGGTTTTGGGTCGTATTGGAGAAGAAGAAGTCGTTTGGGTTGGGTATAAATAGGTTGAGCTGGCGGCTACCCAGAAATTAGGGTTTTAACACTAGTTAGTCGGTCAAAGAGCAACCACTGACCGACTAGTTTGGCAACTAGTCGGTCGGTCGACCAGCGCAGACCGACTAAGTGCAAACAGTAACTCCTGAACGAAAATAGGATTCTAGAGTTAGTCGGTCCATGAACAAGTACTGACCGACTAGTTTAGCATCTAGTCGGTCGATGAACGTTCTTAGACCGACTAAGAGTAAACAGTAACTGATACAAAAATAGTATGATGAGTTAGTCGGTTCAAGAAGCATTGCTGACGGACTAGTTTGCAACCTAGTCGGTCAACCAACGTTCTTAGACCGACTAACGGTAAACAGTAACTCCTGAGAAATTTAGAAAGCTAACTAGTCGGTCCAAGAAGGATTGCCGACCGACTGGATCGTCATCTAGTCGGTCGGTGGCCCTTCTTACACCGGCTAATGAGCACCAAAAGTACCGATACGGAGCGCGGGGCCCCGGGATCGATTCCTAAGACTCCTAGGCTTGATCTATCAGTAAGATACGACCGTTATGAAGTCCGTCACGAGTGACATACTTCGAAATCGACAATCCTAAGAAAGAATCGAGAAAATACGACGAATCGATCGAAAATGAAAACTACGGAGACGAAAACTACACAAGAGGAGAAAATCCACTAAAACATATATTATATTATATTAAATCCAGATACATGAAAAGCAGTCGTTACATCCTCCCCAACTTTAAGAAAAATTCCGTCCTCGGAATTTCCAAAAACTCACAAGTCCGGAAACAAAAGTGGGAAACGCTCTCGCATCTCATCCTCATTCTCCCAAGTAGACTCTCCAGGTGAGCCGTGTCGCCACATCACCCTCACAAGATTGACAATCTTGTTCCGAAGCGATTTCTGACGCCTGTCCAGAATCTGCACTGGATACTGGTCATACGTCATATCGGGGCGAACGGTAATCTCCGAAAAATCCACCGCATGAGACGGATCGCTAATGTATCGACGAAGCTGCGACACATGGAAAACATTGTGAACTCCTTCCAAAGATGGCGGCAAGGCCAAGCGATAAGCTACCTCGCCAACCCTCTCCAAAACGTCAAACGGTCCAATGTATCGCGGGCTCAACTTTCCACGCTTCCCGAAACGAATCACACCGCGATTCGGGGAAATCTTCAAGAACACATGGTCGCCCGGCTGAAACTCCAAAGGACGACGTTTAGCATCCGCCCAATGCTTAAAACGGTCCTGAGCAATTCTCAACCTCTCCCGAATATTCCTGACGATATCCACGGCCTCCACGATCATCTCAGGTCCCAACAACTCCCGATCACCAACGTCATCCCAACTCAATGGCGATCGACATTTCCTCCCATAAAGAGCGGCGAATGGCGCCATGCCAATACTCGCCTGGAAGCTGTTGTTGTAAGAGAACTCCACCAAATGTAGATGGTCCTCCCACGAACCCTTGAAATCCAACATGCACGCCCTCAGCATGTCTTCCAAAATCTGAATCGTCCTCTCGGACTGGCCATCCGTCTGCGGATGGTACGCCGTGCTGAAACTCAGACGCGTACCCAAGCTCTTCTGCAAACTCTGCCAGAACTGAGATGTGAACCTCGTGTCTCTGTCAGACACGATACTCACGGGGACTCCATGAAGTCGCACAACCTCCTGCACGATTCACGTTACATCACTATCTAAACTAGGAAAAGGAAATAAAACGGAGAGTAAAAGAATTTTACCTCCATATATCTCCTTGCTAGCGCCTCAGTGGACTGTCCCACTCGGAACGGAATAAAGTGCGCAGATTTGGTCAATCGATCTACGATCACCCAAATCGCGTCATTCTGCTTCGGACTCTGAGGTAGTCCAGTCACGAAATCCATAGTGATGTGTTGCCACTTCCACTCCGGAATCGGAAGCGGTTGTAGCAACCCGGCCGAACGCTGATGCTCCGCCTTCACTTGCTGGCAAACAAGCACTTGGCTACACTCCGAGCCACGCTCCTCTTCATACCATGCCACCAATAATTCAGACGAAGATCCTGGTACATCTTGGTGCCACCAGGATGCACAGAATACGGCGAACTGTGTGCCTCCACCATCAGCTCCTCTCTGATATCCCCAGCTGGCACACACAACCTCGCTCCAAACCTCAGCGAGCCATCCTCATGAATCAAAAAGTCAGTCCGCAGACCGGCTTCCACCTGCTCCCGAATCCTCACCAGCTTCGGATCCTCAGCCTGGCCAGCCTTAATTCGATCCACGATCGTCGACTGTACCTGCATGTACATCAACGAAGAAGCCTCTCCAGGAAGAACAATCTCCACGCCAGACTCGCAAAAATCCTGCTGCAATCTCCACTGCGAGGTCAAAATCATCACCGCTGGAAGCCTACTCAAAGCATCCGGAACCACATTCACCTTGCCAGGGTGAAACTGCAAATCAATATCATAATCTGCCATAAGCTCCAACCATCGACGCTGTCGCATGTTGAGCTCCTTCTGAGTGAAAATGTACTTCAAGCTTTTGTGATCGGTGAAAATTTTCACTTTCTCACTCAGCAGGAAGTGCCTCCAAATCTTAAGAGCAAACACAATGGCAGCCAACTCCAAATCATGCGTCGGGTAATTCTTCTCATGAACCTTAAGCTGACGAGACGCATACGCCACAACATGCCCATGCTGATGCAACACACAACCGAGACCCTTGCCAGAAGCATCGCAAAAGATCTCAAATCCACCGCTGCGATCAGGCACAACAAGAATAGGGGCAGTCGTCAACCTCTCCTTCAGAATACCAAAAGCACTCTCACATTCACCCGACCAAACATAAGCAACATCCTTCCGCGTCAACCTGGTCATCGGCTCAGCAATACGAGAAAAGTCCTTAATGAATCGCCGATAATAACCGGCAAGTCCAAGGAAACTCCGAATCTCAGACGCAGACGACGGAACAGGCCACTCCCTGATGGCCCGAATCTTCTCGGGATCCACTGAGATACCATCTCCAGTCACCACATGCCCGAGAAAAGCAACTCGATCCAGCCAAAACTCGCACTTCGAAAACTTAGCATACAAACGATGCTTCCTCAAAATCTCCAACACCGTCCTTAAGTGCGAGGCATGCTCTTCCTCCGACTTCGAATAGATCAGAATGTCGTCAATAAAGATAACGACAAACTTATCCAAAAAGTCGTAGAAAATCAGGTTCATCAGATTCATGAAAACTGCGGGCGCGTTAGTTACGCCGAAAGGCATAACCACAAACTCATAGTGTCCATACTTCGTACTGAACGCTGTCTTCGGAACATCTCCCTTCTTCACCTTCAACTGATGGTAACCACTCCTCAAATCCAATTTAGAAAACACCCTCGAACCTCCAAGCTGATCAAAAATATCATCGATGCGAGGCAACGGGTATTTATTCTTAATGGTCACCGCATTCAACTCCCGATAGTCCACGCACATGCGACGCGAACCATCCTTCTTCTTAACCAACAACATTGGTGCTCCCCACGGAGACACGCTAGGATTAATATAACCCTTCTGCAAAAGCTCATCCAACTGCTTTCGCAACTCTTCCAACTCTGCAGGTGCCATACGATACGGCGCCTTCGAAATCGGCTGCGCACCTGGAACAAGATCGATAGAAAATTCCAGAGCCCGATCAGGCGGCAAACCAGACATCTCCTCGGGGAAGACGTCGCCAAAATCTCGCACCACAGCTGGCCACTCCAGCTCCATCTGCATAGCCACAGCCTCCACCGGCCTGGCCCGAAATCTGACAGGACCAAGCGAACTGCTACCACGACTGAACTCAAACACTGGATGTCCGGGAATCTCGAACACCACCTTCTTCCTCCGACAGTCGATCGTAGCATAGAAGCTCGCAAGCCAGTCCATCCCAAGAACTGCATCATAGTTGATGATGTCGTGGACAATGAAATCCGCAAAAAGCTCATGTCCACAGACCACCAACGAGCAAGAATTGCAACCACGATGCACCGAGACCACACCATTCCCTGTAACGATATTTCAACTCTTGGGGAGAGGGGACGTCGACAAGGAATGCCTCTCCACGAAGCTCCGAGAAATAATGCACATCGATGCACCAGAGTCAAAGAGGACTCGTGCAAGAAATGTGCAAACCAAAATCACACCTAATCAAGCAATTAACAATCAAACCCTAATCCAGCAAACAACCATGTTCAAGCAAACAACATAATCTAACAATCAAACCAGCTAGGAAAGTAACAGCTAGATTGAGGATTACCTGCGATAACCTCATCCACAGCCGCGCTCTCCGCATCGGTCATCAGAAAAGCCTGCCTCCTCGGCGGAACAGCCTGCCGAAAAGCCTGTCCCTGTGGAACAAGAGCTGCTCCACGTCCAGCAGGAACAGGCGCTCGCTGCTGCAACGGCTGAGCTGCAACAGGAGCCCTCTGCAGCTGACCCGCATGCCGACAATCCTTCGCGACATGGGAAGCATCTCCGCAAACCAAACACTGGCCCAAAAACTTCCGACACTGATCCTTGACGTGGCCAGGCTTGCCGCAGAAATGGCAAGTCTTCAGAATAGGCCCTCCTGGCCTCTTAAACTGAGCAGACTGATTAGGCCTGAATCCAGGTCTAACCACAGCCCTCGCCTGTTCCACAGGCCTCTTCCCAGTGCCAACAACAGACCCCCTCCGCTGGTTCACGAGCAGCTCCTGCCTCTTGGCAGCGACCAGAACCTTCTGATAAGACTCCCGGTCAGAGGAGGTCACAAAACTCTGGAGCTCCGAAGCAAGCCCCTGCAGGAACCTCTGAGCCTTCTCCTCAGCGTCCTGCACCATCTTCGGCGCAAACCGACTCAGCCTCATGAACTCCTGGTGGTACATGTCCACCGACGAGTTCCCCTGCTTCAAGTTAATAAAACGCTGCAGCATCTCTTCCCTGGCTGCCTTCGGGAAGAACTCACCCTCAAATCTAGCCTTGAAGGTAGCCCAAGCTATCGGCTCCACCAACAACTTCTCTTCCACATCCCACCAATTCCTGGCGTTATCCTTGAGTTGCCTCTTCGCCAAATCAACCCATCCAGCCGGGGTGATCTTGGCCATCTTCAGATTGTCCTCGACGTTCCGAATCCACTCATCGGCAGCCAGAGGACCCTCAGAACCATCAAAATATGCGGGACCCAGCTCCCGAAATTGCTTCGCTCCTGGCTCAGAGCGAGGGGCATCCGGAAGAGCCCGGGCAGCTCGAGCAAGTGGAGCATTCTGGACTTGCAGAAGCACGCCCTGCTGCACTTGCATCATCTTCAGCATCATCCGCATCATCTCGCCGCTGGTGGGTTCCCGCTCAGGCTCCTCATCATGAGGGAGCGCACCACTACCCCCACCACGGGTGAAACGCCTTCCTGCCATCTAGTGACACAGAGAACAAATCAGATTAGACTCATAGCTTATGACTCGGACGTCGAACTCAGTTTATTGGACATTCTAATATTATTATTGCTATTCCAAAAATCGCAGTTACAGAAGGGGACCTGCATGGGCCACCACTAAAACCTGTCACGACCCGCTTCCCTAAAATGGAGGCGAGACGTGAAAAGGTCCGCACGAGAGTGGAGCTGTGAAGCCCCAAACCCGATAAGCGTCCACAAATACATAAACAGGTCCCTGTAACCACAACAGAATAACAATAATAACACAAGGAGAGACTGAAATAAAATTCCACATCTCACAAATTGTCCAACATCAAAAATAAGTCCAACATCCAGAAAAGCCACCAGGCTAAAAGAAAAGAGTCTAAAGGCCCAGAACAAGGCCAACCAAAACAACAACAAGTATGGGTGCTACACACCGATAACAAAACAACTGTCTAACAAAAGTAAAACACAACGAAGACACTAGGACTGGTCCCCAGTGTCCACGTACTCCCCGTCAAACACAAGCTCGGGCTCGGCGTCAGCAAACACCTCGTCCTCAACTTAGTACTCAGGCTCAGGATCTAACATGTGTCACCCAAAAGAGTAAAGGGGCACATGTCAGCAAGTCTAAAAGACTTGGGCAAGGAAACTGAAAGTAGGTAACTAGCAACCTAGCAGTTTAGTATGCATGACATGGCAGTTATAACATGAGTGCACAATTTAAAACATGGCAAGACGATTTGTACAAGAGAACAATCATCGGGACAAGACAAGACAAGACAAGAGTAGCCACGCTACTATCAATCTCAATCAATTCACATTTTGAAGGTGTTTAGGCCCTTCGCTTAATGGCATAGCATTTCAGACCGATCTGCACTAAACACGAATCACATTTCACGGTTGTTTTGTAGATGTTTGCGCCCTTCGCTGAATGGCTAGCATGTCAGTCCGATCGGCCCCAAACACTACCTCACCCCCAAAGAGTTTACGCCTTACAACTACAGTTGTTGATCAAACAGACTCCCAGTTGAATGGCCGCTTAACCCTCACCCCCTATACCCACACGTAATGGAGCCTAGGGTCCCCGCACAATGAGCTCGCTAGTGAGCCTGGGGTTGCCCCGCACAATGAGCTCGCATTCCTATTTCACAATTCAATATCGAGCGTTGGGGTTTCCAACTCATTATGCTCGCTTCTGGTCACGAGCCAGGAAACACACAATTCGGGCATTGGCTATCAACCAACACATGGCCCGCTTCTGGAACACGAGCCAGGAACACAAGCAATGTAGCAAAGCTACGCAATCACTGAAATGCATGAAGGATGAAATGACATGACAATTAACTTGCGTACCGATAATGGAAAGTAAACGTGACATGATAGTTGTGCAACATGCTAAATGTCGGAATTAGCTTCGTTGTCAAGCTAATTCCCCAATTTGCGCCTAGGCGAGTATCATTTCGTCGCCTAGTCTCTTTTACGCCTACAACAAGAAAATGGCCTAAAACATGGCCCAAACCCTAAGTGGCAAGTTTCACTTGCCTAGCACCGGGGATGGCGACTACTTCGTCACACGGATGCTATCTACGGGGGAAATCGCTGTTAAGGGGGAAACAAACATCAAACACATGAAATTATATTAGGGTTTCGTAAAATTATAAATAAGTTAAGAAAACAACGGTAGATCGATTTCTTACCGAGAGGAGACGGAAGAAACACTCCGGGGAACCCTAGGATCAAATCTGGAGAAGATTGGAGAAGTTTGGGGAAACTAGGGTTTTGGGGGATTTGGGGATTTTGATGGGTTTTGGTGAGATTTTGGGGAAGATGAGAGGTAGGTGGAGTGAATGGATGGTTTGGATGATGATTCTAGGGCTTGGAATAGAGGAATTGAGCTTAGAGGAAGATGGGGGCTGAAGGGGGAAGATTTTAGGGTTTTGGGTCGTGTTGGAGAAGAAGAAGTCGTTTGGGTTGGGTATAAATAGGTTGAGCTGGCGGCTGCCCAGAAATTAGGGTTTTAACACTAGTTAGTCGGTCAAAGAGCAACCACTGACCGACTAGTTTGGCAACTAGTCGGTCGGTCGACCAGCGCAGACCGACTAAGTGCAAACAGTAACTCCTGAACGAAAATAGGATTGTAGAGTTAGTCGGTCCATGAACAAGTACTGACCGACTAGTTTAGCATCTAGTCGGTCGATGAATGTTCTTAGACCGACTAAGAGTAAACAGTAACTGATACAAAAATAGTATGATGAGTTAGTCGGTTCAAGAAGCATTGCTGACCGACTAGTTTGTAACCTAGTCGGTCAACCAACGTTCTTAGACCGACTAACGGTAAACAGTAACTCCTGAGAAATTTAGAAAGCTAACTAGTCGGTCCAAGAAGGATTGCCGACCGACTGGATCGTCATCTAGTCGATCGGTGGCCCTTCTTACACCGGCTAATGAGCACCAAAAGTACCGATACGGAGCGCGGGGCCCCGGGATCGATTCCTAAGACTCCTAGGCTTGATCTATCAGTAAGATACGACCGTTATGAAGTCCGTCACGAGTGACATACTTCGAAATCGACAATCCTAAGGAAGAATCGAGAAAATACGACGAATCGATCGAAAATGAAAACTACGGAGACGAAAACCACACAAGAGGAGAAAATCCACCAAAACATATATTATATTATATTAAATCCAGATACATGAAAAGCAGTCGTTACAGATGCGTGTATGCATGCATGGATGGGCGTGGATGTGTGTAGGAAGAGCCATACAAGTGTGAAAGGGGTTAGGGGTCAATGGCAACCCCCGTAAATTTTTAGAAAGGTCAGTGGCAAAACGGTCATTTGGGCTTAAATTGCGGTGCGTACATACCAAAGTTGTGTGTGTGCAAAGTAATGGCAAACTTGTAATTACTTGAAATTTGAGAGGTATTTAGGCAAGGGTATTTCGGTCATTTTATACTTTTCATGATGAGTTATGATGAGGATGGTGGAGATTTTTCTTAAGAAAAGTCTAGGTTTCCTTCTTTTTCTTCATTCTTATCCATTCTTTCCCTTTCTTTTCATTTTCCTTCTACACACTTCCCATTTTTTCCACTCCTTGACCTACCCATCCCCTCCCCCATGCCATGGCTGAAATCCTTCCACAAAAAAAGAGAGAAAAGAAGGGGGGGGGGGGGGGGGGAAGAAGAAGAAGAAGAAGAGAAAGAGAAAGAGAAGAAGAGAAGAAAGCTCAAATTTGAGGTAGGAATTAATTTGGATTTGGAATTTAATTAGGGTTCAAATTTATCATGTTTCTACATCTTGTTTTATCAATATGGATTAGTAGTAATCAAATTCATATGCCATGTTTTAATTTTCATGAAAATCCCCTTGAAATTCTAAGCAACATCACTTCCTTCAAAAAGCTGAAATTTTGTTGTGTGTTCATGCTTGGATTCTACTCACTGTGATTCGAATTAGGATTCGAAAAAAATATGAGCTTGTAGATCTTGAAAACATACCCCAAAATAATATAAATATTGATATAATTTCACTTTTGAAATTTGGAGTAAAAATTCAAATTCTACAGCATGTCTGTTTGATTTCCAACTTTGACACAGTTCAGTAGAAATGGCTTAATTACCTGCAAACTTAAAGAAATTTTGTGTTCTTGGTCTTGTTGGAAGCTTAACAAGTTTACCTACAAATTCATCAGTCGAATGTCTGGCTAGAACATGCTCAAAATTGGCTTTCAATATAGGCCCTGAAATCTGTCTGAAAAACAGATTTGACACACTTCACCAAATAATTCACCATAAATCATATAGTTCATATTTTTGCATGAAATTTTATATGTAGATCCATAACTTCCATATATGCAACTTTAATTTATAAAGTTTTGTCAAATTCCCAAGAGAAATAGATGAAATATGTTGATCTTTATAGTTGTTCTTGCAATTTCAGCAAGCTGAATATCTTAAGTGCTATTCTTATTCATTAAATGTGTTTAATTGGCCATTATTACTCTTGATTAATGATCGCTCCACATTTTACACCTTTTTTCCGCATAATTGCATGCCATTTAGATCGCTCAAATCACGTTTTTCACGATTTATCGACAATATTGCGATACTTTTCACGATTTGTTGGTTTTGTCGTATTTCAGGAGATTTGGAGCGATTTGGAGTGATTCCGAGATACACCTACTCCGGAGTGTCACCGAAGACTTCCCTGAGGGGTATCTTGAAATTGGAGAGGAGCGGAAGAAGAAAGAACGTCGTAGGAGTGACGAGGAGACAAAAACACTCAGAATGGGCATTTTTAGTGTCTCACTCGGCCGAGTGAAGGAGTCACTCGGCCGACCAGCGAGACCCCGCTCGGCCGGCCAGATCGGACACGCTCCAAGTGTGCACTCGGCCGAGCATCAGAAGCCGCCTCGGCCGAGTGACGTATCCCGTCCGCCCGAGTGGCACTCAGACGACGCCCATCAAAAAGAGCCAACTTACTGTTTTTCGTCAGTCTGAGCAGCAGAAGCCCGACTCGGCCGAGTGGCAATTGCCGACCTCCCGAGTGAAGAGAAGCCCATCGGCCGAGTGACGACAACTCACTCGGCCGAGTGACGCCCGAAGTGAAGACCCCCAAGACCCCAGACTTACTGTAAATTATCAGGGTCTCTCACTCGGCCGAGCGACTTTTGTCACTCGGCCGAGTAAGCAGCGCTGCCTGTAGCGGAAATCACGATTTTGGAGCTACCCAGGGGCAGTTTGGTCACGAATTTTTGGGCAGTTTTGGGGGGTATTTAACCCCAGATTTTAACCTAGTTTAGAGAGCTTTTTCCTTGCTTTTGGCAGCCTTTTTAGATTAGACTTTTTAGAGTTTTATTCTTGTGATTGGAGAGGAGAGAAAAAGGGTTATTTTGTTGGATTCTTGGAAAGCTACATTGGTTTGTATTCCTCTCCATTAAAAATCCTATTTTTATTGTTATTTTGATTATTGCTATGAATTCCATTGCTATTTTTATTGATTATTCTTTCATTAGCAATATGATTTGTGAGTAGTCTTAACGTCTTAGGGTGTGGGGATGAACCCTACGAGCCCAATTTTCGATTTATGATGATTTGGTAGAACTATTGCTAGAATTGCTATTAGGGTTAGTTTGGGATCAATATATTACGGATAGCTAGGTGTTCATATCGATTAGGATTTACACGAGATTGGATCCCAATTCGATAGGAAACCCTAGAAATCCGAATTGGGTTGAAATTGAGTTTCCGTAGTATCTGTTTGCAAGAGATTGGACCGATACTAGGGTTCTCGGTTGCAATTCCATACCGATACCCGTTTGCAAGAGATTGGACGGGTAGGAACTATCCCAACCTAGGTCGCAGCCCGAGTTTGCACGAGAGTGGGCTCGGGATGTGATTGAACGATGACGTTGATCCTAATGCTAGCTTGCATAGGCTAGGGTTTGCAAGAGATTGGACCCGAACCTAGGTTCGCTATAGACCGGCAACAGCGCGAGAGCGTGAGCTAGGTTTTACATTCAGTTGCAACTAGTTCATCCGACATTCTACCCTAGCAATTGTGATACCGATGAATCACATTGACGAGATACGGTGAGTAGCGGGGATTCCCTATTCCCTAGGCGTCTTTATTTGATTTTATATCTCTTTACATTATTTGACGATTGTGACAACATCGCCGAAAGGCAAATTCCTACTCTTCTGTCCCTATAGCCAGGTTGTTCGGAGAAGGCACTGTCATACGTCCTCCCTGTGTTTGATACCCGCTCGTCGCTACACCGTGCGCTTGCGGTAAAACTACACGGTCGCTCTTTAGGGTGTACGCCCGGACGCGATCAAGTTTTTGGCACCGTTTCCGGGGATTTATCTCCGTGCATTTGCGCCATACTAGGTTGTGCTCTTGGGTTGCATTTTGGAGCGATCAAGTTTTTGGCGCCGTTGCTGGGGATTTATCTCCGTGCATTTGCGCGATACTAGGTTGTGCTCTTGGGTTGCATTTTGGAGCGATCAAGTTTTTGGCGCCGTTGCCGGGGAGGCGATTGTGTTTGATCCTACCACCCTAGCTATTTCTTTCTTTTTGTTTTATTTCTTTATTTTTATCTAACCCTTCCAATGTGCTAATCACTTCTTTGAAACTTTGTTTTCCCGTGCATGTACACGAGATCCACAGCAGACCCCATCGATATATTGTTTGATCCTGAGATCGAGCGTACATTGCGGAGAATCAGAGCGGAGAGGAGACCCGATACGGAAGGGAGGTTTATGAACGTCCGGGAGACGCCTGAAGAGTTAGAGGCAAGAATGGCGAGGATTATTTCCATTCGAGATAGGCTCCGGCCTGAGACTTCCTCCACGACCTCGTCCATAGCCATGCCGGAGTTGGCGGCCGACAAGAATTTTGAGTTGAAGACCGGGCTTGTGGTTCTGATGCAGCAGGATCCATTTCATGGGAACGCCCATGAAAATCCCCACTACCACATCCAGCTCTTCCTATCAAAGTGCGCCACCTTCCAGATGCCGGGCGTTACCCTAGATGCCATCAGACTGCGTCTCTTCCCCTTCACATTAAAGGATAAAGCTCTTTATTGGTTGAGGACGCAAGCTGAAGGAGTCTTTACCACATGGGATGAGTTGGTGAGCGCGTTTATCGACAAGTTCTATCCGCCCTCCAAGACGGTAAAGATTAGGAGTGCTCTCATGTCCTTCAAGCAAGGACCTCAAGAGACACTCTACGAGGCTTGGGAGTGTTTCAAAGACCTGCAGCATCAGTGCCCCCACCATAGCATTGAAGATTGGGAGCTAGTCCATAGCTTCTACAATGGTCTCCAACCGGGGACCAAGCAGATTATTGATGCCGTGGCAAATGGGGCCATCCTATCGAAGACTCCCGACGAAGCTACGGCCTTAATTGAGGAGATGGCCTCGAACAATCAACAATGGGGCGACGAGCGAGGACACTCTTCGTCCTCCTTGAAGCCATCTAGCATCTACGAGGCAAAGGCCGTAGCGGAGCTGACCAACAAGTTCGATTCTCTCCACAAGGTAGTGGAGAGACTGGAGAAGTATATTACGGAGCCCCAAGGAACCCCTTCCACATCCACACCAACAAATCAAATGTGTGATTGGCAAGACCAATCCCAAGCTATGTATTTGGGAGGAGAACAAGGAGATGGATCTTTGGAGCAAGTTCAATACGTCGCGGGGAACCAAGGATATTTGGCCAATCCGGCCACTAGAAACCATCCCGGTTTCTCCTATGCCAACAATGAAGGAGCGTTGAACCCCCCGCAACAACTACCTCAACAAGCTCGACAACAACAACAACAACAACAACAACATTATCCACCGAGGGGGCCTCTGCAACAAAATTTCCCACCAAAGCAACAAGTTGGACCCTATAGGCCGCCCGGATACAATCAAGGGTGGATAAATCCAAACCCTCCATAAGCTCAACAACGTTCCGACTTTGAAGCTAGAGTGGAGGAGTTTATGGCCGAGCAGAAGAAGACTAATGCTTCCTTGAAGGCGAGCCAAGATTCCCTTGCAACCATTGTAGGCCAAATCTCGGAGCAACTTGCGTTGCTAAATCGAAATAGTCAACAGTTGCCGGCTTAACCCGAGCAAAATCCACCGGGCACCACCGGGCATATCAACGCCGTGGTTGCAGTTACTACGAGAGGCGGAAAGGACACCACCCCCGTCATGATTCCTACCGAGGAGCCCGTGGTAGAGAGAGTAGAGCTAGGTGAACCGGTCATTGAAGTTGAGAGGGAGAAAGAACCGCAAGGGGAAGAAAAGTCCAGAGCGGAGCAATTGATTGAAGAGAGGCGTTTTATGCCACCGATCCCATTCCCTCTGAGGCTTGCTAGAGCAAAGATGGAGAAGTGACTAGCCAAGTTTCTCGAGTATTTGAGAGGGGTAAGCCTCAATATCCCCTTCCTCGACGCTATCGTGGAAATCCCGACATACGCCAAGTTCCTAAAAGATTTGATTACGGGAAGAAAGAGGAAGGAGAAAATCATGCTCGCTGAGGAGGGGTCTTGGTTCACCAAGAGAGAGAAGGAGCCCGCCAAATTCAAAGACCCGGGGAGTTTCTGAATTCCTTGCACCTTAGGCGGCGTCCCTCTACAAAAGGCGTTAGTGGACTTAGGGGCTAGTGTTAGCCTCATGCCTCTCTATGTTCCGAAGACTAAACACCGGCACAGAATTGAAGCCTACCGACATGCGGATACAACTAGCCGATGGTCGGATCATAAGGCCGGTAGGGATCGCAGAGGACATCCCGTTACAAGTCCCGGGGGGCATATGTTTGCCATGCGACTTCATGATCATGGATGTCAAGGAGGAGGGAGATACGTCGCTAATACTTGGACGCCCGTTCCTCGCCACCGCCGGTGTCATTGTCGACGTACGAGAAGGGACTCTAACACTGAACGTCGGCAACATCGAGGTGGAGCTTCATATACCCAAAGTAATGAAACACATGCCTTATCATGAGGAGCTGGACTATATGGACCTCCTTGACGAGGTTATTGAGGAGGCGATCCCCCATTCCATCGGCGCTCTATTCAAGGAAGATTTTGAGGAAGGGCCGGACTTGGGCCAAGAAGAAGGCGATGCTGATGTCGCGAGAATACGAGTGTACCCATGGAAATTGATGAAGGCGACGCTGATGTCGCGAGAATACGAGAGCTCTGCAAGCTCTCAAAGATGAAGACTCCAAAGAAAGCCCCACCGATACGAAAATCGGTGTCACCGATGAAGCCGAGGCCCGGAGCAAACACTAGCTTGGGGGAGCCACCCCCCAACACTACCCGAGGCGAAGGAGCACTGAGGAAGAACACGCCGCCACAACATCCAAATTTAAGCATTCTTCCCAATAAATTCGACGGGTGCATCTCATATGCACCCAATATCCCGCATTAAATTGAAAATCAAAGGGGGTCGAGCTCAAGACCTTAAACGAGCGCTTATCGGGAGGCAACCCAACGGTTATCGCTTTATTTTTACTTTTTCCTTTATTTTTGTTTTAGAAATTATTAGTGTTTTGAGTCGTTTGCCTAAAAATTTCGTGATAACGGGTCCTATTTTTCTTTGACAGGAGAGGAGAACGGGGTACCTATCATTAGGAGGATGAACAAGGCGACGAGGAGTGCTCCAGGAATGCGCTCGATGCTTAGGAGGAGGATGAAATCGACTGGAGGAAGAAAAACAGAGTTTAGAGCCCAAACGAAGCCAAACAACAGAAAACAGGACTCACTCGGCCGAGTATACTAGTCACTCGGCCGAGCACATAATCTCGTCCGCCCGAGCAGCACACGAACGAGGGAAGTCTGATGTACCCAACTCTCTGTTTCTTTTCTTGATTTCAGTATAATTGCCACTCGGCCACGTATAAATCTTCACTCGGCCGAGTGAAACTGATACGCTCCTAGGGCGAGTATTGCCGAGTAGCTTGAGCCACTCGGTTGAATGGACTTTTTCCACTCGGCCGAGGGTGGCAAGGCCACTCGGCCGAGTCGTAAGCGGGGATGAATTTTCAAAAATATTTCCGTTACTATCACTCGGTCGAGTGATACTTCCACTCGGCCGAGTCGTAACTTTTCCTTTATAAGAGGCGCGGGCTCGGCACGGAATTCGATGCGACACAACTTCTCGTTCGCTCGAACCCGCACCCCCTCTTCTCTCCCGAACGCTTCCACTTGCCCGATCTGAGTCGCCCGCCGTCGCGCTCGGCCGACCACCTCTGGTCGACGCCGCCGCTCCTTCGCCCGAGTCGCCGCCGGCGATCCCACCGCCGGCCGAGCTCCGGTAGCCCCTTTTCGCCCTATTTTCTCCTATTTCTTGTAATTTTTGACGATCCGTACACTAATCTAGCCCCTAATTCAAATTAACTTCATTATCTATCCATTATACCCCTAACCCCCCATACATTTTGAATATTACTCGCTGATATCTTCGTTTGATGTGCAAGGTATATTGGGGAGCTTAGGGGAGCCCAGGGGAGCTTCCGGGGAGCGTTTTTGGCTTCGTGGAGGCGGCATCTTCGCACGCATCCACTTCTTTGCTCTCGCGGCGTGTCACGGTATACTCGTTCCATTTATTTTTGCACGTCGTATTTTTACTACTTTTGGTGAGCACCCGGGGCCCACATGCCGCCCCGGACATGGCCACGGTCGAGGAGAGCTTCCGCCAAGTGGAAACGGCCGGATGAGTCCGGCCCCTCCCACGAGGGGGAGGACTCTCCTCCACCTACACCACCACACCCCATTCACCCCGCACAGCCTGCAGACCCTACACACCCCGCACAGCCTGCAGAGCCCGTTCACCCAGCTCAGCCACTCCCTGCCGACCCACTACCACCACCGGCTCCACTTGTCGGGCCGCTGGGGATTACGTTCCGGGACGACGCACACCGCGTCGTTTTTGAGCGCATTTCCCAGCGCTCGATTGTACACTCCAGGTTTGCACACCTTGCAGACCTAGGACGCCTGGGGGTATTTGAGGGGATGCTCACGTTGTATGACAACGTGGGCTGGCGAGATTTTTTCCAAGTGTCGACGGACAC
The DNA here is from genome assembly GCA_030789695.1 of Scilla litardierei. NCBI lineage: Eukaryota > Viridiplantae > Streptophyta > Magnoliopsida > Asparagales > Asparagaceae > Scilla > Scilla litardierei. The sequence goes on from CM061131.1 coordinate 138,547,515, forward strand.
CTTTGTCCGCCCGACACTTGAGGTGCTTAGTTCTATTGCCCGGACCGACGAGGGATGCTCGTTTAGGTTTATGGACCGAGAGTGCCAGGTTACTCTCGGTATGATGAGAGCATTCTTTTCGTGGCCCGATATCCCCGGGGCCGACCGTGGTTACGCCCCCACTCACATTACCCCACCTTCCTTCGATTCCCACGCTTTCTGGGCCTGGATCACGGGTTTACCAGCTGCCTTTGACCCTAGTAGGGCCAAGGCCTCGGCCATCGTCCATCCCTGCCTCCGCATAGCTCAGCGCCTTATGGCGACTACCTTTTTGGTGAGGTATGAGCCTGGGACGATGTCTACGCCGGAGCTTTATATGCTCTATGCGATGAATCACCACTTGGACCCCATACTGCCTCCCCAGCGGTTGTCACCTCTGTCTCCACCGCAGCCGTACTATCAGAGAGTGTCGTGACGTCTGTTCCCACGTCTATGTCACTGACCTCTCTAGCCGCCTCGTCGCCACTTTTATACTCCACTTCCGTTGTTGCTGCTTCCACCTCACACCAGCCTGCGCCCCAGCCTCGCACTGAGGCTAGGCCCACACTTGTGAGCACATCACCCTTCCTCCACATGCCTGCTGAGCCCATCCACTACACCACCTGAGTCCGCCAGCCCCGTCCTGCACAGCACAGACAGGTGCGTCCCTCTGCACCACCTCCCCCCGACACTGTACTTCAGAGCATTCGTGCTCTTGAGGGGGCAGTGAGTGGCCTCAGAGGTGACCTCAGGACCATGTCCGCCACCGTCACAGCTATGGCCAGCCGCTTTGACCTACTTCCGGGCATTCACTATTGCCTCACCCAGATTCTCGATCAGCTTCCTCGCGTACCCACACCCACCCAGCAGGTACCCACCCCCACTCCTACACACACCCAGCCTGCTTCCACACCCACACCCACCCAGCAGACTGTTCCCCAGCCACCACCACCACCACCTCCGCCTCAGGACGGAGACAGGGCAGCCCCACCCTCTTAGGCACCCTTGATGCCATTGATCTTTTTTGCCGTCATGCTGCCCGTCTCTGCTCGGTCCTGATGATTTTTGCCCACCCCCTCCCCTCACTGTTTTGGGTCCACATTTTGATCATATCTTTCTATATCATTTTTGGGAGAGAGGGAGAGATTTTTGGTGTCACACTCTTATATCTGATTCACTCCTATATCTGCATGCATCATGTCCGCATCATATTTTCATTTCGTTATTTTTATTTTCTTTTTCATCATTCATGCATCCTCACCTTCCCCTCACATTACACGTCTCTCGGTGTGCCACACTTCGCACATTGAGGACACTATGCACTTTAGCTTGGGGGAGTGAGTTCTCACGCTTTTCGATTTACCACCTTTATTTTTAGTTTTTTCACGTCATTTTCCGCTTTTGCACTCACTTTCATCACTTTTTCTTTTTTACCATGCATCACATTTTTCTCATTTTCTTCGGGTGCTGCATTGTAAATAGCTTTATTTTCCATCTTTATCTTTATTTCTTTTCATCTCATGCTAGAGATGACTTTTCTGTGATGATGATGACGGGGAGTTAGCTTTCTCTATATGCATGCTTTATTTGTCGTGTCTTAGCTTTTGTTTCTGATATCATTTGCTGTGATCTACCTTGCATTTAGAGATAGTAACCCACACTTTTTCCGTATGAAAATGGATGAAATTTTATTATTAGCTGAGTCTGAATATTCATATGTATGCTATCGCAGAAAACACACCAAGATTCACGCATTGGATGCTTATATCTGGAGTACCGTTTTCTTTTCCTATATCACTTCTATTTGCATGACTTGTACACTTCACTTCTGGATGATTGAATGATGTTAGCTATGATAAATCTGGATTAGTTTTGCTTTTTATGTGATCGAAACTGAGTAGATTAGATTACCCTGCTGAAGTTGTCATGCACGTCTTATAGAGTGAACTGAGAGACATATTTATTTCTTTCTCCACATATCTTGAACATTAATTCTCTATTTTAAAATCATTGGTGAATCTCCCCTTAGCGACTCTAGTATTTGGCATTTCCCCCGTTATTAATATCCTAGCTCCAAACTTCCCAAAACCAAAAAGAAAAAAAGAAGAAAATTCTTGTATATCCTTCTCTCTTTTTGATTTGGGATCATTTGTGTATATATGCTTAAAAAAGAGAGAGAGAGAAAAAAAGAAAAAGAAAAGAAAAGAGAAAAGAATCTCAATAAACGATCCCATCTCATGTTCTCTCTCTTTCTCCCCTCCTTTTGTTTTTATTTTTATTTTTCTTTTGCATTTGGAGCTTCAAAAGAAATGGGGAGTGTAAATACAGTTTTGTATATGTCACCACGCTTATAGATAAGCTTGGGGGAGAGAATCCAACGATGTGTGAGAGAGTGACTACTTGACGGTGCATGACAACCTAGGCTAAGTAATATTCTATACTCGGTGAGATTGTTTTAGCTTCACGAAATCCAGAAATCTATGCCTAGCACTCATTTCATGAAATCCACGCTTTTCTATTCTTTCTATTCTATTGCGTGATATTCTTATACTCCTCATAGAAAGCATTCAATTGAAAAGTGTGTGATCTGCGATATTGTATACCGCTTTAAATGATTCAGACGATGTTAATTTTAGAATTATTCCGTTTTTCATGCTATATCAATATTCTTGGGTTTTCTATTTCTATTTGCACCATTATACTATGATATCGAAATAAAAGTCTTTGACATGTGTTTTACGTTCGGTGCATGCTATATGAGTAAGCAAAACCCACGTCCTGAGAAAAATGATCTAGCAGCTTCCCTCTTCGCTTTCTTCTTTCTTATTCGTTTTTCGTTTTCCGTTTTCCATCGTTTTCATTTTCTAAGTTCACCAGGTTCGCCTTCTACTTATCTTCCTCGAGGACGAGTAAGAGGTAAGTTTGGGGGATTTTGATCGCTCCACATTTACACCTTTTTTCCGCATAATTGCATGACATTTAGATCGCTCAAATCACGTTTTTCATGATTTATCGACAATATTGCGATACTTTTCACGATTTGTTGTTTTTGTCGTATTTCAGGAGATTTGGAGCGATTTGGAGTGATTCCGAGATACACCTACTCCGGAGTGTCACCGAAGACTTCCCTGAGGGGTATTTTGAGATTGGAGAGGAGCGGAAGAAGAAAGAATGTCGTAGGAGCGACGAGGAGGCAAAAACACTCAGAATGGGCATTTTTAGTGTCTCACTCGGCCGAGTGAAGGAGTCACTCGGCCGACCAGCGAGACCCCGCTCGGCCGGCCAGATCGGACACGCTCCAAGTGTGCACTCGGCCGAGCATCAGAAGCCGCCTCGGCCGAGTGACGTATCCCGTCCGCCCGAGTGGCACTCAGACGACGCCCCTCAAAAAGAGCCAACTTACTATTTTTCGTCAGTCTGAGCAGCAGAAGCTCGACTCGGCCGAGTGGCAATTGCCGACCTCCCGAGTGAATAGAAGCCCATCGGCCGAGTGACGACAACTCACTCGGTCGAGTGACGCCCGAAGTGAAGACCCACAAGACCCCAGACTTACTGTAAATTCTCAGGGTCTCTCACTCGGCCGAGCGACTTTTGTCACTCGGCCGAGTAAGCAGCGCTGCCTGTAGCGGAAATCACGATTTTGGAGCTACGTAGGGGCAGTTTGGTCACGAATTTTTGGGCAGTTTTGGGGGGTATTTAACCCCAGATTTTAACCTAGTTTAGAGAGCTTTTTCCTTGCTTTTGGCAGCCTTTTTAGATTAGACTTTTTAGATTTTTATTCTTGTGATTGGAGAGGAGAGAAAAAGGGTTATTTTGTTGGATTCTTGGAAAGCTACATTGGTTTGTCTTCCTCTCCATTAAAAATCCTATTTTTATAGCTATTTTGATTATTGCTATGAATTCCATTGCTATTTTTATTGATTATTCTTTCATTAGCAATATGATTTGTGAGTAGTCTTAACGTCTTAGGGCGTGGGGATGAACCTTACGAGCCCAATTTCCGATTTGTGATGATTTGGTAGAACTATTGCTAGAATTGCTATTAGGGTTAGTTTGGGATCGATATATTACGGATAGCTAGGTGTTCATATCGATTGGGATTTGCAAGAGATTGGATCCCAATTCGATAGGAAACCCTAGAAATCCGAATTGGTTTGAAATTGAGTTTCCGTAGTATCGGTTTGCAAGAGATTGGACCGATACTAGGGTTCTCAGTTGCAATTCCATACCGATACCCGTTTGCAAGAGATTGGACGGGTAGGAACTATCCCAACCTAGGTCGCAGCCCGAGTTTGCATGAGAGTGGGCTCGGGATGCGATTGAACGATGACGTTGATCCTAATGCTAGCTTGCATAGGCTAGGGTTTGCAAGAGATTGGACCCGAACCTAGGTTCGCTATAGACCGGCAACAGTGCGAGAGCGTGAGCTAGGTTTTACATTCAGTTGCAACTAGTTCATCCGACATTCTACCCTAGCAATTGTGATACCGATGAATCACATTGACGAGATACGGTGAGTAGCGGGGATTCCCTATTCCCTAGGCGTCTTTATTTGATTTATATCTCTTTACATTATTTGACGATTGTGACAACATCGCCGAAAGGCAAATTCCTACTCTTCTGTCCCTATAGCCAGGTTGTTCGGAGAAGGCACTGTCATACGTCCTCCCTGTGTTCGATACCCGCTTGCCGCTACACTGTGCGCTTGCGGTAAAACTACACGGTCGCTCTTTAGGGTGTACACCCAGGCGTGATCAATTAATATGGTTGTATAGTGAAATGAATGCTCATGCCCTTGTCACATGTAAATGTTGTTGTGTTGCCTTGTTATAAGTGGTGCCCGTCAGGTGTTCGATGAAATGCCTGAATGAAGGCAAATGTCAAAATTGTGAGAAATGCTCCATCCTATAGTTATGAAATGAAATTTGATATGGAATGGTGATATTGGAAGCATGTCATGCATGACACGAGATGTGGTGTGATGATGGGTTAATATGAATTCGATGGAGGGCATGACACTTCGGTGTATGACCCATGTTGATATAAATATGAAATGTGATGCCATGCAACATGACTCCTCATTACTAAAATGATATAAAGAAACTCTTGAATGTCTCAGTCCTCTCTAATGAGGGTGAGTTAGTAAAGCCCGGGTTTTAGGTGGGATTTGAGTAAATTGTGGATGTCAGGCCTGGACTGTGAAGTTGGGAGATGATTATGTGATGTGTGGAGCTTACCCACTCGCCTTTACCGGGAGTGGAGGGGATATTACACACACTCGCCTTTACCGGGAGTGGAGGGGTCATACGGAGGTTGGGTTATATGTGGATAGCCACACTCCTACCAGGGACGGGGGAGGTGAGAGGCCTGGCGTACAATGCCCGTGTCCACTGCGTCGTGTGCTATATTCACCCCACATTTGGGATGAAGTCCAGGTCCTTGTATCACACAGTTTACCCAAGTCCCAATTAACTCAATATAAAATAAGAATTTCGCGTTACTCTTTCTGCTGGCAGCACTTTCCCTTCCCCTTTGCCGTTCTTTGTGACTCTGTGTCATGCCTCAGGTACTTACACTTATTTTTTGATATTGGTTGCTTAAACACTTATAATAATAATAATAATATTATTATTATTATTCGTGCTAACCCTTTTCTTGCAGTACCCCGACATTGGACCGCAGGTATGATTCTCTTACTTGTCTAATTCCTTTCCGTTATTTTACTTAGTTACATATATACTTTCCCCTGCCTTGCTTTGTGAATTGATAACCTTAAAAACAATATTCCAAGTCCAAGTTGGTTCCTACTGGGGCACACATTAATGTGCTCCTCCTCATTTTTCAGGTAGCAGTCAGTTGGGAAGTAGGGAGACTTGAGAGTCTGGAGTTGGGGGTGTGGGGTAATTCAGGGTGTTGTATTGTACTCTGGGGTAGTGGAGTTGGTAGCGCCTTTTGGGAGGTGTAACCTGAGCTGAAGTTCATTTTTGTATACTTCATTAGATGTTGTGTTGTCTTTATGTATGTGCACGTGTAAATAGTATATGTACTCCTTGTGATGTTGTATAAATGGCTCGTGATCCTTGTTGTTATACATGGAGCAGTACAGATACGATCCCAGCATGTGCACAGTGGCCTGCCTTTGCTCATTCAGTTTCCTCTTCTCTCTCTTTTCCTCTCTTTTCACCCTCACTCTTCAGGATACTTGGTCAAAAAAATTTAATTGCCAGGTATTCTAGGGAACGGGGCGTGACATTATCCGACCGTTCGTGACCACCCCCATGACCAAATAATTGGAGATATTGGTGTGGGTGTTCGAACAAAGTCAAGGATCGATGAGTTCTCTCATTGTGCCTTTGTATCTATCATTGGGCCAAAGAACATCAAAGAAGCGAGTGAATATAGCTCGTGGATCATTGCAATGGAAGAGGAGCTCATGCAATTTGAAAGGAATGAAGTTTGGGAGCTGGTCCCTCTTCCAATTGGTCACCAAGTCATTCGGATCAAATGGATATTCAAGAACAAGACGGATCAGAACGAGGTCATCACAAGGAACAAAGCAAGGTTAGTAGCTCAAGGCTACCGGTAAGAGGAAGGTATTGATTTTGAAGAATCCTTTGCCCCGTAGCTAGATTAGAAGCTATTAGATTGCTTTTATCGTTTGCATCTCATAAGAATTTTAAATTATTTCAAATTGATGTTAAAAGTGAATTTTTAAATGGCATAGCTAATGAAGAAGTTTATGTTTCTCAACCATCCGGTTTTATACATGAAAAATTTCATAATCATGTTTTCAAACTTAAGAAAGCATTATACGGGTTGAGACAAGCTCCTAGATCTTGGTATGATCGACTCAAAACTTTTCTTTTGGATTTAGGTTTTAAAATGGGTGAAGTTGACTCTACTCTTTTCATAAAAGATTATAAAAATGACATCCTCCTTATTCAAGTTTATGCAGACGATATTATCTTTGGTTATACTAAATTTGACCTTTGTCAAGAATTTTCTAAATCTATGAAGGAAGAATTTGAGATGAGCCACATGGGTAAGCTCAACTACTTTCTAGGTCTTCAAATTCGGCAAATGAAGGATGTGATTTTCATACACCAAACGAAGTACACCGGGGAGCTTATCAAGCGATTCGTGATGGAATCGTCTTCAAGCAAAAGGACTCATATGAGTATGACCACTCATCTTCACAAAGAAGAAAACGGAAAGGATGTAGACATTTGTCTATATCGAGGTATGCTAGGTAGTCTACTTTATTTAACTGCAAGTAGGCCCGATATCATGTTTATAGTATATCTTTGTGCTAGATATCAAGCTAAACCTAAGGAATCACACTTGATTGCAGTTAAAAAAAATTTGGTTACCTCAATCAAACACTATATTATGGGTTTCTTTATCCTAAATCCACCACATACGAGCTAGTCACATATAGTGATGCTGATTTTGCTGGATGCAATTCCGACAGGAAAAGTACTAGTTGCACTTGCCATTTTCTAAAAAATTTCATTGTCTCTTGGTTTTCCAAGAAGCAAAACATCGTATCATTGTCCACTAACGAAGCGGAATATATTGTCCTCGGTCTTGCGTGTGCACAAGTTCTTTGGATGAGACACACTTTCAAAGACTATGGTGTCAATTGTGATACTTGCCCTATCATGGTTGATAACCAAAGTGCTATTTATCTCTCCAAAAATCCGATACATCACTCCTGTACCAAACACATAGATGTGAGATACTATTTCATTAATGATCATGTAGCTAAGAAGGACATCATCTTAGAGGACATTGAAACCCAAAAACAAATCGCCGACATCTTCAGAAAACCTCTAAAAGAAGACTCATTTATGAGGTTGCATGGAGAATTAGGAATTATGGGTAAATCTGAAATCTATGAGTTTATTTTTATATGTTATAGTGTTTTGAACTCATATGATCATTGTCATATCTCATGTTTATATGTGTCTATTTACTTCATTTGATTTATATGAGATTTATTGGATATTTTTGATGATTTGATGATTAGATTAATATGCTTGATATGTGTATTAGTCTATATGCTCTTGATGATTATTTTATGTCATTAGAGTGATTAGAATATAGGTCTAAGGGTAAGAAGTCTCAAATCCTTGATTCTAACTCAATTCTGGATTTCAGAACCAGGACAACCGACTGACCTTTCTTCTCCAGTCGATTCCCAATCTTCAGTTTTTAGTCTTCATAACTCATTTCCATGACAGGCGACTGATGATCATTTTTATTCCCCTGGTCATCTCCCAGGTGACTGTATTTTTGTCATCAGGCGCCTGCCCAATTGTCACCATTTATGCTCAGAGATGGCTCAAAATTTTACTGTGCAGCAGGCACATGTAAGCATTTCACAGGCGCATGTCCAAATCCAGGCGACTGTATTTTCTTCTACAGGTGCATGTCTGCTTTCTGAGCCATTTTTTATTAGGGTTTGACAGTTGACTACACGTTGTGCATCAGTTGCCTTTCGTCGAGTTTGGTAGTTCGTAGCCCTCAATCTAAGCCATTCTTTTTAATCCAACGGCCCAGATCTCTCCATCCAACTCCTATAACTGTCGATCATGGGGTATTTTCTCTCTCATGCGATTCAAACCCCCGATTCTTTCTTCTCTTCCTGTCGACTTCGATCTCTCCACTTTACGTCGATCTTGCCACCGTCCGGCCATCCTCCTCCTAGCCGTGCTCCTCCTTGCATCTGTTGAGGGATGTATGCCCTTAGTTATTTGTATTTGATGCAAATAGATATTAATATAAGATGTGGGAATTTTGCATATGATGCAAAGGGAACTAAATGTGTCGTAAAATGTTTATGTGCATATTTAATATAATAAACATGAGGAAAAGGTTACCTGGATGGTGGGATCGTCCCAGTCTAAATGCAGGTTCAAACTGCGTCAAAAACGGACGCCAAAAGCATAAAATAGAGCCAAAACAGTGAAAAAAGGCCAAATTTGGCATTGCGGACCCGACTCGCCAGGATGCCACAGTAGAGTTTTTTTTAACCCAGTTTTGTGGCGGCGTAGTTTTTGCGAAAAATCGATGTTTTCGGCTATGTTTGGACACTCGTTTGAGGGGTCAAACGAACTCGGAATGAGTCCCCATTTTTTCCTACGCATTCACCGTTCAACCCTCTTCAATTTGATATGTTGTATCACTTGCGAAGCACAACGGTGAGGGATGAAACATTTGCTATAGTTTGGCCTTTGCGAAAGACAAACTTTAATTAATTTTTCCTCCAGAACTTTTAGTCCCACATCGGATATGGAGTGAAGGGGAGGGGTCAGCCGCCTATATAAACAGGGACATACTCCCATCCTTGAAACTCATCACAAGCTCCAGATCTGAGTAGCTCTATTAAACGTGAGCAAGCTCAGTTCTGAGCTTAAAATAAATATTCTCTCTTTCTCCCAAAATTTCTTCTTTGCTTTTGATCGGGCTCTAGCAAAGCTATGAAGGAGCTCGGATCGGATCCGAAGTCTTGACGAAGGATCTACTCAAGGTGAAATCTTCTTCGACGTGTAGTTGGCTCAGCGACAAGGGTGTTGCTTCCCTCGGGACACGGTGCGTTTCGGGAAGCAGTTCGGCTCGGGACGAGGTGCGGCTTGGGACGCGGTTCGGCTTGGGGGACGCGGCGCAGGGCCAAAGAAATGTTGCTGAAAATGACGCTTCGTATTCTGCAAAACCGATGTAAAAGGTATGTAGTTTAAATATTCATGCGTTTATAATTGCAAATAGGTTGATAGATCTATCCTTTGGGGTAGGTTTGACCAAACCCGGGATAGTAGAGATTCTGGCTAGGGTTAAATCTGTAGGGCTTGATTTAAAAATGTTTTAAATCTTTTTTTCTGCTGCATTTTTATTTTCATCGTCCGACCAACTTAGGACGGACGTCGATTTTATAGCCCTAAGGACTCAGAAAACCCTTCAGTGATATCAGAGCCCGTCTACGTGATCCAGATTTTGCAATTATAAAATCTATATGATACAACATGTTTCTCCATCTGATGGAGGTTTTATTTAAACATTTAAATTATCGTTTTCATGTACTGATTTTCGAAAAATTGTTTTTGAAAATTAGATCTAATTATAAAATCATGATATAATTTTAATAAGTTAGATCTTTAAAATTATATGATAATTTTAATGTAACTTCAATTTTAGTGTAACTTAGATTTATTAGGTAATTTTAAATTGCATGCTTAGCTTAATTGTATAGTTGATATTCTGATGGTTAAATTGTTCTTCTTTATTATATGATAATAGAAGAAAGATTTTTAGGATAGCCATTAAAAGATTTAAGAAAATTATATGATAATTTTGAAGGACATGCTATGATTTAAAATTGTTGCAACAAATTAAACTCCTAATACATGATTAGGGTAGCCCTCTCCCATAATTATTATTTTAATTGTTCTAATAGTAATTTTGAACTAAAGGTTATGATTTAAATTGTTGCAACTTGAATTTTAAATGTCTAATACATGATTAGGATAGCACCTTAAAAGTCCTTATGGTTGATAAGGACATTAGTAAAAGTTATTAACCAATCCTAATAATTTCGAATTATAGGATTCAACTAGTTGATAGGATTAACTAGTTTTAATGAAGCCATATCTAGTCGATGGCACACATATAAATAATAAGTTTCCTTCAATGGACCATGATCCGGTCTAGTGTTATTTGACTAGTGTTATGGATCACCCTAACTCGATTGGGGATAGTGATACTGGCCTAGCTAAATCCGTGGCGTGTTATGCTGGACCGCAAGGATGCGAATTATGATTATGTGACACCGTCGATTACATCTAGTCAATTACATTAAAAATCTTCTTCAATGTAAGCTGTATCCCTCCTTGCTTTTAGATTTTGGATACCATGGATTTCATGTTATAGTTGTTGAGTCAACTCAAGCTGTAACATGACTATCTTTTGGAAACCAATTCCATTAAACATGTGATGTAGTTCAACTTAACCCAATCATCATGTCGTAAACAAACCAAGTGCCGGTGTAAATTAGGATTGGACAAGAAAGTAAAGGTTGAATAGACTAGTCTTTATGATTTGTTGAGCCAACTCAAGGTCATAAGTGACTAGGGGTAAAAACCATAAGGGAATCATATTCGATGTGATTGATAAAGAGTCGTCTACTGATCGCAGAGTTAAGCAACTTGTTGAGCCAACTCAAGGTTGTAAGTCTCAGGGTGGTCGGGTCCCTTTCCTACTAAATATTATTATTCGTTCATCTATATGGCTTAAGATGATCGCTAAAATAGTGGGAGGATATAGTTGAATAAAATCCATTTTAACTATATTTAAAAATTATTGAACATGTGCTAAACTAGGATAGTTCTTTGTTTTACCAGAAGGAATCCAAGATATAATATCCTAAAGGAATATACTAACTGGTCAAGATGATTGTTTAAGGAATATCAACTCAAGATCAGGTTTGATAGTCTAAACCAGGTTCTCACTGACTTTAAACTGTCCTTCCTGGTACAAGCTTACGGACAATGATTTCCTTGAGCTCTGTGTCCAACAAAATAAAAGCATACTACCTATCACTTGCCTCTATGAGGGGCAGCTTAAACATACTGATGGTCAAATCAAGTTTCTTCATATAATTTGTTGAGTCAACTCAAGGTTGTATGGAAAACGATTTCGATCCACAAGATTCGAAACTTCGATCAAACTGTTTGACTCGAAGATGAATGCACGAGCAGTGCAAGACCATGTATCCAAATCAGATCTTGAGTCAAGCAACTTGTTGAGTCAACTTAAGATTGTAAAGCTTAAGTGTTTGGGTACATAAGGTGCTTGCATAATAATTTTGTTGGGAAAGTATTGTCTAAATGTGATTTAGAACGGAGAAGGCATTGAAGAAAGTTGGTTGAGAAAGAAAGTTTTGACTATAATAAGAAAAGGCAAAAGTAGGAGGAACTGAAAATGTGACATTTGATGTCATGATTTCAGGATAATTGTTGTACAAAAGGAGAACTCATTTTTGGCGAATGTCGTCACCTTACTTCTAAAGCAATGAGTAATTTGTATAACGATAATGTATTAAATGTTAATACATGTACGCAAGATAATAGCAAAACTTATATGGCAAAATTGACTAGGCCGTACCGAAGAGACTAAGATTCACAAGTCAAAGAAAAAGGGGTCTGACCTCTCGTATTATGAGTCAATAGACACTTGTGAATCTTGTCACAAAGGTATGTGGCCGAAATTCCATCTGTAAGACATTGGGAGAATGAGTTGGTGAACTTGTAGTCTCGTACATACGGATGTACCCGGACCTAAGTATAAGTTAGCCATGATAAGTTATTCTTATTTTATTACGACACGGTTCTTGCTGAAACACAAGTCTGATAAAATAGATAACACAATGACATAAGTATTTGAACTGCTTCGATCGGATCGACGAGGCAAATACTTAAATGACTAATTCTTACGTAATTAAAAGAAAATGAGATTTTCTCTCAGGTCAAGTCTTTTAACACATCGATGTGTTGGAAAGCATGAATAACGCTCTGTTAGACATGGTGCGATACATGGCAAGTGACCCTGAGTTACAATCCTCCTTCTGGGTTAAGCCCAGATTATAATGCCTAGGTTCTTGAAAAGTTATATGAGGACCTTATTAATAAGATATTCATTAAATCTATCGTTAGGAAGTTAAAGGATTACTCGAGTCTCGTGAGACAAAAAGTCGAGTAAGACATCATAGTTGGTGATGGCCTAGACAACTTCCAAGATGCCATTCGAAGTAGTGACTCTAAGAAATGGCTTGATGCAATCTTAAAAGGGCCTGTGCACGTAAATAAAGTATGGACTTTAGTTTAAGTGCCCAAAGAAAGTGTTTCTTATTAACTGCAAGTAAATCTTCAAGATAAAAGATTGGTGCAGAAAGAAAATAGTGAAGTACAACTTGTGTTGGTTGAGAACGGTTATCATCCTAACTCCTATAAACGGATTATAATGAAACTATCTCGCCAGGAGATGTGTACAGATCTACTTGGACCGAACTCGATGTAAATGCTCATGATGACCATAAAAACTTGAGCATTCATGTATAGTCTGTTTTCTAAATATGATTTAGAGGAACGAACTTATAAGAAAAACCCAGAGAGTTTTAAAGGTCAATGGGAGAGAATAAAAGGCATACGAGGCATTAATGAGCCGGAACATTTGTTTTGACAAAGTGGTCAAAGAGTTTGACACTTTATCAAAAATGATTATGAACTGTGTAAATGACAAGTAACTATTTGGATTATTCTTGTAAGATACGATGAGCAAGATGAGATCCAAGCAAGACATATATAATGGATTCCAAGAGCCCAAGGAAATTATTTGGATGAGATTCAAATGGGTGGTCTAACATGAACATAGTGTAATGCCCTACAAGCTACTGCACAAGTACTAGAGGGGGGGGGGGTGAATAGTACTTTAAAAATAACGAGGAGTATAATTCCTAATTATAATGCAAACAACTACCAAATCAATTTGCGGAAGCTTAAATTGAAGACAACAACAAAATTAACAATGCTAACACAAGATATTACTGGGTTCGGATCCACCCAAGTCTCCCCGACTTGTTCCCGGTGATCCTACGTCCCAACCACCCGGATCCCCTCCGGATACTTACAATTCAAATATGAAATGAAATAAGAAAACTTCTTACCGACAAAATACATATGCCTTGAGTAACGCTTTACGAATTAGGGCAAGAATGATTTTGAGGAAGAAGAAGTGGCACCAAACCCTAGCTCCAAGATGTGGATCAGCGATGGAGAGCTTTGGGGATGTTGGTGACCTAGAATCAAGCACTTGGCTTGGAAGGCTTTACACTCAATGAATCTCTCTTTGGAAGTAAAAGTGAGGAGAGATTATGGAATGGAATGAATGAGCTTTGAATGAGCTTGGAATGATTTCTCTTGATCTCTAAACTTGTAATAATATCAGCCTTGACTGCAATGAATGCAGCTCAACAAGTATTTATAGGATAGAGGAGAGAGAGAAAGAAATTCGAGTCATTAAATGCTCCAACGGCTCTTTTCTGTACTCAACTAGTCGGTCAAAGCACAACCACCGACCGACTAGTTCATCAACTAGTCGGTCGGTCAATTAACGCATACCGACTAATGAGTGAACAGAGAAAAGGTTAAAGCACAGACATAAGGAACTAGTCGGTCCAAGAAGAGTAGATGACCGACTAGTTTCACAACTAGTCGGTCGGTTACTCAACTGAGACCGACTAACAGATAAAACTAAAGTCTGAGCAGAAATAGACTTAGTCGGTCCAAGAACAAATGTTGACCGACTAATTCACCAACTAGTCGGTCGCCAAATGAGCATAGACCGACTAACGATAAACAGTAAGTATGGTGAAAATTTGGCATGTACAGTAAAACTAAACTAGTCGGTTCAAGAAGGAAAGTTGACCGACTAGTTCACCAACTAGTCGGTCGATCAAAGAACACAGACCGACTAATGATAAACAGTAGCTTAGGCTCAAAAGTGCATGTACAGGGAAAGCTCAACTAGTCGGTCACAGAAGCATCACTGACCGACTAGTTCACAAACTAGTCGGTCGGTGAGTCAACATAGACCGACTAACTGTAAACAGTAAAGAGCTTGAAAATGACTGAGAAGAACTAGTCGGTCCAAGAAGCTTTGCTGACCGACTAGATCACCATCTAGTCGATCAGTTCTTCTTCTTGAACCAACTAACATGCACAAGAAGTCGCGAATCGAAGCACGAAGCTTCGAGAAGGATTGTATGGACTTCTACTAAGATCCTAGAGCTAAGATATAAGCGTTATGAAGATTTAAACCGTAAGACCTACTCAAGGCTTAACATTCTACGAAAGAAGCTTAAAGACAATAAATAAAACTTTGACGATACCGTCTTCAATAGCTTCAATCGAATCTTTATGACTTCTAAATTGGTCCATAAGCTTCAACGAAGCTTTAGGCATACGATCACATGCTTTGAGAAGTCTTGAGACATCGTAATTGATATTCATATGAATTTGGCGACGATCTCCATAACTGCGCTCACAAAGTGTTAGTTCACGTTATATTTATGTTTGTTCATCATCCAAAACCAAATCCGGGGAGTCCAATATCCAACATTCTCCCCCTTTTTGGTGATGACAAACCAACATAAATAATAATCAAAAATAATAATTCAAATGAAATTTACTCACTCTCCCTGCATTGATGACATGTTAATTCCAAATTAAACAATAATAATACGCATCAGCAGACGAGTGAAGTATATAAATGAGAATCGATTATTGAAATATCGAATACCAAATCAGGTTATTGAAATATCGGATTTGAAAAATCCATTTATATATCTTAACTCCCCCTGAATCTAACATATCAAATTAGATTCTTGGAATAGTGCTCTAAATT
Organism: Scilla litardierei; assembly: GCA_030789695.1. Lineage (NCBI taxonomy): Eukaryota > Viridiplantae > Streptophyta > Magnoliopsida > Asparagales > Asparagaceae > Scilla > Scilla litardierei. Next base: position 138,562,989 of record CM061131.1, read on the forward strand.
TTCATTTAGCACATCGGTTATTATTATATCTCTCCCCCTTTGGCATCAGCAAAAAGAGCGGGAGGAGATCAACGACAACAACAATGGCCTCAAAAAAAATAAAGCACGGGAGTCGTAGAATACGACGACGGTTCAAGTGACACCAAAGAGAAAATACGAATAAAATCAAGGTGTGTCAATGAAAACATAGTCGAAAAGCGTAAAACGAAATCATCAAAACTCAAATCAATATTACGGATTGAGTTATGGAATATACTCTCCAATATCAACATTCTTGGTTAATTTAGTGCATGAAAAACAATTCTATGTTTCCATAGAAGAAATTTCTATTAAACCAAGTTAATATCGTCGAGCGACGAAATCAAACATCAGAGACATAAAAAAAATATAAATTGTGCACAATAGAATGAAATGTCAACTGCGATGTATATAAATATAAAATATGAACCAGAGTACATTACTGACATAGAAAACATCGATCCACCGATCGGTGCACAAAAATATATCGTCATATCACAGATATCGGAGTGTCAAAATACATGAAGATACATCATCAAAAAATATCATCAAAGTACATCAAAGTACATCATCAAAAAGATCCAAAAGACATCAAAATGACCCAAAACCCCACTCTATCCTAACCAAACTCTCTCACACAAGATGTATCATCTAAGGAGCATCGGAGAGTCCTCAAAGAAGCTCAAGAGGAACCGGCAGGATCTGCAGAAGCAGCAGGCTCTGCAGGAGAAGTGGTGGAAACTGGATCAGCATGAACGTCTGAAATATCAGCAGGAGCGACGGCAGAAGTGGCAATCTCTGGAGCAGCAACAGTAGTGGCCTCGGGAGCACCAGTCAGAGTATCCACCGCAGGAGCGGTGGCAACAGGTGTGCTCTCCGGGGCACCAGCAGACGAAGCAGCAACATAAGCACCAGAAGAGGAAGCACCAGCAGCAGTACCAGAAAGGCCCTCGGGGGCACGAGTGGAAGCACGACAAAGCTCCTCAATGTCCTCCTCGGCCAACTCATCCAACTCCTCATCCTCAGAAACTGAAGGAGGAAGCTGAATACCCATCAGACTAGCCATACGGCAAACTACCTCCTCGGTACGAGCCAAACGAGACTCGTGACGACGAAGTAACCGAACGACATCATCAAGGGTGGCAGAGGGAGCAGCTGAGGCAGAGGCAGAGGCAGGGGCAGACGCTGAAGGTGTCGTCCTCTGAACGTGACAGAGCGCCGCAAGAGATTTCTTGACGGCCGTCGCGTTCAGGGGAGGACCAAGAGGACGATCATCGTCACGAGGCAAGGGGACACGGAAGTGACGGAACACAAGGGTCAACAAGCAAGGAAATGGGATATGAGCCGATTTAGAGGACTTGCGAATACACTCGAAAGAGTCAATCTTATCGAGTATAATACGAGCCCAATTAATCAAGCTCCCCATGAAGATAGCATAAATCAGCTTCAGAAAAGGCTGGGACGGAAGAGATGAGGAGCCGTACTTGGGAAGCAAGCACGACTTCAGAATCAGATTGAGGACCCATGCATTTGGCTTGAAATACTTGGAGGGTACGCCAATCATGGCGGGAGGGATCTGATGGAAAATCTCAAAAAGGATGGTCTGATCAAGGGAAGAAATATCGTCAACAGAAATATTTGAAGGGAGGAGGCCAGACGAAGAGATACCCACAATCTCTCCTAAGATTTCTGCTGTGAGGACTATAGGAGTCCCCAAAACAGTCGTCTCAACAGAGTGTGTCTCGTCGTACTGACCCCGGATCCTATTGGCATATAATAGCTTGACTAATCGAGGGTAGGGGTGAGGATTCGCCTTCGGGTCATATCGAAGGTAATCGAGAAGACCCGACGATGAAAGAAGATCAGCTAGCCCTATGAAGTCACTGAACTGGACGAAATGCTCCAGAAGCAGCGGGCAATGTTCGATACGGTTGTAAGCCGCGAGACACAACGGGTTGTCGCGACACAACGAGATATCGACACCGCCCACCGGCATCGGACCCTTTCCCTTAGGCTTTCTGGTAGACGTACGAGGTCGGGAGCTAGACTCAGGATGGGTAAGAGGAGTGGGTTCCATATGAGTCTCAGTCTCGGGAGAGTACTCGGTGTTGGAATCCGAAGCATCGGGAGGAGTGGGAGCACGGAAAATAACTTGCTTGGGCTTGGTCTGAGGTTTGGCTCGGGGTTTCGCAGTCGCCGTCCTCTTACGCTTAAGAGGAGGCGAAGACGAAGAGGGTTGGGTGGTTTTGGCACGGCGTTTCGGAGGGGTTCTCGAAGGTTGAACGGGATCTGTAGGGTTTGGTTCTACGGTCAATGGAGAGGGGCTAGAGGGAGTGATCGGGATTCGTGTTCTTGCCATAATCGAAGCAAGACACGACGAACGAGATCGAATCGAAGAAACCCTAGGAAATCCGAGACCAAAAGAAGCCCTAATCTGAAAATGAATTAACCCTAACCCTAGAATTGAAAACCAAACCCTAGATAGGAGATGGAGGAGAGAGGGTTACCCTAGGAGGAAGAACGACGGCGATCGTCGGCGGGAATGGTCGGAAATAGGCCGGAAGTTGAAGGGTCACGTGAGAGGAACGGGGGTTTTCGAGCTGGAGATAGAAAAGGCAACCGACTAAAATGAAAATTAACCGGTTAGATCGAGTTTAAGTCGGTCGAAAGCTCAAAAGACCAAACAGTCCCTGGCACAACTAGTCGGTCACAGTTCAAGCACTGACCGACTAGATCACGATCTAGTCGGTCGGTCAATGAGCTTGAACCGACTAGTTGCAAACAGTGGCTGAATCCAAGTTAACTGACAAGAATTAGTCGGTCTGCGTTCATTTACTGACCGACTAGATCTCAATCTAGTCGGTCGGTCACTGAACATGAACCGACTAAAGGAGTTCAAAAATATAGAGATAGAGCTAGTCGGTCTGAGTTCATTAGCTGACCGACTAGATGTGAATCTAGTCGGTTGGTTAATGAACTGAGACCGACTAGATGAGTCCAAAAATTGATAATTAAGTTCTCTCCTCAAAATACTTGGACGATACATCACAATCCTCTCAAAAATCATCTAAACTACCCCATTAAACATCGAAATCTCAAATATGACATTCAAACATGAATTCGAGCAAAAATTCAAAATATCACATAAAATCCCGAAAAATCCAATAAGTCTAGCATGAATGAAATATTGCGAAATATAATAGCATGCAAGATTATTGAAAGAAACATGAATCCTATATCTCGGATTCACCCATAATCCCCAATTCTCGACGCAACCGCACAAAGGAGTCCTCCTTTAGGGGTTTCGTGAAAATATCGGCGATTTGCTTTTGGGTTTCAACGTACACTAAAATGATGTCCTTTTTAGCAACATGATCATCTAAAAAATGGTGTCGGACATCTATGTGTTTCGAACGGGAATGGTGTACCGGGTTCTTGGAAAGACATATTGCACTTTGGTTGTCAACCATGATAGGGCAAGTATCACAATTTATACCAAAGTCTTTAAGTGTGTGTCTCATCCAAAGAACTTGAGCACACGCGGCACCTGCGGCAATGTATTCCGCCTCGGTGGTTGAAAGTGACACGGAATTTTGCTTCTTGGAAAACCAAGAGACAAGGGAATTTCCTATAAAATGGCAAGTGCCACTAGTACTTTTCATGTCGGATTTGCATCCCGCATAATCGGCATCACTATATGAGATTAACTCATACATGCTAGATTTTGGATAAAGTAATCCAAAATCTAAAGTGTAACTTAGATAACGGAAAATACGTTTTACCGCTACTAAGTGAGACTCCTTAGGTTGAGACTGATAACGAGCACATACGCATACGGTAAACATAATATTGGGCCTACTTGCGGTAAGATAAAGTAAACTACCTATCATACCTCGATATAGACGAATGTCTACATCCTTACCGCCCGTATCCTTATCAAGATGCGTAGTCGTGCTCATTGGAGTCTTTTTCCCGGAGGCACTCTCCATTCCAAATCGCTTAAGCAACTCCACCGTATACTTCGTTTGGTGGATGAAGATTGCATCGTCCATTTGGCAAATTTGGAGACCTAAGAAATATTTGAGCTCACCCATGTGGCTCATCTCAAATTGTTCCTTCATAACATTAGAGAACTCTTCGCAAAGAGCAAAGTTAGTAGCACCGAAAATGATATCATCAACATATATTTGAACTAAAATTATATCATTATTCGAATGCTTAACAAAAAGTGTAGAATCGGCTTCTCCCATTTTAAAATTCAAATCCAAAAGAAAATTCTTTAGGCGATCATACCAAGCTCGAGGAGCTTGTCTCAAACCGTAAAGCGCTTTCTTTAGTTTAAAAACATGATTTGGAAATTTTTCATTAATAAAACCCGGAGGTTGAGAAACGTAAACTTCCTCAACAACATCTCCATTTAAAAATGCACTTTTAACATCCATTTGAAATAATTTAAAATCCTTATGGCATGCAAAAGACAATAATAATCTAATTGATTCTAATCTAGCTACCGGAGCGAAGGAGTCTTCGAAATCAATACCTTCCTCTTGACGGTAGCCTTGAGCAACTAACCGAGCTTTGTTCCGGATGACGACTTGGTTTTCGTCGGTTTTGTTCTTGAAGATCCACTTTGTCCCTATGACGGTGTGGTTCTTCGATGGCAAAGGAACAAGCTCCCAAACTTCATTTCTCTCGAATTGAATGAGTTCCTCCTCCATGGCTAAGATCCAAGCGCTATCTTCGCATGCTTCATTAACATTCTTTGGCTCTATCGAGGAGGCAAAGGCACAATGAGCGAAGTAGTTCACTTGCGATCTCGTCTTGACACTATCATGGATATTGCAAATGACTTGCTCATGAGGATGGTCACGAACGGTATGAAGCCGTTTGGGAATACCTTGGTCACTAGGAACATTCTCAACAACTTCATTAGATGGGTTAGTCTCAATAGAATCAATAGAATCATTAGACTTAGAATTATCAAACGAATCACATAAAACATCCATAGAATCATCATTTGAAATTCTAGTTGGAACAAATCCTTCATTAAATGAGACATGAAGCGACTCCTCGATCGTTGAGGTTCGTTTGTTGAATATCTGGTAGGCTTTGCTACGCGAAGAATATCCAACAAAAATCCCCTCATCGGATCTTGGATCGAATTTGTCCAAACTACCATACGTGTTCTTAATAAAACATTTCGAACCAAAAACACGAAAATGTTTAACTTGAGGCAACCTACCAAACAATAATTCATAACAAGTTTGTTTAGTGCCGGGCCTCAAAAGTATTCTATTAAACACATAGCAAGCGGTGTGTACCGCTTCCGCCCAAAATGGATGGCCAAGTTGGCTATCATCAAGCATAGTGCGAGCACACTCCACTAGCGTCCTATTCTTTCGCTCAACTACACCATTTTGAGGAGGTGCGCGAGGGAATGAAAAGGTGTGTGTAATACCAACTTCATCACAAAATGTCTCAAAAGACTCATTCTCAAATTCACCTCCATGATCACTACGAATAGTGACAATGGTGGTTCCTAAGAGATTTTGCACTTTCTTAACAAAAATTGTGAAGTTTTCAAAAGCTTCATTTTTATTACATAATGAAAATACCCATGTAAATCTCGAATAATCATCTACGATGACAAGTCCATATCTTGCATTTCCTAAGGAAGCAACTCTAGTTGGCCCAAATAAGTCTAGATGTAATAGCTCTAGTGGTCGTTTAGTAGAAATGCTTTTCTTAGGTTTAAATGAAGATTTAGGAAGCTTGCCACGTTGACAATAATCACAAAAATTTTTCTTTTCAAAAACGAGCTTCGGAAAACCTTTAATGGAATTTAATTTTGAAAGCTTATAAAGTGTTCCAAAGTTCACATGTCCAAAGCGTCGATGCCATAAGTGTTGTTCACTTGTGTTGGCAACGAGACATTGTTCATAAGACTTAGGAAGATCCAAAATATAAATATCTTTATGACGAGTGCCGGAAAATAATAAATTATTATTATCACTCAAAATATGACACAATCCTTTCGCAAAGCTAACTTTGTAACCTTTGTCACAAAGTTGGCTTATTGAAATAAGATTATGATTTAAGCCATTAACTAGATAAACATCACTAATTAAGGGTTTAGATGGGTTACCCACTTTACCAACACCGACGATGGTTCCGCTCTCGTTGCCTCCAAAGACTACCCGGTTCCCATTAGCAATGGGCACCACTCCGGAAAGCAATTTAGCGTCACCCGTCATGTGTTTTGAACACCCGCTATCGAGTATCCAATTCCCCTTGGAGCTAAATTTAAATTTGTTGCTCCTTTTCTTTTTCTTTTCCTTAAGTACCTAAAGATAGAAAATTTCATATCATGGTACCCAAGGTCATTGGGTCCAAAAGATTAGACCTTTGGAAGCCAAGTCCAATTGGACTTAGGCTTCCCCACATAATTTCTACTATGCACGACATCCGAAAAATAAGCATTCATATACACTTGTTTTTCATCCATGCTTGTGTCCTTTGGGCTCCAAATAGTGAAAATCTTGGGAGCCCTCATCCTATTGGGTGCATGCATGCGACGTTGATTTCTACGTGATGCATGTTGTGGATAGGCATAAGGAACATGATGGAATGGTGCATGTGGATAATTATTCATATGATGTTGTGGGTGAACATATGCATGTGTGGGAACACGTGCGTGAGGGTGTCTCACATGGTGTGCACGTGCCCGTGAATGTGTTGCATAAAAATCATCATATGTGTGAGCCGGTGGAGTAGGACGTGTGTTCATACGTGGCATAGTATTGGTGTACATATAAGCATGCCCCTTCTTTGGAGGTCCACCCAAAGTGGGTTTCTTTTTGAAAGAGTGTGTGGACGAGGTGGAAGCACCATTGGTAGAAGAACTACCAATAGAGTGTTTGCTACCACTCGTTGAGTCACCGGAAGTTGGCCTAACAAAATTAGTGACCGATTTGGATGAACATCCCATCGTATACCCCAAGCCAATGTGGTGATTGGCCGGAAGTAAGTCACTTAGGATTTTATCCAAATGGTCCTTACCCTTATTGAATTTATTAATACGGCCTAATGTGTTCTCATATTTCTCGGTGAGAGAACGCATAGAAGTATCCAAATTGGATACTTGCGATGTGAGCACATAAACACGAGATTTAAGATTCTCATTCTCAATACTCAAAGTCGAGTTTTGAGAAGTCAAATCCGTTATCTTTTGTTCTTCCGGGTCTTCAATGCTAACATGTTCAAGTTTAGATTTGAGATTAACAATCTCATTTCTTAACTCTTCAACAACGGTGTCGTTGTTGGTGATGATAGTCTTAGGCGAGGTTTGAATGCTAGCTAGGTCATCTTTTACTTTAGTATACCTATTTACTAATTTAGTATACTTAGACCATAATTGAGAATTAGCATTCCTAAGGTCATCCATAGTTACCTCATCGCCTTCGTCGTCACTATCATCGGAAGAGGAGGATCCTTGATCATTCTCCTCTCTTGCCATGAAGCACATGTGCGCTTGCTCCACTTGCTCATCGTCCGACTCTCCGCTTGAGGCATCCTCGGAGTCGGTGAATGTTGCTCCGACAAGTCCCTTTTTGTTCCCTTTCTTGTACTTCTTGGACTTGTCGTACTTTGGCGCCTTCCACTTCTCCTTTTGCTTGTTTAAAGGACACTCCGCTTTCATGTGTCCTGGCTTATTGCACTTGAAACACAAAGGAGAGGAAGAGGCGTTAAAGAACCAAATTTAGCTTTATTCTTATAGTTACCTTTTCGGAAGAAACGGTTGAACTTCTTGGCCATGAGTGCCATGGACTCCAAGTCCAACTCGTTTTCCGAGTCTTCATCATCGGTTGATGTGGATGTGGATGGAGCGGCCTTAAAAGCAATAGCCTTCTTCTTTGGCTCATCTTGCTTTAGGTAGGACTTTATCTTCTCCTGCAATTTTAGCTTGCTATCCTTGCGTACCTCGTATGACATTAAAGTACCCATTAGTTGAACTACGGTGTACTTATTCATATCATTACCTTCCTCGATGGCGAAGGTACGCTTTTCCCAAGAAGAAGGAAGTCCTTCGATAAGCTTCGAACACTTCTCCTTTTGGGTGTAGGATTTGCCGAGAGCCTCCAACTCGTTTATGATGTCGACGAAGCGAGCATAATACTCCTTCATCTTCTCACCCTGTTGCATATGAAACATTTCGTAATCTTTGTTAACAACTACGAGTTTAGAGTTTCTTACCCTACTCGTCCCTTCATGTAGAATGAGGAGGGAGTTCCAAATTTGATATGCACTCTTACATGTGCATAACTTATTGAAGTCCTCGGGCTCCAAAGCGCATTGCAAGGCGTTCATTGCCTTGGCATTGCTTACCTCCGCGGCGACCTCCGCGGTTGTCCATTTCTTAAAGTCTTCTTCGGCGGGCTCGACGTACTCCTTCATCGTGGTCCTCCATAGGGATGCACTCCGGAGGAAAGTTTCCATCCGACATTTCCAGTACCCGTAGTTGGTACCGTTGAAGAATGGATGCCTCGTTGAGGAATGTCCTTCCATCACCGAAGATGCTCCTTCACGGTTCCTGAAGGTGCCATAGTCGGAAGGTGGACGCAAAGTCTTGTTGTCGTTGGCAGACATAGCTAAGTATCTGGCTCTGATACCAAATGTAATGCCCTACAAGCTACTGCACGAGTACTAGAGGGGGGGTGAATAGTACTTTAAAAATAACGAGGAGTATAATTCCTAATTATAATGCAAACAACTACCAAATCAATTTGCGGAAGCTTAAATTGAAGACAACAACAAAATTAACAATGCTAACATAAGATATTCCTGGGTTTGGATCCACCCAAGTCTCCCTGACTTGTTCCCGGTGATCCTACGTCCCAACCACCCGGATCCCCTTCGGATACTTGAGTTAGAAACCCTAACTCAAGATTTCCACTATGAAATACTTGTGAAAAACCTCCACAAGTCAAATCATACAAAATGTAATTTGTGACTCCCACAACCCGGGATCATAACCACACTCTCACAACTGAGAGTGAAACTTACAATTCAAATATGAAATGAAATAAGAAAACTTCTTACCGACAAAATACCTATGCCTTGAGTAACGCTTTACGAATTAGGGCAAGAATGATTTTGAGGAAGAAGAAGTGGCACCAAACCCTAGATCCAAGATGTGGATCAGCGATGGAGAGCTTTGGGGATGTTGGTGACCTAGATTCAAGCACTTGGCTTGGAAGGCTTCACACTCAATGAATCTCTCTTTGGAAGTAAAAGTGAGGAGAGATTATGGAATGGAATGAATGAGCTTTGAATGAGCTTGGAATGATTTCTCTTGATCTCTAAACTTGTAATAATATCAGCCTTGACTGCAATGAATGCAGCTCAACAAGTATTTATAGGATAGAGGAGAGAGAGAAAGAAATTCGAGTCATTAAATGCTCCAACGGCTCTTTTCTGTACTCAACTAGTCGGTCAAAGCACAACCACCGACCGACTAGTTCATCAACTAGTCGGTCGGTCAATTAACGCATACCGACTAATGAGTGAACAGAGAAAAGGTTAAAGCACAGACATAAGGAACTAGTCGGTCCAAGAAGAGTAGCTGACCGACTAGTTTCACAACTAGTCGGTCGGTTACTCAACTGAGACCGACTAACAAATAAAACTGAAGTCTGAGCAGAAATAGACTTAGTCGGTCCAAGAACAAATGTTGACCGACTAATTCACCAACTAGTCGGTCGCCAAATGAGCATAGACCGACTAACGATAAACAGTAAGTATGGTGAAAATTTGGCATGTACAGTAAAACTAAACTAGTCGGTCCAAAAAGGAAAGTTGACCGACTAGTTCATCAACTAGTCGGTCGATCAAAGAACACAGACCGACTAATGATAAACAGTAGCTTAGTCTCAAAAGTGCATGTACAGGGAAAGCTCAACTAGTCGGTCATAGAAGCATCACTGACCGACTAGTTCACAAACTAGTCGGTCGGTGAGTCAACGTAGACCGACTAACTGTAAACAGTAAAGAGCTTGAAAATGACTGAGAAGAACTAGTCGGTCCAAGAAGCTTTGCCGACCGAATAGATCACCATCTAGTCGGTCAGTTCTTCTTCTTGAACCGACTAACATGCACAAGAAGTCGTGAATCGAAGCGCGAAGCTTCGAGAAGGATTGTATGGACTTCTACTAAGATCCTAGAGCTAAGATATGAGCGTTATGAAGATTTAAACCGTAAGACCTACTCATGGCTTAATATTCTACGAAAGAAGCTTAAATACAATAAATAAAACTTTGACGATACCGTCTTCAATAGCTTCAATCGAATCTTTATGACTTCTAAATTGGTCCATAAGCTTCAACGAAGCTTTAGGCATACGATCACGTGCTTTGAGAAGTCTTGAGACGTCGTAATTGATATTCATATGAATTTGGCGACGATCTCCATAACTGCGCTCACAAAGTGTTAGTTCACGTTATATTTATGTTTGTTCATCATCCAAAACCAAATCCGGGGAGTCCAATATCCAACACATAGAAACTCCTTAAGTCTATACCTAAACATGATTTATCATATTCACTCACGAAGTCTCTGCCATATAAAGTCTAGAGAGACTTATGTGTAAATACGGTATGAGATACCGGGATAATTGAGCCTGAGTGAAAGTGAAAGATGTTGGAAGATAAGTATGCTCTCGAACTCGAGGCAATTTATCTCTATGTAAGTATACAAACTTCTTGTTCAAAATTACAGTAAGCCATATGGTAAGTATTTATATAAGTTAATAATAATGTAGTCGACATTAGAACTTAGGTAAAGTCCTAGGACTTAATGCGAGCTTAAACAAGTATCGAAATGAGGATCTCGATTATGGAAAATTGTTTGACCGTTAGTAGCATAAGTCCGAAATAGTTCGTGGTCATAGATGTTTCGAGAAAATGATATCGAAACATTGGATAGACCATTGTGTCTTTGTCTTCACCATGGAGTGGTGACGATGATCTCATGGTCGTTCGACTTGGCGAAGTCGGAGACAAGACACATGTGCTCATTAGAGAATGAGTACACTAAACGACCCAACAAGAGTTATCACATGGTTAACATAACTTATTTTTCAGTGATAACTCTCTATGATGATAGGGAAGTTGGTCCTTAGACTTGAGGTCATTCTACGAAGCTGTACATGAACGTTCTCACTTAGATTTCTGACGTAGCTTCGAGGCAAGGCCTGTCGAAAGGTCTTTGGTTGGGTGACACTTGAAGCATGCGAGGAAAGTAATGACCAAGAGAGAATTCGTCTCTTCTATAGTGGGGAGTTAGTGTCGCATGAGTTGGTTCGGTCTTTAGTGAAAAACCTTTGCCAAAGTAAGTTAGAAGAAGTCCAACATTATCTGACTAAGGACTGATGGAGACTAACCGGCTTTGAGCTATTGAGGTTGACAGTTTGACCGTACCCTAGGCTTGATTAGGCGACATAGTTTTGATGAAGGGACTAAAACTGCAGTATTCATCACGGACACAGTCAGGGTGATCCCGACAATACTCATGTCAATAAGTTAACCACATAAGCATGATACCGAAACAGGACATCACCTGCTGCTCGTGGTCAAAGTCGTTTGGGGTTTCGAGCCCCACCTGTAGTAGGGTCAGGCTATAGGGTCTCACATAGAGTGAGACATTCTGTCACGCCCTGCTTCCCATTATACTTAGAGCAAGGACGCGAGCGGGTCTGCATGTGCAAACCAGGAGGATGTACTTTTGTTATTCTTTCCTCCTTAACTTAAACATAATAAGCATCTGTGTGAAACCTCGCAGGTTCTTGCATGCATACTCAAAACAACACAGACAATCATTTTTTTTATTACAATCTCAATCGTCTCAAAAATAGATTACAACAATAAGAAAAGGAAGAGAGACCTTATGGCCCTTACAATATGGAATACACAAATCTGATACAATGACATCTACAAGGAGATGCAGCCTAAGAGTATCCTCTTGAAAGAGTCATGCCTATAGTGGATCCTGCTACACTGGAACTAGGATCTGCAAAATGCCCTCAGAACCTGACGGGCATTGCATTAAAACACAGGTACAATGCTCGTTGGTGAGGGTTACTCAAGTAGGTTCCCAAGTATCAATCTCATTTGAATAATTAAAAAGAATTTAGCAGTGTAGTAACATTGTCTACTAATAGGATAAAGGCATGTGAGCATAATATGGTGAAGTGAGCATAGCAAAGTGTAATGTGCGTAGCAAAGTGAGGTGAACATGGCAAAGTGTAGTGTAAAAAGTAAAGTGTAGCGAGCATGGAAAAGATATATATGAGCGTTGTAGCTAACAGTTTACATAATTCATGGTAGCAATAGCAGAAAGTAAAGAGAGTGCCAATCAATACTTAATCTAGTGACAAGTCCAATGTCTGAGGGCGGAAGAAACTACAATTACACCCAAACCAACGGAAGTTACCCATGGTTCTGTACTTACCGACCTCATTCGGGCAACGATCAAATTTACCGGTGGGGTGTAATCCAACATTCCGACCTCTACTAAGGTTAAGTGTGTATCTGTACAATTCAATGTATGCCACATGGCCAATATTCCATAAATGCCCCGAGGGCCCAATATTCCGTAAATGCTCAAGGGCCCAATATCACATTTTATTTGGAGCAGACCACCTCAAAGATAGTGTGGCACGAATAATGGTACAATATTCAAAAAGAGTATTTTATGAACATTTGGGCAATGTTAACATGAACATTAAGCCATTACCATTATCAACACACTATTACTAACATGAATCTCAATTATCATTAGCATCAAACAAACCATCGCCATTAATAAGTTAATATCATCATTAACAATTTGGGTAACTAGTCAACAACATCGTTAAGCTCATGAATATTAAACCAATCAACATGCAAGTTTATTCTAAGTGTGTTAATACGTATTCTAATAAGTGACAATTGGGTTACTCATAAAACAATGGGTTTGTGAGTCATTGTAGGTTGCATGAAAATTATATACTCAAATGAAAAGATGTGCTAACTAATTTGTGCATGTTAACAACTCTGATTAACATGTCTTATCATATGCACATATTAATACCATATTGTACTCATATCATTAATAACATTGATAACATTATTTAGCATAGTACCAAAACATTCATTCTTGGAAGATATGCAATAGCAAGTACCATTAATTCACAGGATAACAAGATAACAGATAGCAAAACATTGTGAAGAATTGTGAGTAATTGCTAACATAACTAATCAGTCTATAAGCCTCATCTTCATGAATTAACATAAACTAACTTATGAACTTAATAACAACAACCACCAACGCAACCTGTTTGCTTAATTATTTAACAAATTAATTTTAATTCAGTAACCTAATGTCATTAAACATTGTTAAGATTAGGTTAATATCAATGGAAATTAGTGCTATGCAACACCAATAGCTTAGGGAAACTACTATTCGTTGCATGGATCCGAGCGGAAGGCGAGCGTAGGATTCATCGACGATGGAATCGGGATCGTTGGAAGATCGCTGGAGCTCGAGAAGTCAATGGGATCTCGTTGGGGCATTTCGTCGAACACTTAGTAGGTGACTCAGGAATGTTGGAAAAAGGAAGATGGCTCGCCATGAAGAGGAGACTTGGGGGTCTCGCCGGGGGTCGGAGGAGGAGAGGAGATGCCGGTCCTCCTGTTGGGTCGCCGTCGACTGGAGTTGGGCCACCGATGGCAGCGGGGCTCGACCTCTGCTTGATACCGAGAAGAGCAGGACTGCGTGGGTTGAGTAGAAGAAAAGGAAGGAGAAGAATAGAGGGGTGGGCTGATGAAAGGGAAGTGAAGTTGCTGGGGTCTCTTGGTCGTGTTGGTCGAGAGCTTGGTAGCTGTTTACAGTGAGGAAGAAGAAGGTGGGGTGGCGGCTGAGAGGGTGGTTGCGAGTGGGTCTTATAGTGGAGTTGATCGGGGAGGAAAGTGGGGCTACCTTGGTTGTCACCAGAGATCTGTGGTGGCACGGGAGGCAGTGAGGTGGTCGGGGCTATTGATGGGGGTGGCCAGCAGTGGGTCATCGGCGGTGGGGTCGCCTGCAGCTGTGGTGGCTATGGGTTGGGCCCAAGGGGAAGGTGGGAGAAGATGGATAAAGCTTTGTTGGATTGATGGAGGAAGATGGAGATAGAAATGGCTTTGCTGATGAATTGAGGAGAGGAATGGGTTGGAGAAAATATTGCAGCTAAGGTCTGGCTTTTCCTGTCGAAGTTTGGAAGGAGATGGAAAAGCGGCGGCTGAAAAAGATGAGGAAGTTTTCTTTGGTTTATTTTAGTGTTGTTGGGGAGGAGATGGTTTGTATGTGGGGTAGTAGGGTTGGGTTATGTTTGTACAAATATGGTAGGGTTCTCTTTTGGTAGGTGTTAGTGCTAAGGAAAAATGGAAAGATTTTGAATTGATTTCATAATAATCAAGGAGAGATTATTGGGATTTGATTAGAGAATATACCTAATTAGCTATAGGTTTTATTAGGATTAAATTAGGAATCTATCTGAAAGTTTAAAATTTGAAATGGAATTTAAACATTTGAATTTAAAAGTTCTTGAAATTTGAAATGGAATTTAAACATTTGAATTTAAAAGTTGTTGAAGTTTGAAATGAAAATTAAACAATTTTACATTTTGAATTTAGAAAAAAATTATTACATATTTATAGTTAGCTAACTTAATATAAAATGTAAATCATAACGATGTAAAGAATAACTATAATGATAGGCATAACATGATAACACTGGACTCCATTGTAGCTACAAACACCGGTCTTTACACCTTCGTCAAGTAATAGGTAGAATTAAGGGAGATAATACATTGGATGTATGTGAATTAATTAAGTTGCAAATAGTTTGCAATATATAACATAAAACTGCAAAATAGTTGTAGATAACTTCTGCATTCAGGATAAATGATCATTAGTACAAGTGGGAGATGTTGAGGGATGTATGCCCTAAGTTCATTTGTATTTGAGGCAAATGGATATTAATATAAGATGTGGGAATTTTGCATATGATGCAAAAGGAATTAAATGTGTCGTAAAATGTTTATTTGTATATTTAATATAAAAAACATGAGAAAAAGGTTACCTGGATAACGGGATCATCCCAGTCTAAACGTAGGTTCAAACTGCATCAAAAACGGATGCCAAACGCATAAAATAGAGCCAAAATAGTGAAAAAGTCCAAATTTGGCATTGCGAGTCGGGCGCCCGACCCGCCTGGAGGCCACAGTCGGGGGTTTTAACCCAGTTTTGTGGCGGCTCAGTGTTTGCGAAAATCGATGTTTTGAGTTATGTTTGGACACTCATTTTGAGGGGTCAAACGAACTCGAAACGAGTCCCCTTTTTTACTACACGTTCACCGTTCAACCCTCTTCGATTTGATAGGTTGTATCACTTGCGAAGCTCAACAGTGAGGGAGGAAAAATTCGCTAAAGTTTGGCCTTTGTGGAAGGCAAACTTTAATTAATTTTTCCTTCAGAACTTTTAGTCCCACATCGGATATGGAGTGCGGGGAGGGGTCAGCCGCCTATATAAATAGGGGTCTACTCCCCTCGTTGAAACTTGTTCCAAGCTCCAAATATGAGTAGCTCCATTAAACATGAGCAAGCCAAGATTTGAGCTTAAAATAAATATTCTCTCTTTCTTCCAAAATTTCTTTCTTGCTCCTGATCGGGCTCTAGCAAAGCTACGAAGGAGCTCGGATCGGATCTGAAGTCTTGACGAAGGATCTACTCAAGGTGAAATCTTCTTCGACGTGTGGTTGGCTCAGCGACAAGGGTGTTGCTTGCCTCAGGACAGGTGCAGTTCGGGAAGCGGTTCGGCTCGAGACGAGGTGCGGCTCGGGACACTGTTCGGCTTGGGAGAAACGGTATGGGGCCAAAGAAATGTTGCTGAAAACGACGCTTCATATTCTGCGGAAACGAAGTGAAATGTATGTAGTTTAAATATTCATGTGTTTATAATTGTAAAATAGGTTGATAGATCTATCCTTAGGGGTTGGTCGGACCCAACCCCGGGATAGTATAGATTCTGGATAGGGTTAAATCTTTACGGCTTGATTTAAAAATGTATTAAATCTGTTTTTCCGCTGAATTTTTGTTTTCGTCGTTCGACCGACTTAGGCCCGACGTCGATTCTACAACCCTGCCCAGAAAACCCATCAGCGTCAGCCTCCTTCCTACTCCGTCGATTTGGTATAAATTTCAACCTATTTCTTTCATTTTTGTGCCTTAATTTTGCATTTCGTCGATTTCTCTTTCGTTTGATCTCCATGGCACTCAAATCGAAACCAACATCTTCTAAAGGGAAGTCTCTCTCCTTGAAAAAACCTAGGGAACCTAGGGTTAAGGTTCCTAAGGTGGCTCCGACCAAAGCTCGCACGAAACGAGCTCGGTCTCCTTCGCCTCCTCCCGAGTTCTCTACTCCCTCCGATTCCGAGGAATCGTGGTATAGTGAATCTGAGCCTGAGCCCCTGATCCATAAGCATAGGAAAACCCAGGTTCAGCCCCTTGCAATTGTCCCTGCTGAGTCCCAAGCTCAACCTGATTTTCCCGTTGATGAATCCCAAGCCGAGCTTGAAAACCCTGAAGCTGAAACCCAAGACCAAATCCACCAAAGCCTCCTCCTCATTCTGCTCCTGCTTCACATGTCCCCACGTGTCGTGACAACACATGTTTGGGAAAATACAATTTGATGTTCAATGTTAAGCTCCTCAAGGAGCGTTTCATAGCCTATCAAGCCTTCACTGCCGAGAACCTCTCTCAGCTATTGACTGTGACCAAGTTGGTCGATCTTATTCTTTATTCTTATGATGATGCTCATAGATCATATCCCATGCTAGTGAAGTTACTCTATGCACACCGCATTCGCGATGAATACAACGAGTCTGGGATTTTAGACACAATCGTTCAAGGGATCTTGATCAAGCTTGATCCCAAGCTTTTAGGGACTATTCTTAGGATTCCCTCCACCGGATCCTTACCAGCTGACATCTCCATCTCATCTGTTGTTGATCTTGATCAGGCCATCCTTCGGGACATGTTCCGTGAGATTCCTCGCATTCTCACTTCTGGTGTCAGATCTTCTATGTTTACCCCTCGAGGTTGGGTTGTCCACTATGTGGTCAAGTCCAACATTCTACCCAAGTATGGGTCATCTAATCAGCTATCCCATGAGATCTTGAAATGCATGTATGCCATCTTTTCAGGCATGGATGTAAAATGAGATGGTGTCATCCTTGACAGGATGGACCACCTTGAGATCACCTCCACCACTTCTCATATCACATACGGTTGCACCCTGACTCAAGTGTTTCGCCACTTTCAGATCGAGCTCTCTGGCTTTGAGTCAGCCCCCCTTGGCCCTTTCTGGATGCATCTGTGAAGCTGAAGTCATCTTCAGCTCTGCAGACTGCAGCCAAGAGGAGGCAGTCTATTTCTGTCCCTTCTTCATCTGATGTTCCTCCAGGTGATTCATCGATTCTTTCATTCATCCTTAGCTGCACCTACTCGTGATCTCCTTCTTGTCGGGTTGGACAAGAAGGTATCTGTTTAGTATGAGGTGTTCGACTTATCATTCCAGCATTGTGGCATATCCTTTTCTGTATCCCTCCAATCGTACCTTCAGCCTGCTGCTGTCAGCCTTCTCAGGATATCCCTCATACTGTTGTTTCTAATGACGCTCAGCCTCCTCTGACTGACGTCACCTAGCCTCCTCATACTAGCATCCCCTAGACTCAGTCTGTTGCTTTTGGTGAGCCTGTTGTTGATGTTCAGCGTGAGGCCATCTATGTGATCACTCCGTCTACTCCTGCTGATAAGCATGCTGATTCTGAGGCTGCTCATGTTGATCCATCTGTTGTTACTACATCGTCATCTGATCCAGAGACCCAGGGCTTCCACGTAGAGAGAAGAGCTCCTGAGGACTCCACCATTGTTCACCTCGACTGATGTTGCTGGTTGGAGCCTACTTACCCTAAGGTCTATAATTTTTGTTAGGGTTGAGTGTCTTAGTTTGTTTAGATATTTGGCTTGTGTATGGATGGTTGTATATGTTTGGCTGTTAGTAATGGTGCTTGTGGCACATTGGATACATGTATGTTTTTATTTTGGTATATTTTTGTATATGTTGAGTTCGTATATCATTTGTACTCCATGTATTCACCTTTCTCAGATATAGATATATACATGTTGTTACATTTTGGCTCATAATTCTCGTATATGGATGTTGTGTGATTATCTCTTCTTTGTGCTCATATTATATGAATTGAATATTGAGATGAATTGTATAATACATGTTGCTATTGGACTTCCATTCCTCTAGTCAACTACATTTTTTCTAGTTTTGATTATATTGATACGTATTTGTGTGATACATTTTCGTGTTTTCTCAATTTTCGTTTGAAATCACATTAAATATTTATCGCATTCTTTATACATCTATGATTGTTTTACTTGAATTTAGCACTATCGTTGTTGTTTCTCTACTCCCACTTTTTGTATAATGCCATAGGGGGGGAGAAAAAACACACAAACTTATAATTTTGTGCTAATTAGAAGCTAACTTGAATCTAAGATTGCAATAGCCTTAGATTCGGGAATAGTAAGATATAGTGAATTTGGCTTCAAAAATCCTAAATTCTAATACTTGAATTCTTTTCAATCATGTATAGCATACTATTGCTTTAATTGATCATTAGATGCCCATATTTAAATTGTCTAACTTGATTGGCATCTATGTAGGGGGAGTAAGTATCTCTTAAGAACAATTATTTATCTTTTTGTTTATGTTTGCTTATCATCACCAAAAAGGGGGAGACTGTTAAGTATTAGACTTCTTCCTATTTGGTTTTGATGATGCGCAAACATAAATACTTGTGATTAATCCCCTCCATACAGTTAATCCATTACCTAAGCCTATCATAAAGATCAAATAGCAATGGATGATGCTCAAAGATTAATCAAAGCTCGTAAAGTCGATTGGATGATCAAAGATGAAGATAGAAGCTTAATGAAGGCTTCAAGATCATTTTTATGTAAAGAAGAGAAGCAAAAAAACAAATGTAATATCTTTTTATTCTCTTTACTTCCTCATTAGAATGTAGTTTTGAAGTATATCATTGTTGGAGCTCACACACTTCACTCATTCTAGCCAATGAAGTCATTAGAAACAAATTCCTAGGTTTCCAACTTCTTTTATTCTAAGTTGTGAGACTTCTGACAGGCGACTGAAGTACAATTTATAGGCGCCTGTCTCAAAACAGTCGACTGTGAATCGTTCAGCAGTCGTCTGTTGTGCACACACTTTTGACTTGATTTTTGGGCTTTCAGTTCTTAACTTTCATCAGGCGACTTCTGTACAAAGTACAGGCGGCTGTCTAGTTTCAGGTTCATCTGACTTGTTAGTCAGTCGCCTATCTCATCCTGCACAAACTTCTTAAGTTTTGTCAATTGTCGTACTAGCGCTTGCAGGCAATGTAAGTAGGTTTCATAGGCATCTGCCCACGGCAAGGCGCCTGTATATACCACTACAGTTGCTTGTCCAACACTTGCCCAGAACTTTGATTTTGGCAAGTTACGCATTTGTGCAACAGACGACTGACGCTGGTTTCCCGGTCGCCTGCCCATGGCACAAGCGCCTATGGATTCCACATCAGTCGCCTGTCCTAGCATACCCAAAATTCTTTAGTTTTCACAACTTACGCACTTAGGGTATCAATCGCCTGTAGAAGGTTTCTCAGTCGCCTGATGGATTTCAGGTGTTTGTCCAAGCTTCATCAGTCGACTATCCTTCAAGGTAAGTTACCATTAGAATTTTCACCTACCCTCAAACACAGTGCAGCAGGCAACTGTCCGTTCTTCATCAATCACATGTCCTGGCTGTAAAATCAATCCGTTGGGAGTTTCCACATGGATTTCAAAGGGGGTATGGGTATTTTGTTTTAAAGTTTTGGAAAACCTATAAGAGGGGGCTTCTACCGTTCCATTAGAGCCTCTTATTCATTCTCTTAGCAACTTAAGAATTCATCTTCAAGCTCTCAAGCTCTTAACTCTTTCAAGCCATAAATCTAAATCTCATCATGTCTTCCAACTAGAACCCATTCATCATCCTCTAGCTTTGGTGAAGAAAAGAACAATTGCTTCTCTCTTCTTGGAAGAGACATCAACACACAACACACTTGCTCCTTCAAGTTCAACTTCAAGGCATAGGTAATTGTAAGTGTTGTAATTTCATTCATAACTTTCGTTATTTGTTTTACTCTCGGTTTGCGAGAGTGGTTTGCTTGATCCCAAGTTGTGGGATTCAAGTACATCGATTGTTGGTCGATTACACTTGTAGGGTTACTACAAGTGGGTTTAAAGGAAATCTCAAGTTAGGCTTCTAACTTGAGTATCCGGAGATATCTGGGTGGAAGGTACATAAGATTACCGAGAACAAGTCGGGTTTGACTTGGGTAATCCAAACCCTTGAAACATACTTGTGTTAGCATTATTCATTGTAGTTAATTCTTATTTCCGCATCTTTGTTGGATTATGATTTTAATTAGGCTAATTTCTTAGTTACATTTTATAAACACTATTCAACCCTCCTTCTAGTGTTTTCCTCATAGCCATGGTCCTTACAACCTCCCCCTTCTTTCTGTCCCTACTGATTTCAATTCTAAGGATCTTCTTTGCAGGCCTCAGATCATTCATGTCAAACTCTTCTACAAGTTTTCTCTTCAGCCTATTGATTTCCTTCTTATCCCGTGACGTAATCAGCATATCGTTAACATACATGAGCAAGTATATCCTCGACCCATCATCATGTGTGCAAACATAAACACAGTAGTCATGTATACTTTTCTCAAAACCAATACTCAACATGAAGGAATCGAATTGCTTATACCACTACCTTGGACTCTGTTTTAAATTGTATAAGGATTTCTTTAACATGCATACCTTCTGCTCTTACCCCTCCATCACGAAGCATTCAGGCTGGTGCATGTAGATCACTTCATCAAGATCTCTTTGAAAGAACGACATCTTCATATGCGACTGCTCCAGCTCTAAGTCATGAGCTGCTACCAAGGCCAACAACATACGGATGGACGTGTGTCTCACCATAGGCGAAAAGATCTTATTGTAGTTCTCGTTTCTTCTACGCAAATCCTTTCACCACCGACCAAGCTTTGTACCTCACATCACCTCATCTCCTTCTTTGACATTATATACCCACTTACATCCAATGGTCTTCATATCTTTGGGCAATTCTACCAATTCCAAGTGCCATTCTTGAAGAGATATTCCATCTCCTCTTCTATTGCCAGTAACCACTCTATAACTACGCTCGATGTCTATGCTTCATCAAATGTCAACAGATCTTCATACTGTATATTCAGGGCATATGCTTGCACATCGTCAAATGCAAATATAGAACCAGAATAGCTTCACCCTTCAAATTTATTTGGTGCTCTCATAGCACACGATGACCTCTGTTCCTCCAGCTGACCCAATGCAGGAACCTCACCACGAGTCTGAATCTGATCTGTCTGAATCTGATCTGTCTATATCTGCTCTCCCTTAGCAGTCGGTTCCTGGCTTATCTCAACATCTTTTGTCTATATCTCCAGTGTAGGTAGCTCAACCTCAGCATCGGACTCCTTAGAACTATGTTCATCATTTGAATGAGCCATCTCTGGCCTGACCATCGACAACTCATCAAATGTGACATGTGTTGGGATCATGTGAATAGCCAAATAGATACTAGAGGTTGGTGATTAGTATCTTTAAGAAACTTTAAAATTCTCTAGTAAATCTACATAGAGTTTCAATTGGTGTTACTCAAATTGAACTCTAATCAACAATATCTCAAACAAATACTAAGTATGCAGCGGAAATGAAATTGCAAGAGATAAAACAACACAAAGATAATCAAGCGCAAACACAAGATATATTCTGGTTCAGATATCCAAGTCCCACTTGGCCTATACTACAGCCAGCAACACCCGAGTCCCACTCAGCTAATTCCACTATTTTCCAAATAATGAAATTACACTCACCTCTTCCCAAGACGTCTTTCTTACAAACAATTTTTTCTCAAAAAATTACAACTTACCACCTCAACACTTTTGAGGATTTTCAACTTACACTTGATGAAGAAAGAATACTCTTTTCCTATAGCCTTCCTTAAAGCTTTAAAGTGTGCAGATGCTATGGTGAGGATCTCCAAAATATCATGAAACTAAAGCTTTTGGGAGATCAAGAAATTTGGCCAAAAAGATTTAAGTCAATCAAGAAATTTGGCCTTGAAGGAGTTTTGTGCTTAAAAGCATTTTGGGCTAAGAAATGCTCTTTTCTCTTGAAAATATTAGCAATTAATTATTGTAATAAATTCTGCACCAAACCTCTATTTATATAGCCCAATCAATGCACAAAACTGTGTCCAAAATACCCATCAAATGGCTAGAAAACGAGGGTAAAAATGAAAATTTTTTGGTCTGCAAGTCAAAGTAGTCGGCTCTTTTTGAAAGTAGTCGACCGCCTTATTAAAAGCAGTCAACTCCTTTTGAAAAGTAGTCGGCTACTTTGGGGGCTTCTAGGGACTAGAATGCACATCTTTTCTCCCATTCAAATTGTCGACTACTTCTCTGAAATTTCGGTTATAAGCTTTAAAACTTCATGATATTATTTCAAAATATCTTTATACTTTAGAAATATAATTTAAACACTTTTGAAAAAAATTTGAAGCTATTCTTGTGTGTGTGCGTGCGCGCGTGCGCTTCATGCAATGCTTTACAAAGCTAATATAAATGAAGAAAATGCATAAAATAAATACATTGAAGTCCAAATCTTCTTCTTCATTCATCTTGCTTTAGCTCCAATGGTTCATGCCCTTGCTAGCTCTGTAAGGATCGTCTTGCCCTTGCATACTAACAACAACACACTAGGGAAAAATAGTGTAATGGCACAAATTGCGTATTTAAAAATTAAACTTACAAATGCGGAATTATAAATGCAAGAGAAAATTAAACACCACAAAAATGCAAACGCAAACACATAGATTTTACCATGGTTTCCCAAACTTGGGTACGTCTAGCCACACCAATATTCACTATGATTTCCACAAAGAGAAGTGAATACAATCTCACACAAAGATACATCACACAGAGGATTTGGTCCTACACAAGAACCCTACCAACCCTACACACGGGTCAAATTTCCACACAGAGAATTAGGGTTATTCCTACACTAGGACACTAAACTCCCACAAAGAGAGTAACTCCCACAAAGAGAGTAACCAACTCCCACAAAGAGAGTATCTAATTCCCACAAAGAGAATTGGTGTTTCAAGAAAACAAATGAAACAAAAGACTCTTATCTATGCCTTGAAAAGATGAACTTACTCAATGAAGTATACAAGGCATGGAAGAGGATCTCCAAATATTGAGATGAGTTTGATTTCACTTGGAGGATTTCACTTGAGCTTGACTTCAAAGCATGAAGATGAGAATGAGCTCTAAGAGAAAAATGAGAAAGTTTGAGAGTGGCTTAATCAATCTCTAATGATTTTCAATAGCATCAAGAAGTTCTAATGAACTCAACCCTCTTCTATATATAGGAAGCCCAAAGGAACCCTCAAACCCAAGCAAAAAGCCAAAATGAATAAATCTACAACGGCAAGATTTTGACAGTTTACGGCACAGACAGTCGACTGATGAACATTGGACAGTCGACTGGTCAATGGCTATAAAAATACCAACGCCTATAATCTAAGCCACAACAGGCGACTGTAGAAGACTACACAAGCACCTGTGCAATGGACATGCATATATCCTTCAGCAGGCAACAGCCACTTGGGATGGAAATGGATCAAAGAAAATGCAACTTTTGCACTAGCACCTTTAGACGGTAGATGACCATTTCACATGCGACTGTAAAGATACAGGCGACTGTCAATACATCAGTAGTCGACTGACTTGCAAATTGGAAAGAAGCCCAGATAATACAAGTTATGCACAGACGACTGTTGATCAATTCCCAGGCGCTCGTTGGAAGACATGCGACTGTAAAATGAACTTCAGTCGACTGACGCAAAAATCTCAAGAATAGTCAAGAAATTAGTTGACTTGAGCTGTGCATACTAGTCGGCTGTAGAAGGCCGGGCAGGCACCTGGAATTACCCAGTCGCCTGTCATGCCTTAATCAATCGACTGTAGGAGAGCCAATAACTCCAGTTTGAGTTTAAGGCATGGTGAACCTATTGGGATTATTTCTATGATAATCCTAAGACTCACTTGTTGAGTTATGGAGGTCGTCGTCTCTCGGCTTCTATTGCTCGACTAAATTAACTTGTAGTCGGTCAGCACGTCCTTGATGAACTAGTCGAATAGAAATCAAAGAGAGCGATCGCTGATCTTAGCACATTTATATTGTGTACATGATTCGGATGAACGTTGATAGCGGGTTTGACAGTTTGTGCACTCGCATAACTTCATGGGTAGTCCGTGGTGCTTCCGCAAGGTGCTCCGCCTCCACGAACCTCATATGGATAATTTCGATTATGTAGGGAAGGCGCATTGGTATCAATTTCTATGGCTTGGTGATTACATTTTTCGATTTTTGCATATCAAAGATTGGTGTCGCTAATGCCAAAGTGAGATATATTATATTTCCTCTAACTATTTGTGAGCATGCTATGTTGATAAATTACACTACATCACTAAGATGGAAAATTCATATGCATGAATGAGTTAATCCATCTATCAAGACATTACATTAATCCTAGGCTTAAAAGAGAAAAGCAATAAATTAAATATTACATATATTACATTGCTTCCCTTATTATCTATAGCTCCAATACTTGATGCCTAGATGCTCCTTCATCATCTCCAAGCTTTGGCACCCTTAAAGTCCAAGCTTTGGCATGCTCCTCTTGATGTCCATCCTTGTATCACGTGTTTAATCTCCAAATATGATATTCCTCATTTGATAATTAAGGACTAAAACATGAGAGACATTAGGAACAACATAATGTTGTGATCATTATCAAAATAACATTGGTATGAAACCCCAATACTCAACAAGCTCATCACTTAGTCATTTGAGTGCTATAATTATTAGGAATTGGTGTTTCATACCAATATTATTTTGATGATGATCACAACATTATATTGTTGCTAATGATTCTCACGTTTTAGTCTCATAGTTAACATTTCAAGAATATCATTTTGGAGACTAAATGCTTGGTGCAAGGATGGACATAAAGAAGAGCAATGCCAAAGCTTGGACTCAAGGGGTGCCAAAGGTTGAAAGATGATGGGGAGCATCAAGGCATCAAGAGATTGAAGATTAGACTCTAAGGGAAGCAATGTAATCCATGTAATTTCATTTACTTGGTTTTTCTCTTTTTGAGTCTAGGTTTAATGTAATGTCTTGATAGATGGACTAATGCATTCATGCATATGCATTTTCCATCTTAGTGAACCTATGGATTATCATAAAAATCATCCCACTAGGTTCACCATGACCTAAACTCAAACTATAGTTTTTGGCTCTCCCACAGTCGACTAATGAAGGAATAACATGCGATTGAATGACCTCCAGGCACCTGGCCAGCCTTCTACAGCCAACTGGTGTGCACAGATCAAGTCAACATTTCTTGACTCTTTCTTAAGCTCTTGAAAACAAACGACATATGTTTATTTTACATGCACATATCTTTCGTTAGGCGTCTGGAATTTGTTCTACAGTCGTCTGTGTGCCATAGTGCGTAACTTGCATTTTCTGGGTTTCAACCCAGTTTGCAAGTCATTCGACTGATGGAAGGTTTTCAGTCACCTGTCAAATTACAAGCGCCTAAGAATTGGTCATCTATCATATAAAGACGTTAGTGCGAATGTTGTGTTTTTCTCAGCTCCTTTCCATCCCATGTGTCAATCCCCTGCTGAAGGATATTCAGGCGCCTGTGTAGTCTTCTACAGTCGCCTGTCCTGGCTCAGATTATAGCCGTTAGAATTTTTATAGCTGCTGACTAGTCGACTATCTGTTATTCATCAGTCGACTGTCCTAAGCATAAACTGCCAAAATCTAGTCGTTGCAGATTTATTCATTTGGCCTTTTTGCTTAGGTTTGAGGGTTTATTTGAGGTTCCTATATATAGGAGAGGGCTTAGATCATTAGAACTTCTTAGAACTATTGCAAATCATTAGAGTAAGATTAAGACACTCTCAAACTCTCTCATTTCCCTCTTAGAGCTCATTTTCCTCTTCATGCATTGAAGTCAAGCTCAAGAGAAATCATCCAAGTGCAATCAAACTAAATCTCATCACTTGGAGATTCTATTCCATGCCATCTTATTCATATGAGTAAGTTCATCATCAAGGCATAGGTAAGAGTATTTGTTTTACTTTGTTTTTTTTTGAAATCCTAGCTTTCTATGTGAGAGCTAGTTACTCTTTGTGTGAGAGTATAACCCTTGTGTAAGGTTGGTTGGGATCTCTCTTTGTGAGAGTTTGAGTCTCTCTGTGTGAGAGCAAGGATTTCGCTGTGTGAGAATCTAAATCCTCTGTGTGAGGTATCTCTGTGTGAGATTGTATTCACTTCTATTTGTGAGAATCATTGTAGATATTGGTGTGGCTAGACGTATCCAAGTTTGGGGTAAAATCTTGTGTTTGTGTTTGTGTTGATTGTGTTGATTAATTCCTCTTGCACTTATTATTCTACATTTGTAAGTTAAATTGTATTTGCATAATTTATTGCCATTACTCTATTCAACCCCCTCTAGAGTTTGTTATTGTTAGTATTGAAAGGTAGACGGTCCCTATAATAATTTAATTCCTTAAGCTCCTACACCCAAAATATATTAGATGCACAAATTGTTGCTCATCATCAAAACCATGTGGGGATGAGACTCAATATATCAATATTCTCCCCCTTTTTGATGATGACAAACAATGCATGCATAAAAATCAAAACTACTTACAAACATGCATGGCATCTAATCTCTCTCCTCCTTTTGTTATCAACAAAAAGATATTCCATTAAATGTGATCTCTCTCCCCTTTTGAAAAACTCATAAAGTTTTAAAATTTTCACATATGCATAATTCTTCCACTAAATGTGTGCATGAGCCAAAAAAATGTGTGACTCAATATCTTAAAATGAGAATGCATGACAAATAATTTTGCAAAAAAATATATTTAGCAATAGCTATTAGCTCCCCCAAATAAGCTTGTTAATTTTTGTCCCATCAAATATGTAAATTTCTTTTTTCTTTTAGAGGCAAAGAAAGCAATTTCTTTTCTCCCCAAGTGTGCTTGAGTACCAAAACAAAATCACGAAATTTTGGTACTTGTTTCTTTTGTGTCTATGGGGTTAGTAATTAAAATTTAGGGAACCAAACCCATTGAGGCCTTGATTTCCTATCATATGAAAATCTATAACATGACAAAAATGAATGGTGTCCATAAAACTAGAAATTTATTTGTCTTTCATTTGGATCGTTCCTCTCTTGGGTATCCAAACTTTGACATATCCATTTTTAGCCTTTGGGACCCTAGGATGATAAATATCCTTAGCATATTGATCGGTCACAAATCCTATTAGCTAGATGAGGGTCTTTGTGAGCTAAGTTGTAATGTCCCAATATTAATATACGTGTGTCAGTACGTATTTTGGGTGTATCTGTGTACGTGTGAATTTTTGGGAATTTGTAAATATTTTTCCTTAATTTTGTGAAGCTAAATATAATTTTTAAATAATTTTATATGTTATGGGATTTAAGTAAATGGTGTATATGAGGAGATATACTTGTATAAAAGAGTGTATTTGGTATTAAATGATGTATATTTATTTTTCCTAATAGAAAACTTAATTTTATCATGAAGACACCTAATGTCGTAGGTGTCATTAGGACCCCTAATCTAACCATCGAATGGGACACTTGGCAAGCTAAAGGTGATTTAAGGGGGATGATGAGGATGAAGGGGAAATTAAAAAGGAGAATTGTTGGGAGAAAATCAGAAAAAATGGAAAGAAATTAGTAAATAAAGAAAACCTCTCTCTCCCTATCACGCAACAGCTTCTTCCCCTACTGCCGTTACTTTTCCTCAAAACCAAACCACTCTCAAACCTAGAACTTGAAGCTTTGGAGAAGGAGGAACTAGCTCAGAGAGTCATCAAGGAGAAGAAGGACCCCAGAAATTGTTGAAGGACCATCTCAGGTAGGATCTTTACTTACCTAGTTAGGATCAGTTTTAGTTTCGTAATTTTTAGTTTTCATTCGCCGTCAAAATAGACAGCAGAATGAACCCACACGGTCGAATAACGACTGTGTGGGGGGTCGTGTTGTCACCACACGGTTGAATCACGACCATGTGGAGGCCGTTTAACCATCAGAAGCAGCACACGGTCGTCACACGATCGTGTTGCCTTATTTTGGTCCACATAGTCGTGTCGAACATCGACACGGCCATGTCGATCCTCGAAACTAGGGTTATGTCGACTT
The DNA here is from genome assembly GCA_030789695.1 of Scilla litardierei. Classification (NCBI taxonomy): domain Eukaryota; kingdom Viridiplantae; phylum Streptophyta; class Magnoliopsida; order Asparagales; family Asparagaceae; genus Scilla; species Scilla litardierei. The sequence continues at coordinate 138,591,560 of CM061131.1, forward strand.
AGACACAAAACCTCGAACCTCTCTCATCCACATGGTCGTGTCATACTGGAAATGACAGTGTGGAGTTATTCCTTTAAGCTCCGATTAATGTTACCTCATACGACCGTATGAGATGGTCACACGGTCATGTGACCATGTTGGTTATTTTTAACCCATTCAGTACCGCACGGCTGTATGGATGAAACCACATGACCGTGTGGATAATATGTTAATTTCCATTAGTTCTGCTCCACGACCATGTGGATAATATGTTAAGTTCCATTAGTTTTGCTCCATACGACCATGTAGACCTTTTTACATGACCGTGTGGGTGTTTGTAAAACTGAGTCGAACCTTTTCACACGGTCGTGTGAACCCCCTTAAACAGTCGTGTGGCTATGTTTTTTCCAGTTCTGACAGTTCTTTAAATTATTAATTTTGCTACTACTCTTGTTAAACAATTGCCAAGTTAGGATGCTAATTACATGATGAGCTATAATTTAGTTACTTGCTTAACCATTTATATTGAAAGCATGAAATTCATGAGATGATCCATATTGTAATGTAAGAAAGAGGCATGTTGTTTGTTATGTGATTTTCTTATGAAATTTAAAAAGGAAATGAAGTACATGAATGGATATGCAAGGATATCTATGTGAGATGTGAAAATGATATTAAGACCACTAAAATTAAAGTTAATATGAAACAATGAAATTATGAGTGAGGTAAGAGAAAAAAGTCTGGAGTCTTCAATCCATTCTAAAATGGGTGAAGCTCTAGATATGGGTTCGGGGAGAATAGTGTAAAGAATAGGCCTTAATGAGTGGACATATATTTTGGATTCTCACTCGCGCTCCCGAAAGGAGGAGTTGGCTAGAGTTAGAGAGGCAGGTGGTGTACTCGTGATGCACCATTAGGTAATTGATGCTTTTCTCCATTTGACCGTAAAAACCAAGAATTGTCTCACTCCCGAAAGGGGGAGTTACGAGAGGCCCATCCAGTGCTCGTGTTGCTGGTTGAGGTACCACTTTTCACCAACCCTGGGTGAAGTCCAACTTCTTGAGTGTCCTATTATTTACACGGATTCCCAAATATATAAACTGATAATTTAATGTAATTGTCTTTAATTCATAAATCATATTATCTCAAGTTGATTATGCTTCATAGTTTTACTTTCAATTCTTACCTGGCATGATGTGTACCTGATGAATAGTTTGTAAAACCTTACTTTTGTAGGCCGCCCTTTAGATAGGTAGCCCGATTCTAAAACTGGGTCCTACCTAGTTTAGGTAGGAATCCTACTGGGTTGTGTGTTGACGTGTCCCATTTATGTTTTCAGGTGCAGAGTTAGTGACTTCAGAGCAGGGGCATGTTCAGCAGGTCACTCCATCCTCAGATGTACAAATGGAGATCGACGGAGATTTTGTCCACTTGGACTTCCCTGGGATATACTAGGGAGTGTATTGTACGGGTGTGGACAACTTTTGGGTTCCTTTTCAGGGGCGTGTTTAGCATGTCACTCCATCCTCAGATATACAGATGGAGACCGACGAAGATTTTGTCCACTTAGACTTCACTGTGGTATACTAGGGAGTGTGTTGTACATGTGTGGACACCTTTTGGGTTCTTTTTTTAGAATTGGGGTTTCTTTTTGTTTTACCCCCTTTGTACTTTTGTACCCTTGTATAGTTCGGAGATATGATGTACCTTTATATAATGTAATGTTCAGTTCAGTGTTTCTTTTCGGTACATTTGGATTTAAATTTTATTGGAGCTATGTGTTTTACTTTCTGTGCCATTTCAGTGTATCATAGTGGACTACATGTATAATATTACTTAAATCATAATCAATGCCTAGTAGTATTTAGACTTAAGGGCTTGAAGCCCAGTGTCTGAATACTACGACGGCCTAGTCTGCTATGTGTCTTTCGTATTTGGGGAGAGCGGGGCATGACATAAGTAAATTTTCTAACTTATATTTTCCCATGGTAAATCTAGCAACTTTAGTACATAAATCATCATGCTTAGCCTTAATGGCGGAAAAAGTCTTTTCTAAGTCCTAAACCTAGCACTTAGGTCATTGTACTCTAAATTATGTTTCCTATTCAATTTCTCTAATTCTTTATTCTTACTAGCCAGTTTTATGTTCTCTTCCATAACCTTTTCTAAATCAAGATTAAAAGAATTAGTATTGCACTTTTTTATGCGTTTTCTTGAGAGTCAAAAGTTCTCTCAAATTGTTCTCATATTCGGCATAAAGCTTGATATACTCATTTTTCCAATCATTCTCATCATCACTAGAAGAATTATCACTAGAGTGAGAGTAATAGGATTTTACCTTGTTGTTGGTTTTGGCCATGAAGCACATATATGCTTTCTCTTTTTTCTTCCTTTTTGCTTTCAAATGAAGAGTATGAAGAAGATGAAGAATCATCTGTTTTTCCGAGGTTCCTATCCCACAAGGCAAAAGCTCTTCTCTTTGGCTTTTTAAACTCCTCCTTGTTCTTTCCCTATCTTTTTAGTAATGGACAATCCCGCTTTAAATGTCTCGGCCTATTACACTCAAAACAAATAGAATCTTTAGATGAGAGCTAGTTGATCCTCGATATCATCTTCGGGTTTCTCGGTCTCCGACGTAGCTTTGAGGGCTAGAGTTTTCTTGTTCTTTTTCTCCTCTTTATCTTTCTTTTGTTGAAGCTTGTTCTCGTAGGCAGTGAGATTTGCTATCAACTCTTCAAGGGTGAGCTTGGAAGTGTCATTTCCTTTTACAATGGCGGTGACCTTCCTCTCCCATTCTGGTGTGAGACTATCAAGTAACTTAGTTACATGATCTTCTTGGGTGTACTTCCTGCCAAGGCTTGCAAAAGTGTTGATAATTTTGGAGAAGCGAGCAAACATTTTGGTGATAGATTCTCCGGTCTTCATCTCAAAATCTTGGTACATACTAACACAGAGAGAAACTTTAGAAGATTTAACTTTAGATTTTCCTACATATGTTACCTCTAAGATTTTCCAAATCTCATGGGCAGAGGTTACACGGGCTACTCGGTTTGTCTCTGCATTTTTAGAGCACGAGAAGAGTGTTGGTTGCCTTGTAGCTCAACATGTCTCTATCTTTTTTGGTCTTGGTCCATTCACTCTTGGGCTTTGTTGGAGGCACATGTTCCTTATCTATCAAGTTTCACATATCAAAGGATGTTGATTTGTAATATATCCGGATATGCTTCTTCCATATCCCATAGTTGGTTCTAAAGAGCATGGGTAGACGGTTAGTAAAACGGCCTTCGGGGCACTTGTCATTGTTATTGAAACTTGTTGACGCCATCTAACCACATTGGCTCTGATACCACGTGTTGGGATCATGTGTATGTTCAAATAAAAACTAGAGGGTGATGATTAGTATATTTTAAAAAGTTTAAAATTCTCTAGCAAATCTACCTAGAGTTACAATTGGTGTTACCCAAATTTAACTCTAATCAATAATATCTCAAGAAAATACTAAGTATGTAGCGAAAATGAAATTGCACGAGATAAAACAACACAAAGATAATCAAGTGCAAACACGAGATATATCCTGGTTCAGATATGTAAGTCCCACTTGACTTATCTGTTGGGAGATGGGTATGCCCTCGAGGCAATTTATCCATGTGTATGTGTACAAACATCTTGTTCGAAATAACAGTAAGCTGTTTGGTAAGAATTTACATAAGTTAATAATAATGTAGTCTTCATTAGAAATTAGGTAAAGTCTGGAGACTTAATGCAAGGTCAAACATGTATCAAGATGGAGATCTCAATCATGCAGAAGTCTTGACCGTTAGTAGTATAAGTCTAAAACGTTCGGGGTTGTAGATGTTTCGAGAAAAGGATATCGAAACGTCGGATAGACCATTGTGTCTTAGTCTTCACCATGGAGTGGTGACGATGATCTCATGGTCGTTTGACTTGGCGAAGTTGAAGATGAGACACATGTGCTCATTGGAGAATGAGTTCACTGAACAATCTAACGAGAGTTATCATATGGTTAACACTGACTAATCTGTCAGTGATAACTCTGGGTGATGATAGGAAAGTTGGTCCTTAGACTTGAGGCCATGGTACGAACTTGTACGTGAACGGTGTCCTTTAGATCTATGATCTAGCCTCAGGGCAAACCCCGTTGAAAGGTCTTTGGTTGGGTGACACTTGAAGCATGCGAGGAGAGTAATGACCAAGAGCGGATTCATCTCTCCCGTTTATGGGGAGTTAGTGTCGCACGTGTTAGTTCGATATTTAGCCAAAACTCTGGCCAGAGTATGTTGGAAGAAGTTTGACATTGTTCGACTAAAGATCGATGGAGACTAACCGACTTCGAGCTATTGGGGTTGACAGTTGACTATACCCTAGGATTGACTAAGTGGCATAGTTTTGACGAAGAGACTAAAACTGTGGTATTCATCACGGACACAGTCAGGGTGGTTCCAACAATACTCATGTTGATGAGTTAACCACATAATTAAGATACCGAAACAGGGACGACACCTGCTACTCGTGGTCACTGTCGTCAGTGGTTTCGAGCCCCACATGTAGTAGGGTCAGGCTGTAAGGTCTCACACAGAGTGAAAACTTCGTCTAAGAATAAGTAGAAATTAGGGGAGATTATATATTGGATGTATAGGAATTTATTGTGACACAAATAGTTTGCGATATAAGCTTTATAATATTAAGGATGTGAAAAATTGCATATGATGCAAAAGGTTTTGAATATGTCGTAAAATATTTATGAGTATATTTTATATAGAATGAACACATGAGATGTGTACCTGGATTACGTAAACATCTCGGTCTAAATCCAGGTTCAAGCAGCATCAAAATCGGACTCAAAAAGAGCCTGAATCACCAAAAAGGGGGACTCAAACCATTTGGGCTCAACCCAGGCTGTTTGGGCTCGAGCCCAGGCCACTGCAAGTGGCTAAGTCAAACCCAAGAACCCTAGGTGTGACCTAGGCTGGCTAGGCTCGAGCCCAGGCCACTACAAGTGACCTGGGTCGAGCCCATGCACACTGGGCGCGACCCAGTGGCGGGCAAATGCCCGTCTTTTACGGGCTGGGCCCACTCGCTTAAATACGGGCTGGGCCCACTAGCAGCGGGTGGGCCTGACTGCTTCATGTGGACGAGGCCCCTCTGCCAACCAGCACCGTGCTGGGCTGGCACACACGGCTGGCTTATGGGGCGCCTGCGGTGGACCTACACCAAGGGTTACGAACCCGAGGTCCTTTTTCCCATGGTGATTTTTGGCCAACTTCGGTGTATCATTTGAGGGGTCAAATGAACTCGGAATGGAGCGACATTTTTTCCTAGGTATTCATCATTCAACCTTCTTCGCAGCGATGTATGACATCGCTCTTGGAGATCAATGGTTGGAGATATTTAATTGACGAAACATTGCCTTTGTGAAATGCATGTTGTGTGTTGAGAAAAATCTCCAAACACATATAGTCCTACATCGGAAATGGATAAAATGGTCGGGATCAGCCACCTATATAAATAGGACCCAACACCCCACCTTGAAACATGCACCAAGCCTTCGATTTGAGTAGCTCTTAAAGTTTTGAGCACGATCAGATTAAGACTTAAATTAGTATTCCTTCTTTCTCCCAAATTCTTCATTGCTCCTGATCGGGCTCTAGCAAAGCTACGAAAGAGTTCGGATTGGATCTGAAGTCTTGCCGGAGGATCCACTCAAGGTGAACCTTTCTGGAGCACGTGGTTGGCTCGGTGACAAGGGTATTGCTTGCCTCGGAAAGCGGTTCGGTTTGAGACGCGGTTCGGCTTGGGAGAAGTGGCTCAGCCCCAACGCGGGGCATCGCTGCGGAGGTCAAAAAAAGGTTGCTAAAAACGACGCTTCGTATTCTACGAAAACGAAGTTACGGGTTTGTAGTTTAATATTCATGTGTTTATAATTGCAATAGTTTGATATATCTATCTTTAGGGGTTGATTTAAAATGTTTTAATATCTATTTTTTCCGCTGCTTTTATGATTTCGTCGGTCGACCGACTTAGGCCGGACGTCGATTTTATAGCCCTAAGGACCCACAAAATTCTACATTGGTATCAAAGCTAGTTTACTTGATCTATGTTTTTGCAATTATAAAGTGCATAGGATGCAGCATGTTTTCTCCATGAGATGGAGGTTTATTAAGCTATTAAAATTGTCGTTCTAAGGGATATTTTTTCGAAAAAATTGATTTTTGAAAATTAGATCTAATTTTAAAAATCATGTGACAATTTTTTAAAAATTTAGATCTTGATAATTACATGATAATTATTAATGAAACTTAAATTTATGAGAAATTTTTTAAGTTGCTTGTTAAGCTAAAATTTTATGAGATAAAATGTTTGGTTGATAGTTTTAATTGTTATATCCTTTCTTGTTCATTATGTGATAATACAAGAAAAACTATTAGGTTAGCCATAAAAAACTTTCTGAAAATTTTAAGATAATTTTGGTGCACATGCTATGATTTAAAAATTGTTGCAACAAATTAAACTCCTAATAAATGATTATGGTAGCCCTCTCCAATAATTATTATTTTAATTGTTCTAATAATAATTTTGAAAAAGACTATGACTTAAATTATTGCCTCTTGAACTTTAAATCCCTAATAAGTGATTAGGATAGCATCCTAATAGTCCTTATAGTTGATAAGAACTTTAATAATAGTTATTAACCAATCCTAATAATTTCGAATTTTATGATTCAACTAATTGATAGGATTAACTAGTTTTAATGAAGCCATTTCAAATCGATATTACACATATAAATAATTCGTACCTTAAAGGAGCAAGATCCGATCTAGCGTTTTTTGACTAGTGTTGTGGATCACCCTATCTCGGTAGGAAATAGTGATCCTGGCCTAGCCAAATCCATGGCTGTGTTCCGCTGGACCACAATGATGCAAATTATGATTATGTGAAACCATTGATTACATCTAGTACGTTAAATATCATCTCCAAGATTAGCCGTAGCCCTCCTTGTTTTTGGATTATGGGAGTAAAAGACGTCTGTCATGGTTGTTGAGTCTCCTCAAGGTATGACATAGTCTCTTTTAGAAACTAACTCCATCATACATGTGATGTAGTCTGGTATTAACCCAATCCGCTGCGTCGGGTCTCCTCAAGTATCGGTGTAAGTTAATATTAGACATGAAAACAAGGGTTCAACAAGACTAGTCATTATGGTTTGTTGAGTCTCCTCAAGATCATAAGTGAGTAAGGGTAAAACCCAATATGGAGTCACATGTGATGTGATTGATAAAGAGTTTATCTACCAGCTGCAGAGTTGATCAGCTTATTGAGTCTCCTTAAGGTTGTGAAGCTCAGGATGGTTGTGTCCCTCTTCCATAAAATGTCTTAATTCGTTCATCTATATGGCTTAAGATGATCACTAAAATATTGGGAGGATATAGTTGAATAAAACCCATTTTAACTATATTTAATAATTATGAACATATGCTAAACTTGGAAAATTCTATGTTTTACCAGGTTAAATCCAAATGATAATATCCTAAAAGAATAAAACAACTGGTCAAAAGATTGGTTAAAGAATATTTGATAAACCAAACTATCCTCACTGACCCTTCCCATGAAGTGTCCTTCTTTGCACTGAGTTAAGGACAATGATTTCCTTAAGCTCTAATGTCTATCATAATAAAAACATGATCCTTACCACTCACCTCTATGAGCAGGGGCAGCTTGAACATACTGATGTTCAAAGCACGTTTTCTCTGTATAACTTGTTAAGTCTCCTCAAGGTTGTATGGATAATAGTTTCAATCCGCAAGGTTCGAAACTTCGATCAAACCGTTTGACTTGAAGATGAGTGTTAGAGCGACGCAAGACTACGTATCCAAATTAGATCATGAGACGAACAACTTGTTGAGTCTCCTCAAGGTTGTAAAGCTCAAGTGTTTGGATGCATGAGTTGCTTGCACAGCTAATATTTGTGGTAGGACATGAAATGTCTAAATGTGATTTAGAAAGGAGAAGGCACTAATGAAAATTCATTGAGAAAGAATGTTTGGTCTATCATAAGAAAAGGCATAGTAGGAGGAACTGAAAATGGTACATGTTTGATGTCTAAAATTTCGGAATAATTGTTATACAAAGGAAAATATAGTGTGCCATATTGGCTAATGAGTAAAAGTTGTCTTTAGGCCATATAGGACATATTTCACACTTGGCGAATGTCGTCACATTACTTCTGAAGAAATGTTTTAAGTATGAGTATTTTGTATAACAACATTGTATTAAGAGTTAATACACATGAACGTGCAAGTTAGTAGCAAAGTATATCCATGACAAATATTGACTAGGGCGTACCGAAGAAAACAGACTTGACAAGTTACATAAAGAGTGGTCTCTTAACCTCTCGTATTATGAGTCGAAAGAAACTTGTGAGTTTTGTCTTAAAGGTATGATGGTCAAAAACTCCTTCTGTAAGACAGTGGAAGAATGAGTTGGAGAACTCATGGTCTTGTACATACGGATGTATACAGACCCAAGTCTAAATTAGCCAGGATATGGTGTTCTTATTTTATTATGACACGTGTTCTTGATGAAACATAAGTCTGATGAAATAGAGAACACAATGACAGAAGTATTTGAATCACTTCGATCGGATCGAAGAGGCGAATACTTTGTTGTGTAATTCTTGTGTAATTAAAAGAGAATGAGATTTTCTCTCAAGTCAAGTCTCACAACACAACGGTGTGTTGGAGAGCATGAATCGCACTCTGTTAGACATGTTGTGATACATGGAAAGTGACACTAAGTTACAATCCTCCCTCTGGGTTAAGCCCCAGATTATGATGCCAAGGTTCTTGATAAAGTTCTGCGAGGACTTTATCAATATGATATTCCTTAAATCAATCGTTACATGATTACTCGAGCCTCATGAGACGGAGAAGTCAAGTAAAACATCATAATTGATGATGACCTAGTCAACTTTCAGGATGCCATTCAGAGTAGGGACTCTGATTAATAGCTTGATGCGATCCGAAAAAGGTCCTTGCACGTTAATAAGGAATGGACATTAGAAGACGTGCCCAAAGGAAGTTTAATTTTAAACTGTATGGATCAATACACTAGAGGGGGGTGAATAGTGTATATAATAAAAACTGTTGCAAATAAAACGTTACTGATATTTGCAAAGATGGCATAGAAATGAAATGACAAGTATTGAAAATAAATCAATCGCAAACACAGAGATGTATCCTGGTTCGGATCCTATTGATCCAAGTCCATTCCTCTATCCCAGTAAAGATTTTCAATCCACTATAATCACTTGCCCCACAAGCATCAACTTTACAAAAATGTCAACACCTCAAGTGTTCCAAACATTGTACAATCTCTCTTCAAGAGATCCAAACAACTTTGTAATGAAATAAAAGAAAATAAACACATTATAGCCTTGTAATGAATATGTAATATGAATTCAAAGGACGGTGTTTAAAAGAGAGACTTCAATGTTTCAAGATATGAAATGGTGAAACACAATTAAAGTTCTTCTGTTCTTAAACGAAGAGAGAAATCTAATGATTTCTTCTTACAAATAAAAACAAGAACAACTTTTCAAAAAGTGTTGAAAATCCAAGTTCTTCCGTTCTTAAACAAGAGAGAAATCTAATGATTTCTTCTTACAAATAAGAGAAGAACAACTAATGGCCGAATGCTTAAGAAAATCAGAAACTTGATTTCAACAAAAATAGATGTAAAACGAGGAAAGTGTGTGAAGCAAAAGAGAGGGTCTACCCCTCTATATATAGTGTTTAGGAACGGTTGAGGAGTTTCAATGACATTGGAAAACAGTCATAAACCGCTCTAGGAAGTTTGGGCATCAAACGGCTAGTTTGAGATTGGTCGACCAATTCCAAAATTGGTCGACCAAAATTTAAAGAAGGAATTTTGACCGTTGGGGGGTAGTTTCAGAATCTACATGGTCAGGAGAGTTTGCTCAAGAAATCCCATAGTCAAATTCGAAGATTAAAAATTGGTCGACCAATTTGGGAATTGGTCTGCCAATTTTCTGGGTACGAATTTTCGAAATTGGAAAGTGTAGAACTCTGAGTAATGGAACCTAGAAGACTAAGATATAGTATCACAAGACTTTGTAACGGTAAAAAAGTAAATTTTACATAGATTACATAAAAGCCGTAGATAAGACTTCATCTGCAATTGAATCTGAGAAGCTTCTTTGCAGAGGGTCATTATCAAGTGATTATATATCCAAGTCGTGGATATAAGGTGCCTTTTGCCTTTCCAAACTTCATGAACTGATATATCCATTTGAATATGCATGAAGATATCTAAATGTGTGGAACTCAGCATGTATTTGTATCTGCATAGTAGAGTTAGTATCACTGAATATGTTTGTCATATCAAAACCATATGGGAATTGAAATATGGAATTATGAAATACCAACATTCTCCCCCTTTTTGATGATGACAAACATGTATGTATATATATATATATACTAGTCATAACCCATGCCCGCGGGCACGGTTCATTTAAGATTTTCCCCCGCAAAATCTTAGTTCCCCAAAAAATTATTTCCACATCCAAAATTGCACGGAACAACAAATTAGTATATAAATATTTAGCGTCATGGGCGCATTTGGTGTGGGCGCATTCGGTGCGGAACAACAAATTCGGCGCAAGCGCCTTCGACACGGAACAACAATATTGGCGCGAACGCCTTTGGCGTGGAACAACAATTTCGACACGGAACAACAAATTCGGCGCTGGTGGCTTTGGTGCGGAACAACAAATTCGACATAGAACAGCAAATTATTTTCCCCAGAGAAATCTTTGTTCCCCAAAAATTATTCCCACAGCCAAAATTGCACGGAACAACAAATTAGCATAAAATTATTTAGCGGCACGACGCATTCGGCGGGGAACAACAAATTCGGGTAAAAAATTTTGCGGGCGCATTCGATGCGGGCGCCGTCGGTGCAGAACAACAAATTATGGTAAAAAATTTAGTTGGCGCCTTCGTAAGACAACAAATTAGGTTTGGCAGGTGCCTTCGGCACGGACAATTATTCTCATCTTTTTGTCCTATGCGTCGAAGAGACGGGGGCCCCGCGTTGAGGGAGAGATCATTCGATCTGCGACAGCATTCGATCTGCAGCATTAAGTGCAAGTTAAAGTTTTTTTTCCCAAATGCATTAATTGTGTACACTCTGCTATTCTCAAGAAACTTTCATTCCCCAAAAAGTTTCATTTCCTAGAAACTTTCATTTCCCTAGAAATGGTTTTCCCTCCAAAACTTTCCACAAAATCTCATCTCAACCATTCATTCCTCAAGACTAAATCCAAGCCGTCTTTCTATCGACCAGTTAGTCCTAGTGAGCTTGTCCTAGTCAGCCCTAGGATTCAAAACAGTTGTCAAATATAATAGAGATATCTCATGTCGACAAATGTGAAAGAATCAACAAAATAAAAAATTGTAAGTGAGATTTATTTTGTTGTTTTGCGTAATGGTTGAGTGAGAGATAGTTCAAACATGAACAAAAACATAGGGAACCTATGATTCATAACGTCCATGCGGATATGTGAAATTTTTTTAGTTTTAAGTGTTTGTGTTCAATTATGTTGTTTGAGGATTTAATATGTTTATTAATATGTAATGATGTCAAGAGAAACGTGAAATTTTGCAAAAAGATGTTTTAAGTGTTGCAGACACTCATTGAATCTTCTCAAGAGGATGGTATAATCCAGCACTCTTCCAAAAAATTGTTCATCAATCGTTAACCAATAGCAATAAGCAAAAATTAAAAAGAGTGCCACACAGATGTCAAGAAAACAAATTATACCAAAGAAAAAATGCAACAATTTACCACACTATATATATGCAAGAATCATAAACCTGTCAAATGTGACAACGAAAACCTGCATGGAGAGCAAAGAAAACCAACATCGTTGATTTTAGCATATTGTTTGCAGAAAAATAAATCGTAGAGATCATATCTTATTACCATTGGGACCAATCCTTCAATGTAGGAGGTTGACAGAACAAAAATGTCGATATTTAGCATCGAATTGTCATTGAAACTGACCATAGATAACCAATGTCCATAGAAATTTGCATGTTTTGTACATTGAACGAATCAGATATGGACATTGAAAAATCCAACTCTACAGCGTTCATTCATTCATAGCTTTTGAAAGCAAAACATATTCACAAATTGAAAAACACCCACATACATTAACAAACACAACCCATAAAAACCCCTCCAAAATCCTAAATTTCTCAAACATCAAGGACGGTTCACCATTCAGTTCTTGACAGCAAGACTTTTCAAGATGATACATATACGCATGTGTACTAAAATGATGGTGCTTGCGATCGGACTGTAGGGTCTACGTGTCCATTGAGAAAGGGATGCCTTTGTATGAAGCTAACATCAACAAATCATCTGTAAAACAAAAATGGTATTACATGGATAGTTAACAATAAATAGGAAATTCTCCAAAAGAGAAGGAACCACATAAAGGCATCAAGCAAGAAATAAACCATAAAATCCATATGATCAAAAATAGTGACCTGGGAAGTGGTTAGTGTTACGACCTAAAGATCGTAGCTGCCCGATTCCCGTCCAGATCCGCTAACATACCCCATTGACTCACCTTTTCACAAAAGGGCCGCCGCCCCGAAAAGGCCGGGCGGCCAGCCAAGCGGGCGCACCTTACAGCGCTCCACGAACCGGACGAGGTGAACCACCGCAGCCGCCCGACTCTTAGTCCGCCGCTAACGACAAACGGCTTAGGATAAGGACACAACTGACACGTATAAGGACACGACAGACACGTACGTCACCTGACATCCCGACAAAAGCACCCCCAGGCGGCTAGCCTATCCGACGGTTAGTGCTTTCGGCCCTGACATCCCGACAAAAGCACCCCTGGGCCGTTGCGCCGCCTGACAGAGGTAGGTCAGGGACTCCTGTCCCCGGCGTCCTTGTCCGAAGCTTCCGCCGACACCAGAGCCAGCTCAGCACGCCTAGTCATCACCCGACAAGTATAAATACCCCCTCCCCTCCTACGGAGGGGAGGAGGCTGCAGAATTCTCTCTCATTCAACTATTCACACACGAGTGCAAAGGTCTTCCATATCTTTGTTCTCCCACCTATAGCTCGCCACGCGCGGTCGATACACCGTTAGTCCGACCGGCGTGACCAGCCCCCCATTTTAAGCCCTATCACTGACTTAGGCATCGGAGGGGCTAAGGGTTGAACCCCCAACCCAGCCCTTCTGACGAGTTGTTCGTGTTGCAGGAGAGCTCGCCTATCAACACCAGTCGGCGTCACCCCCTTGCCGTTCAACCTTGTCCAGCCGCATCCGGCGAGATTCAGCCCCGCGACCGTCACTGGCGTCGAGATCGACTTCTTCACCCCACTAATCGCTTGTCAAATAGCCTACCTAAACCCCCTACTCCACATAACCACCGTGCCCTTGGTTCCCATTAATACAAATTCATTGTACGCGAGTTCCACCTCGTAACAATTGGCGCCGTCTGTGGGAACGAAGGGTCACACCCATGTTAGATTCCATACCAATCCCGCGGAACCTGGACCACGGCAAAGATCCCGTGGGGCAGGAACCGCTCTCCCTACAAATCACCCCGGCGTCCGACCCCCTTTTAGGGATGATCTCCGAGATTGAACACACTTCAGTCCCCGCCGTTCTGAAGAGCTTCGAGGCTGTCGCTCAGGCCAGGGGAGGCTTTCAGACGACTGGAACGGAGCCTCTGCCCGGCCCCTCGGAGCCCCTGAACGTGAGGCGAAACCTCCACCCTCAGTTCGAGGAGGAGGGGGAGCATAGGGGGCTCGCTGAGGAGATCGCGGCCCAGCAAAGGCTCCTGGAAGAGGAGGAAAAAGTCGCGCAGCGGTGGAGGCGCCTGGGAGAGGCGGCCGCCGCGTAGAGGCGTCTGGACGAGGCGGCCGAGACCACCCGGAAGGCTTACCAGGAAGAGGAGGCCGCCCGCCGCCAGCTTCGCTTCATCATCGCGGAGCGCGAGAGGCTGAGAATGGAGAACAGGAGCAACCGAGAACTCCTGGACGAGGCGACGACGGCCCGGCGGCCTGGGAACGGGCGGGACCCGAGGCTGAACAGGTCCCCGCCTGGAGGGGGCGGCCCCCATCACCAACACCACCCCTCCGATACCCAGCGCGAGGAAGCCGTTTGTCGGCAACTACGCTTCCTCACCACCGAACGTGAAAGACTCCTTCGGGAGAATCAAGAACGGATGGAGGTCCGAGGAGAGCTGGCCAGGAGGCGTGGGCGCTGGGAGGACCGTAGCCCACAACCCGTCGAATCCTCGGCCCAAGGAGGGAGCCCCGCCTGGAGACCGTCGGGCTACTCACCGGGGACGGAGGACCGTCGGCGGCCGAGGCGCGACCGAAGCCCGACCCCCGAGTGGCGGAGGGGGGATGCGTCGGATCGCCCGACCTACCCGGAGGAGGCCACGCCACTCGCCCGGTGGATCACTTCTGCCCCCAGGCCTGTAAGGTTCAAACCCCCTCACTTGGCCACGTACAATGGGAGGGGCGACCCCCTCACGCACGTGCAACAATACCGGGGGGCGATGGAAGCCCAGGACGTGGATGAGGCGTTCCTTTGCCGACATTTCTCCCAAAGCCTGAGGGACACCGCGCTGGACTGGTACTTCGGCTTGCCCGCGAGGTCCGTAGGGAGCTTTGGCGAACTATCCCATAAGTTCTGCCAAGAGTTCCGGGCCGGGCGAACAAAAAAGAAGCCCTTAGACTATCTCAGCACGATAGTCCAAAGGGAGGGGGAAGGGACAGGAAGATACCTCCGCCGCTTTCAGGAGGAGAGACGGGCGGTGGTGACATGCGGCGACGAGGTGCTTATGCTGGCCTTCAAGACGGGGCTGTGGACGCGGAGCCTCCACAAATCCCTGCTCCGAGATCCACCTACCGACTATGAAGAGTTGGTAGCAATGGCGGAGAGGCACGCGTTGGCGGAGGAGACTTTGGGTGCAAAGGTTGTGTTCCCCCAGGCGAAACCACCCGCAGATGGGTCCCGGCCGCACCCTCGGCCGAGGCAGGAGGAGAGGGGGCGAGGCCGCGATCAGTTGGCCCTACCGCGGCGGGAGCCACCCGAGCCCCGCCCGCTAGATCGCCTTGGCCTGGCTCGTGAGTTCGCTCCGGCACGGAGGCCCCCCGGAGTCATCCCGAGACCAGAAGACCTCCCGCCGGTGCATTACACGCGACTCAACGCCCCCATGATGGAGGTGCTGGCCGCGGCGACGAGGGCCGGGTTATTGCCGGATCCTCCTAGGGAGATGAGGACGGACCCGGCGAGGCGGGACCCCCGGAGAAACTGCCGATATCACCGGGACCACGGTCACGACACCGACCATTGTCACTCCCTTAAGAGAGAGATCGAACGACTGATCCAAGCGGGTCACCTGGGAAACTTTGTCGCGGGAAGGCGGGAGATGGCGGAAGAGAGAGCCCCCCCGGAGGGAGGGGGACGGGAACCACTGGCGGACCGCGATAAGGAGGAGCCACGCCCCCCAAGGGCGGTCATGCGAATTGAGATGATAACTGGAGGGCCCTCCTCGGCGGGGCGGGCGCCCGCCATCCCGGAGGCCGGGGCCCGACGGGCGATGACGGCGGCCGCCGACCACCAGCCGAAGCGAAGAAGGACACACCGACCCCCGATCACCTTTACCGAGGAAGACTGGCGGGAAGCGCGGAGCCAGAACGACGACGCCCTCGTCGTCGAGGCTCGGATCGGGGCGGTGGACGTCGGCCGGCTCCTGATTGACACCGGAAGCTCCTGCGACATCCTTTTCCTGTCAACAGTCGAGAGGATGGGATGGGGGCGCGCAGACCTAGAGCCCTGCGGGGGCCCTGTGGCCAGCTTCACCGGCCATGAGATCCCTACCGAAGGAACGATCACCTTGCCCATGACTCTGGGGGAGGAGCCGAGGATCGTCACCAAGGAAACGCTTTTCGTCATCGTCGACATCGCATCGGTGTATAATGGAATCATAGGGCGCCCATATATGACGGCCATCGAGGCGCTCCCCAGCCTGCAACATCAAACGATGAAGTTCCGGACCCCGCGGGGGGTGGGACAGGTGCAGGGAGGTCGAGGGGGCCCAGAAACCACAACCGTGTGCCGTCCCCGCCTGGGGGCCCCGGGCGGACCCCGACGCCTCTCGTCCCTGACGAAAGGGAGGACTTCTGCGACCAGCGGCCGACCCCGGCCGAGGAGGTAGAGGAGGTCCCGATAGCCTCGGACGAGGGAAGAGTCGTCTCCATCGGGACGAAACTCCCCTCCGCCTTGAGGACGGCCCTCGTCGCCTTGCTCCGGGAGAACGCGGACATATTCGCATGGTCACCGGCCGACATGCCCGGGGTAGACCCGGCGGTAATCTCCCACAGGTTGAATGCGGACCCAGAGGCCCGGCCTGTTCGACAGAAGAAGAGGAGTGCGGGGGGCGAGAAGAAGAGGGCGGCCGAGGAAGAAGTAGAGCGGCTCCTCGAAGCCAAGTTTGTTCGGCCGGTGGACTACCCCGACTGGCTTGCCAACGTCGTTCTAGTGAAGAAGCCCAGCGGGAAGTGGCGCATGTGCGTTGACTTCACCGACCTCAACAAGGCTTGCCCGAAGGACAGCTTCCCTCTGCCCAGGATCGACCACTTGGTGGACCACGCGTCCGGTTATGAATTGTTGAGCTTTATGGACGCCTTTTCGGGATACAACCAAATACCGATGGCGGAGGAGGATGAGGAGAAGACGTCCTTCGTCACCGATAAAGGCACCTTCTGCTACACCAAGATGCCCTTTGGGCTGAAGAACGCCGGGGCGACTTATCAACGGATGGTTGACCGAATTTTCGGCCCCCAGGTGGGGCGAAATTTGGAGGTCTACATCGACGACATGCTGGTGAAGAGTGGAAGGGCCCTCGACCACCTCACCGACTTGCAGGAGACCTTCCAGAGGGTCCGCCGATACAACCTGAGACTAAACCCCGCAAAATGCATCTTTGGCGTGCAGTCGGGAAAGTTCCTGGGCTTCATGATAACGAGGCGGGGGATCGAGGCGAACCCCGACAAGGTGGCGGCCCTCACCGGTATGACGGAGCCCCGGACAATCTGAGACTTGCAGCGACTGAACGGCCGGATTGCTGCTCTGGGACGATTCCTGTCGAAATCGGCGGAGAAGTCGCTCCCCTTCTTCAGGGTCTTACGCACGGCCTTCGGCGAAGCTAAAGACAAAAGGAAGGTGATCCCGTGGGACAACGACTGCACGCGGGCGTTCGCGGAGCTGAAAGCCTACCTACAAGGCCCGCCGCTCCTCGCACGGCCGGAGGAAGGTGAACCCCTGGGGTTGTACCTGGCGACCACCGAGGAGACTGTTAGCTCCGTCCTGATCAAGGAGGAAGGAGGGGTGCAACGCCCTGTTTACTATGCCAGTCGGATCCTCCGGGATGCGGAGACTCGCTACAGCCCCATCGAAAAAGCCGCCTACTGCCTAATCACCACCGCTCGGAAGCTCCGACCCTATTTCCAGGCCCACCCCATAACCGTCCACACCAACATGCCCCTCGAAAAGAACCTGAAAAGACTGGAGCGGTCAGGGAGGATGCTCAACTGGAGCGTCGAGCTCAGCGAGTTCGACATAACTTACAAAGCCCGGACGGCGATCAAGGGTCAGGTGCTGGCCGACTTCATGGTGGAATGCACCACGGAAACCCCGCCGGGGGACCGGATAGAGCAACCATCGGCGCCCACGTCCCCCCGGAGGATCGAGGCGGGCGAACCCTCAGCGCCCTCCCCAACAACAGCGGACGGATTATGGACCATCCACGTCGACGGCTCCGCGACGGGCTCCGGAACAGGAGCGGGAATCGTCATTCAGACTCCAGACGGATGCTCGTTGGAGTACGCCCTACGCTTCGACTTCCCGGCCACCAACAATGTCGCGGAGTACGAAGCCGCGGTTAACGGGTTAAAACTCGCTAGGGCAGTCGGTGCGACGAACGTGTTGCTCCTAAGTGACTCCCGTCTCGTCGTCCAACAGATCCTAGGGGGCTTTGAGGCCCGAGAAGAAACCATGAAGCAGTACCTGAATCGCATCCAGATCGAACTCCGCAAGTTCAAGCAAGCGGACGTGCAACACCTGCCTCGCTTCAACAACCTCCGGGCAGACGCCCTGTCTAAGCTGGCTTCCTCCTCAGCGGCCGAGATCGGGAAGGCAATCTACGTCGAAATCCTGTCAACACCCTCCATCAACGAAAGGGAACTGATGTGCACGGGCACGATGACGTCCTGGATGACACCCATTATGAAGTATTTAGCGACAGGTGAACTACCCGAGGAGCGGTTGCTGGCTAAGCAGGTGGAGAGACGGGCCCTGACATTTGTGCTCCTTGACGGGGTGCTGTACCGCCGCCGCCGCGCCAATTTCGACGTCCTGTCCTACCTAAAGTGCTTGGGACCGGAGCAGGCTGAGCAAGTCATCCGTGAGGTACACGAAGGCTTCTGCGGAAACCACCATGGAGGACGCACCATCGCCCACAAGATAATGCGCCAAGGATACTACTGGCCGACGATGATCCGAGACGCGGTACAATACGTCAAGAAGTGCGAAGCGTGCCAGAAGTTCTGCCGACGGACGACTGCGCCACCGGCCAACCTGATGCCCATCTTGAGCCCGGTCCCCTTCGCCAAGTGGGGACTCGACATCCTGGGGCCCTTCCCAAAGGCCTCCGGGGGAAGGAAGTATCTAGTCGTCGCCGTGGACTATTTCACAAAATGGGTCGAAGCGGAGCCGCTGGCGCGAATCACGTGGACAGACATGAAGGGCTTCATCTGGCAATCCGTCATATGCCGCTTCGGGATCCCCCGTTCCATAGTCACGGATAACGGAAAGCAGTTCGATTGCGAGGGCTTCCGCGACTTCTGCTCGGGCTGGGGGATCAAACTCCAATTCGCGTCGGTCGCCCACCCACAGTGCAACGGAATGGCAGAGGCCGCGAATAAATGTATCCTGAACCCGATGAAGAAGAAGGTGGACGCCGCCCTGGGAGCATGGGTCGATGAGCTGCCAGTGATCCTATGGTCCTATCGCACCACCCATAAGGCCTCGACCGGAGAAAGTCCCTTCATGCTAGCATACGGATCGGAGGCAGTTGTACCTGTGGAAATCGGCGAAGAGACACTCCGGTTAAAACTCTTCGATGAAGAAATCAACGGAGAAGGGCTCGGCCTCAGTCTTGAGTTGATAGACGAGGTCCGGGACAGGGCCCTAACCAGCCTCGTCAAGCACAGCCAGAGGATGGCCCGATACTACGACTCCCGGGTGAAACCGCGGACTTTCAGGATCGGCGATTTGGTCCTTCGGGACGCCACCTTCCGCCCCGAGACTGCGCAGCGGGGAAAGCTGGCCGCCAAATGGGAAGGGCCCTACACGGTCGTTGATGTTGTCGGACCGGCCACCTACATCCTTGCTACCCCTGAAGGGAGCAAGCTGGCCCACCCTTGTAACGCGAAACATCTGCTGAAATTCTACCAATAGTTGTGAGTTTCCCTTTCTTCGCGCAATATACACATCTACACGTTTTTCCCAACCTTGTTGTTCCTACACAAGCTTTGCAGTTCGCTAAAACTCCGAACCTCTGGGGCAGGGCCAACCCTAGCCACCCAAACCAGAGAAGGGCACGGGCCGGGCTACGCGCCCGCTCCCCCCCTCCAGACCTCTGGGGCAGGGCCAACCCTAGCCACCCAAACCAGAGCAGGGCACGGGCCGGGCTACGCGCCCGCTCCCCCCCTCCAGACCTCTGGGGCAGGGCCAACCCTAGCCACCCAAACCAGAGCAGGGCACGGGCCGGGCTACGCGCCCGCTCCCCCCCTCCAGACCTCTGGGGCAGGGCCAACCCTAGCCACCCAAACCAGAGCTGGGCACGGGCCGGGCCACGCGCCCGCTCCCCCCCTCAAGACCTCTGGGGCAGGGCCAACCCTACCCACCCAAACCAGAGGTGGGCACGGGCCGGGCCACGCGCCCGCTCCCCCCCTCCAGACCTCTGGGGCAGGGCCAACCCTAGCCACCCAAACCAGAGAAGGGCACGGGCCGGGCTACGCGCCCGCTCCCCCCCTCCAGACCTCTGGGGCAGGGCCAACCCTAGCCACCCAAACCAGAGAAGGGCACGGGCCGGGCTACGCGCCTGCTCCCCCCCTCCAGACCTTTGGAGCAGGGCCAACCCTAGCCACCCAAACCAGAGAAGGGCACGGGCCGGGCTACGCGCCCGCTCCCCCCCCTCCAGACCTCTGGGGCAGGGCCAACCCTAGCCACCCAAACCAGAGAAGGGCACGGGCCGGGCTACGCGCCCGCTCCCCCCCCTCCAGACCTCTGGGGCAGGGCCAACCCTAGCCACCCAAACCAGAGAAGGGCACGGGCCGGGCTACGCGCCCGCTCCCCCCCTCCAGACCTCTGGGGCAGGGCCAACCCTAGCCACCCAAACCAGAGCTGGGCACGGGCCGGGCCACACGCCCGCTCCCCCCCTCCAGACCTCTGGGGCAGGGCCAACCCTAGCCACCCAAACCAGAGCTGGGCACGGGCCGGGCCACGCGCCCGCTCCCCCCCTCAAGACCTCTGGGGCAGGGCCAACCCTAGAACACCCAAACCAGAGGTGGGCACGGGCCGGGCCACGCGCCCGCTCCCCCCCTCCAGACCTCTGGGGCAGGGCCAACCCTAGCCACCCAAACCAGAGAAGGGCACGGGCCGGGCCACGCGCCCGCTCCCCCCCTCCAGACCTCTGGGGCAGGGCCAACCCTAGCCACCCAAACCAGAGAAGGGCACGGGCCGGGCTACGCGCCCGCTCCCCCCTCCAGACCTCTGGGGCAGGGCCAACCCTAGCCACCCAAACCAGAGCTGGGCACGGGCCGGGCCACGCGCCCGCTCCCCCCCTCAAGACCTCTGGGGCAGGGCCGACCCTAGCCACCCAAACCAGAGGTGGGCACGGGCCGGGCCACGCGCCCGCTCCCCCCCTCCAGACCTCTGGGGCAGGGCCAACCCTAGCCACCCAAACCAGAGCTGGGAACGGGCCAGGCCACGCGCCCGCTCCCCCCCTCAAGACCTCTGGGGCAGGGCCAACCCTAGCCACCCAAACCAGAGGTGGGCACGGGCCGGGCCACGCGCCCGCTCCCCCCCTCCAGACCTCTGGGGCAGGGCCAACCCTAGCCACCCAAACCAGAGAAGGGCACGGGCCGGGCTACGCGCCCGCTCCCCCCTCCAGACCTCTGGGGCAGGGCCAACCCTAGCCACCCAAACCAGAGAAGGGCACGGGCCGGGCTACGCGCCCGCTCCCCCCCTCCAGACCTCTGGGGCAGGGCCAACCCTAGCCACCCAAACCAGAGCTGGGCACGGGCCGGGCCACGCGCCCGCTCCCCCCCTCAAGACCTCTGGGGCAGGGCCGACCCTAGCCACCCAAACCAGAGGTGGGCACGGGCCGGGCCACGCGCCCACTCCCCCCCTCCAGACCTCTGGGGCAGGGCCAACCCTAGCCACCCAAACCAGAGAAGGGCACGGGCCGGGCTACGCGCCCGCTCCCCCCCTCCAGACCTCTGGGGCAGGGCCAACCCTAGCCACCCAAACCAGAGAAGGGCACGGGCCGGACTACGCGCCCGCTCCCCCCCTCCAGACCTCTGGGGCAGGGCCAACCCTAGCCACCCAAACCAGAGCTGGGCATGGGCCGGGCCACGCGCCCGCTCCCCCCCTCCAGACCTCTGGGGCAGGGCCAACCCTAGCCACCCAAACCAGTGAAGGGCACGGGCCGGGCTACGCGCCCGCTCCCCCCCACCAGACCTCTGGGGCAGGGCCAACCCTAGCCACCTAAACCAGAGAAGGGCACAGGCCGGGCTACGTGCCCGCTCCCCCCCTCCAGACCTCTGGGGCAGGGCCAACCCTAGCCACCCGAACCAGAGAAGGGCACGGTCCGGGCTACGCGCCCGCTCCCCCCCCCCTCCAGACCTCTGGGGCAGGGCCAACCCGATGGGGGCCACGTACCCTTGACAAAAAATAATATATAATAAAAATAATTTATATATAAATAAAAGGGGGGGCACACGAACCGGGACAAAATAACACCAATTCCCAAGTCGACGGCCCCGATGTGACTCGACGAAACGGAATGACGCTCGAGAAACACGCCACCATTAATAATGCACACCAACAGAGGACACGCAAGAGCCACCTGACATAGGCGGTTCCCAACAGGCGCGAATTCGAGGAGCCCATTAATAATGCCAGCTCAGCGCAATGAATAAGGGAGAAACGGTCAACAAGATCTGCCTATAAAGAGGCCATCTCCATCGTGGAGAGAAGCAATCGACAGACATGAAAAACCACCCCATGATCCCCCCACCCTCCGGGAAAAGGGCTGAGATACACCGCCCTAACAAAAGAGAGGTCACCGACCATCAATGGTTCCCGCCGCCCGGAACGGCGGTGCCTAGACCCCCAGCATCACTACCTGGATATTCCGCTTACAAACGGATCGCCATCTGGATATTCCGCTTACACACGGGAAATCCACCTTTCTTACCCCCGTCCCATAAACGGGGACGAAGCGGAGAAAGAATGGCATCCATTCAAAGTAATCTGGGCAGGCGAGAGCCCCCAGCGCTGGCCAGCCAGTACCTCCTCGCCCTTGACCTCCATCCGAGGACCTCGGCAGGGCTGCATCCCCGACAAGCCCAAACGGCGAGTCCTGGCATGTCAGCTCGCCGATGCGCCAGCGGGCTCAGAACCCCACCCTCAAACCGAAGTAGCGAGACGTGGGGCAACGGGGGGCGGCCCTATGCTCAAGAACCTCCCCAGGGGGCAAGACGGGGCACGCCGGCTTTCCCTCTCAAAGCCTATACCGGACCGAGGAAAACTCTGTCCGCAGAAAGAGACAAGACAGGGGAGGGAAGGCGGCCTAGTCGGCCAAGTACCCCCCAAAGAGACCTTGCAACACTTCAGCCCAGACGGCAGCCACTCTCCTCCGCGCCAAGATCGGCTCAAGACATAACCGGCCCACACGGCCCGCGGAAGCCCCAAAACCCGGCGGTCATTAGGCCCGTGCGACCGGGCAAGGACAGCTCTAAAGCCCCTCCCCGAATCGGCTCTGACCCGACAACGGGCGATGAGCTAAAACCTGATGTACAAGCTGTGGCCCAGCGCTCATAAATTTAAACAAAAACATTGTTCTTTAAATATCATAGCACGTGTCTGTCCCCCTCCAACAGGCATCGGGCGAGCAACGCGCCGTCCCGATCCGCCAGGCATCGGGCGAGCAACGCGCCGTCCCGCCTAGCTGACCTAGGACGCCCACTAAACCTAGAACGCACGGCCCCGCTCCCCCTGCTCCCTGAAACCCGCCCACAACTCTCCCCATAGCGAAAGGGGGTGCACGGGGGCTCGTCCCGCGTAACCGGTTTGGCCAGACACCAAATCGGGAGACCAATGCGTCCCGTCCCGAACCCGTTTGAGGCCGCCCCAAACGCAACCCGGGAAGACAACATCCCCCTCCCCAGACGGGGCACGGGAATGTTGGGGGCATAATGGGTAATTGCGTAGCTCCCGCAAGAAGCCAATACACGTGACCCGGATCGGACCGGTCGCAAGACAGAAACCCCGAAATATACGCCCCGTCCTGAAAGGACAGCGGCTTTGTCCCGTCAGAACAGCGCCACGATGAGACTCAACGTAACGAAAGGACGCTTGTTCAACACTCCATCAGCAACAACACGCCCCCCAAGAGGCCAGAGGGCCGGATACCGTCAGGAAAAAGTGATTCCCGAAGCGTGTGATTCCGCAGAGCCCATTAGCGACGTTAGTCCACGGCGTTACCCAAGAGAAACCCGTCCGCAACACCTCGCTACAAATACCCCCCCTCCAGAGGGCGGGGTAAAGGAGGAAGAGAGACAGGGATTCCCCCCTCACTCCGGGCATAAAGCGGTCCTAAACGCCCCAACGAGCTACGAAAAAAGCCGATAGTCACCGACGGACCTCACTTCCCCCGACGATGGGCGCCACCGCCCCGCCACCCCCAACTGGATATTCCCCTTACACGCGGAAGGCCCCGCCCGCCAGCTTGCCTCCTGCTTGTTACTGTATCAAAAGGCGGGTTCAGAAGGCCGTCCGCATGCCGCAACGCCCCAATTAACGCCGTCCCCCTTGGCACCGCCACCGCCACCTCGTCCTCAGCCTCCCAGGGGTTCCCCCTCGGTGCGCGGGATTCCTAGCGAGGAACTCTCCAGCGCGGCGGCGGCAAGGCAGATCGCGAGGAAGCAAGGAAAGGGAAAGGAAGAAGCTCCACCCGACAAACGAGGGTCAGCCCCTCGGAAGGGGGAACCACCCCGGGACTTCGTCCCCGATCAAACCAAATGGTGGTTCGCGGCGCGTCGGCTCCTCCCCGGACAACGAAGCAGAAGGAATTAAGCGGTCAGTAAAAGGGAAAACCGCCCGGCAACGAGGATCTACCCACCCCGATATAGCGGGCGACGAGTATAGACCACCGCCCGCCCCAACCATAGGTTGGGTCACACCTGCTCTCTCACTGTAAATATCATCTAAATCCCCGTTAAAGGTTGGTGAACAATATTCCTCCCTATGAACTCCTTCCCTGAGCCCAAGAGCACAACAGCTGGGAGGTCCACCGGGCACAGTGCGGCGGAAGTCCCGCGAAAATCACAAACATGTCCGATAAACACATCTCAGCAAAAACCACAACCTTCTCAAAAATTCGGGCTCCCCCAAAATCCGACCCAGCCGCCCCATAAAGCGGCGCGCCGTTACGAGGCATCACCCCACTTGGTTCCCACTCAGGATGAGACCTCGCGATCCCGCAACGGCGGGCAATACCCCGCGGGAGCAGCGTCGCCAACCCTGAGCGTGGACCCAAGCCCGAGTCAGGTTAAAGGACAATGTCATGCCATCCGAGCCGAATCGGGCTACCGCCTCAGACTCGAATGCCGGGGGCAATTGTTACGACCTAAAGATCGTAGCTGCCCGATTCCCGTCCAGATCCGCTAACATACCCCATTGACTCACCTTTTCACAAAAGGGCCGCCGCCCCGAAAAGGCCAGGCGGCCAGCCAAGCGGGCGCACCTTACAGCGCTCCACGAACCGGACGAGGTGAACCACCGCAGCCGCCCGACTCTTAGTCTGCCGCTAACGACAAACGGCTTAGGATAAGGACACAACTGACACGTATAAGGACACGACAGACACGTACGTCACCTGACATCCCGACAAAAGCACCCCCAGGCGGCTAGCCTATCCGACGGTTAGTGCTTTCGGCCCTGACATCCCGACAAAAGCACCCCTGGGCCGTTGCGCCGCCTGACAGAGGCAGGTCAGGGACTCCTGTCCCCGGCGTCCTTGTCCGAAGCTTCCGCCGACACCAGAGCCAGCTCAGCACGCCTAGTCATCACCCGACAAGTATAAATACCCCCTCCCCTCCTACGGAGGGGAGGAGGCTGCAGAATTCTCTCTCATTCAACTATTCACACACGAGTGCAAAGGTCTTCCATATCTTTGTTCTCCCACCTATAGCTCGCCACGCGCGGTCGATACACCGTTAGTCCGACCGGCGTGACCAGCCCCCCATTTTAAGCCCTATCACTGACTTAGGCATCGGAGGGGCTAAGGGTTGAACCCCCAACCCAGCCCTTCTGACGAGTTGTTCGTGTTGCAGGAGAGCTCGCCTATCAACACCAGTCGGCGTCACCCCCCTTGCCGTTCAACCTTGTCCAGCCGCATCCGGCGAGATTCAGCCCCGCGACCGTCACTGGCGTCGAGATCGACTTCTTCACCCCACTAATCGCTTGTCAAATAGCCTACCTAAACCCCCTACTCCACATAACCACCGTGCCCTTGGTTCCCATTAATACAAATTCATTGTACGCGAGTTCCACCTCGTAACAGTTAGCATCTAAAAAAATCATAACTTCATTAAAGAAAACATAGCATTAGAAATTGAAATGATAATGATGATAATGAGATAATGAATTATAAAGCACTAACTGCTAGAAAAGACAACATGGTATATTGAATTAAAGTTTAGGTATTCTTTATCATTATTATTGGCTTAACACACTTTTTTATATCTTTCTATCAAGTCTTGAGATTCAAAAAAAGACAACAGTGTATATTGAATTAATACACGTCACAACTAACAAAAGACCATGTCCACCCTCACTTGTTAAGTACTAAATTATAAACACATATCTATTTAGTTGGATGCTGTTTCATTCATATAAAGATTAAAAAAAAGTTTCAGAAAATACCCTCCCTATTTTGATGGAATAGGCTTTAGATCAGACTGCTTTAACAATCCTCTCACCTATGTAGATCATTAACGGACCTGATATGTACATCCATGAGTGGAAAACCAAATATCTTGTATCATTAGCTTCCTAGGAATGCATAACACTAAAATCTTCAGCTACACAATTATGGGTCATCACATAACCTTTTTTACAGCCAGTTTGTGTCATCCATATCGATTATTAACATAGTTTCCATTAATATGATATTTTTGTACCATTTATCTTGATCTAAAAGAAAAAAATACTTGTGACTCCATTATTATCAAGTAGTAACAAACACTACCACCACCAATACCCACCTAAAAACAGGACGTCGATCAAAGACGTGACGTACGCCTTACAAAATATCTCCATCAACAAATTAGAAAATAAAAAAACATGATGTAAGTGAAAGCTTGATGATGGAAGAAGAAAAATAAATCATATTACTGATTTTATGTTGAAGAATAAAGTACAGTTACTATAGTTTATACAACTCATTTTTTGACATCCCTCAGGTTTCAGTAGAAAACATTACAATGCAACTAACAAATGTGCTAAAATAAACTAATAACAGAATTTTTGCATATCAAGTTATCGATGTAAGAAACAATTTAAGATATACAACTACTTCATGCATTGGTATGGATTGCAAAGGCAATTGCCATGAATCAGGTTGCAGACTTGATCGAGTTATGTAAGGCAATTATGTCCAGTTATGTTGACAATTGAAACCTCTATTTGTTTGCAACAAAAATATTTGGTAATCAACTAAAATTGTATAGACAATGGGGTAATCTTGCATATCCATACTTTGGTTAGATAATTCTCAGTATAGTGCTACTCTATTTCATTTTGATGGGGGAGCATATGTACTGATGATGAGAATGTACAGAAAGCCGACTACCAATATAAATATCCAAATAAAGGGTGACAACCAGAAAATTTACAAACAACAAAATACTTCTTTTCTAATGCAGAAGATTTTCTAGTGCACATGATTCATGATGATCAGTGATTTGCAGCAAAAGCCAGGTCATTGATAATATCAACAAGATAGATATGGGTATTTTACATATTATTGTGCCAACCAAGAATATTGAATTTTTAAGTAGCTCACATGTCAACAAAATAAAGATTTGCTTCAGATATCCTGGTGCTATCTAATTATAACAATATGATGCCATCTTACAAAAGAAAATTTTCACCAACATTGGCTGCATGAATAATTTTTGTTTCCTTTCTTTCTGTTGATAATCAAATTCGATTTCCTTTCTTCCGATTGATACTCAGATTTTCATCAAAAAAAATTCGCTTGATGCAATAAAATGTATATTTCTAAACTAAAATGTATCTTTCTGGACTAAAATCTAAACTAAAGATACATTCAAGGCACATAAAAAATCAAAGAAACAAACATATCTTTTGATGTTGAGGGCTGAAAAAAACCAAAAAAACAGTGGGAACAAACTGCATGTTTAGAGTAACTCCACAAAATGTACTCATTACTAATAGTTTAGATTTAAAAATGAACTATTCATACATATGCAACTAAACATATCAACAAATGCATGGTCCTTTGGAGCAGTGTCATCCAGGAAAGGATTGATAGCTTTCAATGCATGCCCATGAATTTTGGTCATATACCCATCACTGTATAGGATCAAAGCACATGATGTTCCCTGATTTACATTACCTTAATATATGAAAATCAAACCTTCAATAACTTAGCATTTTAGTGCCCAAGTTCCTAATGTACATGGCACATAAATATACCTCAGATTTAATTATCAAATTTCATAACACGGTTTGATTTTCAATGACTAAATTCTATAAATTAACAGGTGTGACAGTGGACAATTTTATAGAATAAAACGTTATTGTACCCTATTAAGCTAGTGAATATTCCTCCAAGAGAAGGTAAATAGCAATTCATGACATATTATCTGAAAGGTACTCTATTTTACTTCAGCTGGGTTGATAACACTTGCATTGTTGGATGCTATGCCACTGTCTTCGTACTATGGATTGCTTAACTGGCTCTTTAGTGATCTTCGATGGTGTTTCACAGTTGTACCTCTGTTCTCAATGCTTTCTTTTGGGATTTCTTCATTCTCAAGTGTTTCTCTAAAGATTAAAAGAGACAATCAGACTAAAATAGAATTTAATATATTGCATGTGTCTAAGTTCCACGATTCTTACACCTCAGCATACTCTGATAAATTTATGCTGATTTCTCCCAGCATCCCAGATTTCGTGATCCCTGCAGCCAAGTTTAATGAGAATTAGATAAGCACGTCATAATCAAAATGGGATTTTGTATAGTGATCAATCATCATACAGTTGCTGAGTCAATGAACTGGTAAACTTTGTCACTGATCTTTCATGTTCTCCAATCCTGGCTGAGCTTCACCGTCTCGTATATTGGATTCAAACAGTGACACACGCTACGAAGGATCGCAGTCTTGCCGTGAAGAGAGTGTGGCTGTAAAGGGTTTGAGGGTTTGAGGGTTGCAAAAAAGTCCTAATCAAAATCCCAAATAGAGAAACTAACAATCATAGGCCAAATCTAACCAATAAACGTCAACAATCAAAAGATCCCAAAAAAACTAAACAAATTCCACTAAACTTTCTTGATATAGTCTCTAATTGATCACTTGATGTAACAAATAGAAAATTTGTAACCTAATGTAACATTAAAAATAATAATGACCAAGTGATAATAAGATGTTCATCCAAGATATTGAGAACATTCATTTTACCATTCCAATTGATCTTCACAGTTACAATGGGACCAAGAAATTTGTCGCCACTTACCAAAGCTTGGAAAAAATGTGATGACCTTTCCAAAAAACAATACATCCGAGTCAATAATATGTTCTATTTTTTGAAATAATAAATTAAGAAATTTGCTCAAATTTTGCTCAGGAGTAAATATGTTAGTTGTCTATATCAGTTGCTCAAAATTAAGGTATTACTGTACATTTTGAGTAGTCGAATAAATAATAGGATAGGCATAGACAAATAACACAATCAAGTGAAAGTAAATCTAATATAAATTGATCAAATGTCTTGTCTCCTTGGAAAGTCAATCTCATATAAATTGATGACATTAATTTTAAGCTCCAGGATCATCCAATAGCTTAAGTATGCCACACATCTAAAGGTAAGAGTTCTCTAATAGCTTTTCATTATTGCTCTAGTTTGCAGAACGACTATAAAATGTTAGTTCATGTGTAGATCACTCAGGCTAAACTGTTCAAACAAAAACAAAATGCAAAAACTCTACGATATTTTGCATTAAAAATTACTATGCATTTTGAGAAGTCCAATAAATAATAGCATGGACATATACAAATAACACAATCAAATGATAGTCAGTCTCATATAAATTGATCAACAACTGTCCTCTCTCATTAGAAAGTCAAGCTCATATAAATTGATCAACAACTGTCCTCTCTCAGTAGAAAGTCAAGCTCATATAAATTGATGACATTAATTTTAAGCTCTAGGATCAGTCAACAACGTAAGTATGCCATGCATCTGGAGGTAAGGGTTCTCTAATAGTTTTTCATTGTTGATCTAGTTTGCAGGTGGACAATAAAATGTTAGTTCATGTGTACATCACTCAGGCTAAGCTATTCATGCAAAAAAGAAATGCAACAACTTAACTATAATATCGTGCACTAAAAATGTATTACACTAAAAATTTATCTCCTTCAGTATAAAGTAAATAATGATGCAAGATTTTTAGCGAAAATTGATGTCTATTAACCATGTATGAACTTATGAATGTATTAGATTCTATCCCACAATCTGAATAAAAATAGGATGGACTTCAGGGGGTGGAATAAGTGTTTGGGTTGGGGGGGGCCAAGAGGGGCCATTCCGCCATCCTAATTTTGTAAATTTTCCTTAAATGTAAGATTAATTTTAGATAATTACCTTCTTGAATTTGTAACCTGCAAAATTTAGTAACCTGCAATACATTCAAAAAACATTTCCTGAATTAGTTCTAAGCAAAACATAATGGGGTTTAAAACATAATGCAATACTAATTGAGGTATCATTATGGTAGTAGTATCCCTTTATATAGCAGGGAAAGCATAATGGGTTTTTATGCAGCCATGGAGATACTATATAAACAACTCTTGGTTTTTCATTGATATTAAGTTGATATTGGTTTGCAAAGTAGATTTCATCAAAAAGCATCAAAAACCGACTACCACTTGACAAAATGACCCTTTAACATCCAAAAGCCACAAAATAAGGAAAACCCATTATTTTGATGGAGGCCGTTAATACTCTGTAAACATCAAAAGGCTAACCTCTAGAAACTATGTAAACAACTCTGCAAACATAGGTTGCAAACAATCAAGAGTGAATTCTCAAGCTTGCTGTCAATTTGAATGTTGACAAAAAATATTTAGTGATTTGAAAATATTTTGACAGTTTTGTGATTTGAATTTTTGAATGAGAGTTCAAAATATCCCGTCAATTTTTGTATATCCTGTTCAAAATATTCCTGAACTCTCATTCAAAAATTCAAATCACAAAACTGAAATATTTTGACAGGATATTTTGAGAAAAAAATTCATAACAACATAACCAAACTGAAATAACTCCCATTCTCAACTCCCATTCTCAAATGCCATAACAAAAAAATTCAAATCACAACATATTTCTAAATATCCTCGATATGAAATGAGAGTTCAGGTTTTTTGCGTGCATGGCAATTTTGAATAGGAGAGTTACTGGAATGTTATAATTACTAAAAAAATAAGCACTCACAGCTCGACTACCTACCTTAACTGTCCAAATGAAGAAACCCAAGGGCTCGGGGGACCTTGCATGTGAAAACCCAACAACTGAAATAAAATTCACAAAGTCTCCTTGTGAACCTGCAAATGAAGCAACATAACCAACAAAAAATACGGATACTAAAATCCACAAAAATTAGATCGGTATAACTTCCCAAATGACACAAAGAAGGAAATAAAAATCCAAAAGACCGCACAAACTTTTTGCATGGATATTAATAAAAATTTTCCTTCTTCTACAAAGGATATAGTCGTACTCAGTGATTTTTTGAAGGGAGTTTTCCCCAAATCATAGTTTCAACCAAAATAGTACTTAAGGCAACATATTTTTACATCGACTTATAATAATATCACACAACCTAAACTATATGCCAAAAGAAAAAACCCTTAACTATGAACAAATATACACAAAAATACATTTTGGATTGAACAACCATGCAGTCCAATTTCAAAAACACCATCTCTCACACCGGCATTTAAAGCCAACAAAATTTACATCTGAAGCTAGGGTCGTGTGTCCTGAAAATTAAAAATAAAATCATAGCTTAGAATAGAAAAATTAGAAACGAAGAAATATCTAATTACTTTGTACAACTCACTTTTATTACCTTCATCGTGTTTAAGCAGAAAACCTTTTCATCATCACATTATAAAAAGATGATATGTCAAGCTCAATCCAAAGTGGAGAGTTAATGGGATGAGCAATAACCTAGATAAATTAAGAACATAAAATTCCTAGAAAAATTAATATATATTTGAAAATATGGAAAATTTTAAATTTATACATTTATTTACCTTTTTTCGTTGGAGTGGTGGATGTCGTGCTTTCTGGAACCAAGCAAGCTCGGCAAGAACCATCTTCCACTTCTATAACAAAAAAGGTATTTGGATGGTCAATGAAGAGGATATTTTGAAAAACAAAATCTAAGATTTTTATATTACCTCGGAAAAGAAGATTGCTTTGTCTTCAATGTGACTCGTCGTCGTTGCTTGTAAAGTTCTTTTAAGGAAATAATAATAATAATAAACAGTCACTAATTTTTAATTTCAAAATGGGAATGTTTGTAACGGTATGCATACCTTATCAAAACAAAATCCGATATAACCCCGTAGCCTGACATTTATGTGATTGTTTTGAAGTAACAGAACCTGTGAGAGGAAAAATGTTAATGCAAACATAGTATATTAAAAATATAATGTAGAATTATGATAAGAAACTTACAGTTTTTGCCAAATCTGCATCATCATCTATCTATATAAAAATACAAACCAATATTTTATCAAACAATGCATACCGAAAACAATTAAGTCATGCAATGAAATGTAGTAAAGGAAAAAATTTCTTACCCTGCCATATATGGTAATGTGGGTCCACATTTTAAAGCTTGGTAACGTATGATAATGCTATACCTGCATGTTAGACAACAATCGATAATAATTTTTTAAAAGATCATTTAAACAAATAATATAAATAAAACAATGTAAAGAAAGAAAGTTAAAAAACTTACATACAATTTTTATCATACATTGGAAATCATAGCAGAACTTCTGGGTAAACGATGTTTACTGTGTTATTTATGTTGGGCTGAAGAAGGACACATACACGATCAAAAGATGTGCACCTTGAAAGTGCAACATAAAGATGTCCATGACTGAAAACTGGGGTCCGCAAATCAACTCCAACGAATTTTACAGATTGTCCTTGGGCTTTATTAATCGTCATAGCATATGTCACACGGACAGGAAACTGCCTTCTTGTCATATGAAAAGGTAATTCTGTAGCCGATGGTGACAAAGATATTCTTGGAATAAACACAAAACAACCGGCTTTATCCCCATTTAAAATTTGAGCTTCAATGACACGTGATGCACATCTGACAACCATCATTCGAGTGCCATTGCAGAGCCCGTCTTTTGGTGCAATATTTCGTAATAAAATAATAGGACAACCAACCTTAAGCTCAAGTGTAAATTGTGGCAACCCAGGAGGATCCAAAGAGTTTATGTACTCAGTTGGATATCTATTCATAATGGTTGGATCGGTTTCATCATTTTCAGAAAAACTGTCTGCAGCTTGATACGTAATCTTCTGTCCCGGAAAAATGTTTAATGCAGCAGCATTTATAAAAGTAACATCATCATTCCGTGCAGAAAGAATTATTCGTTCAGTAAGGTATGCCGAAGTCACGGCACCCTCAATATCAAGCTGCGGATAAATTCGAAGTATTAACTCGTTTAAATCCTTGCACCTGAATATGGTAGAAGGAAGTTCTACCACTTCTGTAGGATTTGTCCCAACCTAATACATATAGATATAATTTTAGTGAAGGAATGGCTAAGATAAAAATAGTAAGTAAAATTAAATTAGGCATGAAATAAAATACCTCCAAAATAAATTTTGCAAAATTTGCATTCTCAACAGATGAGTTATTTAACCGCATATTTTGATCCAAGATCAAAACTTGTACAGAGCACCATAATACAGATCGTCTCAATGAGGCACCAACAATTTCTTCTCGAACCCCCTTTGGTATGACGGGCAAGATTTGTCGGAAATCCCCACCAAGAACAACAGTAATACCACCAAATGCTCTGGGGTTATCACACATATCTTGTAACGATCGATCCACTGCCTCAACACGGTGCCGATGTTGCATAGATACTTCATCCCATATTATAAGTTTTGCTTTTCTGAATAATTGAGCTTGCATGGATTGCTTGCTAAAATTACAAATTGAAGTATCATGCACATCTAACGGGATACGAAATGTGGAATGTGCAGTCCGACCTCCGCTAAGTAGCAATGATGCAATACCAGAAGACGCGACGGTGATAACTATATTTCCAAGACTACGCAACATTGTTGCTATTGCATTGTACAAAAAAGTCTTTCCAGTTCCAGCACCACCGCTCAAGAAGAATGTAGTACCTTTATTTTCAAATACTGATGAAGTAATTGCTGAATAAGCATTGCGTTGTGCATCACTGAGGCAATCAATGTCTTTTTGTGCATCTAATTGTTTCGCTTTATTTATAAGTTCCTAATGTTCATGCAACAATCTATTGCCAACAATTTCATTCCAATCTCCAGCAGGAAGTGGCATTGGTGGAAAGTCGGATAGACACTTACCGTACTCCTCAAGCAATTCATTGATAAGGAATAATCCATAATCTTCAAGTTGGCCTTGAGTTGGGGTAGAAATTGCAAATAAAGTTTGCACTTTATGTGGAAGATCATCGCAAATGTGCATTGAAAATTCATTCCATAATGCAAGGGGGTCGATCGGCACACATTCGATAAGAATAATACAAAACAGTCTTCGTAATTGATATCCTGTTTTCATAATTGAAGCCTCGGCAAGGCATTGTCTCCACTCGGAATCATCTTCAAGAAGACCTCTTGCAATACATGTTGCTTTGAATGTAGGGTACTCGATCGAATTGAATGTGCGTAAATTTTCCCACGATGTTGGCCCTTTAACAGCTGTTAGTAGCAACCGTAGATAAAATCTCTCACCAGAATTAGGGGAGGCAAAATACATTCTGCCGATGGCATATCCAGATTGTCTTGGAGTCCAGACCATTGTTGACGAATGCCACACAAACTTTTGGGGAAATTCTTGATATCTGAGATCATGCGCAGACTCATGTAATGCACAACATGTAAAAAATTCAGTCAAAGTTGTCTTATCATTTTCAGCCCTAGACCTTATTGCATCTACATCTTCATCTGGGTCAAAAATAACACGGTGTTGCCCTGGTAAATGAAGTATCAATCTTTGAACTGACGGAATCTCTTGATGCAAAGGATGCTCGAATATTCGCCAGGCAGCCTCAGGTGGTCCAATATATCTTGCATCAAGGTATTGTTGGATCTCATTTACTGCGCCCAATACCATTATGGTCCGATCATGGCCTTTATAAATATACTTATGAATGTACTTCACACATCTTACCCCGGCACAAACTTCGACATTAATGTGGCAGTTAAAGCGCCTTGAGAGATACCTGTTGTGCGGCACAACATCGCGGTTATCAACCTGATGCCCCCTTACAGTATATAGATGCCCATTACTACGACGACGGTAAATAGGATATCCATCACGATCCAAGGTTGTTGCATCTGCATAATTTCGAGGGTATTTCTTAGTACACTTACCATTTTCCATGCATGAGGCATTTGGATTCCGAGCACCACATGGTCCATGTACCATACATTTTGACACAGTATCGAATAATGCAGTATCTTGAGCAGGATCTGGAAATTCAGCACATACAATTCTATCCACTTGATCACATGTATGAATCTTATCGGGTCCACGAAGAAAGAAAAGAGCATGCATATGTGGAAGACCCCGTTTCTGAAATTCAATTGTAAATACATGTGCTACTTTCTTTCCAAATACATTATTGCCATCAATCTCCTTCATCAAAGCCTTTCTTTTTAACTCAAATACACGTGCGACTAAATCTGGACGGTCGGTAGCCTTTTGATTGGGCAGTAGAGCCGAAGTAATTTCTGGCCACTTTGGATTTGCGGTCATGGTAAGAAAAATATCCGGGTGCTGGTTATAACGTGTGATAGCCATCGAGTCTTGAAATATTTCAAACATGTGACGTGCACTGCCAGTGAAAGATGAAGGAAGTATCATGCGCTGTCCAATTTGGTCGCATCTGACATATGCATCGATATCTGCAAGACCCTGATAGAGCTCTGAGCGGAGTTTTCGTTGATTAAGTTTGATGAATGTCAAACGATGTTGCTCAATTGCTGCCCAAGCATCAACTATGAACTCCTGGAATAACTTTCCCGCTCTCAAAATTGAAGAATACTCGTTCTGTCTTTCAAACAGACGGTAGCTATAAAACTCACACATAGTCAGGCATCTACTTGATGCTATGTTTTGAACTGGATCCCACTGCTTCAACCCAGGTTCCCATCCAAGCTGACCATCAGGAAATAATAAGACGTAGTGTAATGGTAAGTATGCAGGATGAGTCTCATTGATTTGCATCAATTGATGATTTCCTCGAAGATGTAAAACTATATCTCGCATCCTGGAAGGTCGATAGCCATCTCCAGGTAAAATAACCGCAATCTCATCTACGGTTGGGAGGTTATAACGGCGACGATCCTTGTTTGAATTGTAATGCAGATATACAGGAAGATCATGACCACATGAATCTGCTTGAGATAAAACAGAATACGCCTGAAAATATAGTTTGATGAATGGATTTATGCCCGATAAACAATTTTGAATAATTTGTAAGACATCCTTGCTCAAATGTGGATTTCTATTACTTCGGAACTCTATAGCAGAATCCGGATCATATATGTAAAGTTGATAATAACTTGATGTTTGATCCGGTTGGAGCAGAAGTGATCCTGTTCGATGGCGTAATTCTCCATGAATTGTAAATATGTTCGGGCCCCTGCCAGCAATCAATCTTTGATCCATTGTCACACCAAGGCTGGTAAATGCATTAGCTGCATTATACTCCCGAGTATACATTCGAAATGATTTTGATGCCTCACTGTCACCATCATATAACTCTCTAAGTGATGGAGGGGTTTCATTAAGTTTCGGCAATTTTACTTTTCCTTGCAAACAACATGTTCCAAAAAGATGTGTTCTCAAAGTTGACTTTGACAACTGTTAATCCAACCAGTGTAAGGCTGAACAATGAGGGCATGGAATGTTCATTAATCCAAGATGGTGCCGACCAAAATCAACCAGAGTTGGTGGACCAGAGCCATGCTGATTTGACCGACATCGGAAGATCGAGGATGAGCCAGCGTCTTCTTGTTCAACTGGAGAAGTTGTTAATCCAGGTGTTATTTGAGGTATATAGATAGGAGTCATATATCGAGATATGTTTCGTTGAGCTTTTTCTCGTTCTCTCCTGTGACATTGAGCTAAACACCTAGCCAAAATAAAACCATAATAATTAAATAAAATTAAGTTACATTAAAGCAGAGGAGCTCTTATGAATAATAACCTGGCATATGGTTCATCATCTTCAGCACATATCGTAGCGTTGTGCGAGGCTAAGACCTCATCTACATGTTCAACAGGAGAAGTTGGTACTGCATATGTGCTTTGAGGCATGTCGAGTATACTGGTAGGAGTCATATATCGAGATGTGCTTGCTTGTATTTGTTCTCGTTCTCTCCTTTTGCGTTGAGCTAAAGCTCTATCCAAATTTAAACAGAAAAATAAACACAACTAAAATACATGGCTTGGTGAAAAGGTTTTATGTACAGTCGGGTTGATAATGACCTGACAGATGGTCCAGGAACTTGCCCAGAAATCATATCGTTACGCGAGGCCGAGACAACATCTTCTTGTTCAACCGGAGAAGTTGTCACGGCTGGTGTTATGTGAGGTATATCAAGGACACCGTCAGAAGGCAGAGCATGAGATATGTTTCGTTGTTCCTGTTACTGTTCTCGTTCTCTCCTTTTTCGTTGAGCTAAAGCCCTAAACAAATTTAAACAGAAAAATAAACACAACTACAATACATGGCTTGGTGAAAAGGTTTTATGTACAGTCGGTTTGATAATGACCTGACAGATGGTCCAGGAACTTGTCCAGAAATCATATCGTTACGCGAGGCCGAGACAGCATCTTCTTGTTCAACCGGAGAAGTTGTCACGGCTGGTGTTATGTGAGGTATATCAAGGACACCGTTAGAAGGCAGAGCGTGAGATATGTTTCGTTGTTCCTGTTCTCGTTCTCTCCTTTTTCGTTGAGCTAAAGCCATATACAAATTTAGACAGAAAAATAAACACAACTAAAATACATGGCTTGGTGAAAAGGTTTTATTTACAGTCGGGTTGATAATGACCTGACAGATGGTCCAGGAACTTGTCCAGAAATCATATCGTTACGCGAGGCCGAGACAGCATCTTCTTGTTCAACCGGAGAAGTTGTCACGGCTGGTGTTGTGTGAGGTATATCAAGGACACCGTCAGAAGGCAGAGCATGAGATATGTTTCGTTGTTCCTGTTCTCGTTCTCTCCTTTTTCGTTGAGCTAAAGCCCTATACAAATTTAAACAGAAAAATAAACACAACTACAATACATGGCTTTGTGAAAAGGTTTTATGTACAGTCGGGTTGATAATGACCTGACAGATGGTCCAGGAACTTGTCCAGAAATCATATCGTTACGCGAGGCCGAGACAGCATCTTCTTGTTCAACCGGAGAAGTTGTCACGGCTGGTGTTATGTGAGGTATATCAAGGACACCGTCAGAAGGCGGAGCATGAGATATGTTTCGTTGTTCCTGTTCTCGTTCTCTCCTTTTTCGTTGAGCTAAAGCCCTATACAAATTTAAACAGAAAAATAAACACAACTACAATACATGGCTTGGTGAAAAGGTTTTATGTACAGTCGGTTTGATAATGACCTGACAGATGGTCCAGAAACTTGTCCAGAAATCATATCGTTACGCGAGGCCAAGACAGCATCTTCTTGTTCAACCGGAGAAGTTGTCACGGCTGGTGTTATGTGAGGTATATCAAGGACACCGTCAGAAGGCAGAGCGTGAGATATGTTTCGTTGTTCCTGTTCTCGTTCTCTCCTTTTTCGTTGAGCTAAAGCCCTATACAAATTTAGACAGAAAAATAAACACAACTAAAATACATGGCTTGGTGAAAAGGTTTTATGTACAGTCGGGTTGATAATGACCTGACAGTTGGTCCAGAAACTTGTTCAGAAATCATATCGTTACGCGAGGCCGAGACAGCATCTTCTTGTTCAACCGGAGAAGTTGTCACGGCTGGTGCTATGTGAGGTATATCAAGGACACCGTCAGAAGGCAGAGCGTGAGATATGTTTCGTTGTTCCTGTTCTCGTTCTCTCCTTTTGCGTTAAGCTAAAGCCCTATCCAAATTTAAACACAAAAATAAACACTACTAAAATACATGGCTTGGTGAAAAGGTTTTATGTACAGTCGGGTTGATAATGACCTGACAGATGGTCCAGGAACTTGCCCGAAAATCATATCGTTACGCGAGGATGAGACAGCATGTTCTTGTTCAACCGGAGAAGTTGTCATGGCTGGTGTTATGTGAGGTATATCAAGTACACCGTCAGAAGGCAGAGCGTGAGACATGTTACGTTGTTCTTGTTCTCGTTCTTGTTCTCTCCTACCGCGTCGAGCTAAAGCCCTATCCAAATTAAGCCCAAACTAATTACAATTAAAATACATTATTAGCGTATATTAGATGTTCATTTTGAGAATATGGTAGATGTTCAATTAAAATACTCCCAATTTGGAATTGGGTGAATATGTTCATTTTGAGAATGAACACTCCCAGTTTCTAATTGAGAATTTCAGAATTTGAGTAGTTATTGAACTTCAATGTCAAATGCACAAATTCCATATCTTCAGAAATTTTAGAATTGCAAATTACATGAGAAATATTCCCAAAGTATACTCTTCTAAAATTTGAGAATTTCAGAATATGAGTACTCAAATTCCATATCAATAACTCAAATTTCAGAAGAGTATACTGCATGAGAAAAATTTGACTACTCAAGTTTGAATTTGGGCATTAGAAAAATTCAAGTTCAAAATTAAATTCAATTTCAAGTTCAATAACTCAAATTTCATTTGATAATATAATGTTAAGGTCAACATTTTTCTTATATCATCAAATACTATAGTTCAGTTTAATTTCATGTTAAACTCAAATTTCATAAGAGTTGAGGTGCAACATTTTGAAATTAACAACATCAAGCTCTTCAATAATTGAGGATATGAGTTATATGAAGAATATGAGTTATATGAGACTGCTAACCTAAAGACAGGATATGAGTTATATGAAGAATATCTCAAAATTGAGGACAAATAACCAATAATGAAGTGAGTGACTCAAATTGACATGAATAACTGACAGTAAAATTTTGAAATCCATGTCAATTTTGAAATCCAGGATATGAGTTATTCATGTTAGCTATGAATTGAGGATGAAAAACTGACAGTAAAATAACTGACTGTGAAAATTGACAGGGTATGAGTTATTCATGTTAGCTATGAATTGAGGATAAATAACTCAAAATTTTGAAATCCATAACAAAAAGTGAATTATATGAGTTTTAATTCAGTTATTCATGTTAGCTATGCTCATTTTTAAGTTCAATATTTGATCACATGCAAGGTTCAATATTCGATATTCAATATTCAATATTTCAGTCTTGGCAATATTGCTAATAGCAATGTCCTGTTAATACAAAATTGGTTTGAAAAATTTTAATGAACCATCACTATTTCATTTTGAGAATATCTGAAATGAGCTTTTGTTATGGGAAATAGCTTGTGTTATGAGAAAATGGATATGAGTGGAAATTTTTCTCTTTGAAATTTTTCTCTTTCAACTGTAACTTGTTTGAAACTGGATGAAAAAATGAGAAAATGAAATTTGATGAAACTTGATGAGAAAATGAAACTTGATGAAACTTGATGAGAAAATGAAATTTGTTTGAAACTTGAAATAAGCTTTTGTTATGAGGAAATGGATAAGAAATGAAATTGGTGAGTAACATTCAACTTTAATCAAATTTTTATATGTTAACTTGAATACATTCAAATTTCAGCATAGACTTTTGTAATATCATTCAGCCAAATGACAGTAAATACACCCAATAACATTAAAAGAATCACAGTGAATGATATTAAAAATCAAGATATTAGAATACATTCAACATATACAAAAATCACAGTGAATACACCCAACTGCAGACCAACATTCATGTGTTAACTTGATGTGAAAAATTTTCATCCGGTTAAATTTTTCTTGATGAATTTTCATCAAGGTAATTTGATCAAGCAAAAATTTCATTCAGCCAATGTGAATACACCCATAACTAAAAATGTTCAGCCAATGTGAGTGTATTTGATGAAATTGCTTATGGGTGTATTCACATTGGCTGAACTAAAAATATTGGCTGAAATGTTCAAATACACTCAAATACACTCATAAGCAAACTTTTTCTTTTGTTATACACCCATAACATATTGGCTGAAATGTTTGGCTGAAATGTTTGCTGAATTGTTGGCCAATACACTCAAATACATATTTGCTGAAATGTTCAAATACACCCATATGTTCAAATACACCCATATGTTCAAAGAACTAAAAATATTGGGTGAACTAAAAATTTGAGTGTATTTGATGGCAAGGGTTTTGAACATATTTGAACATTGGCTGAATGAAATTTTTGT
Organism: Scilla litardierei; assembly: GCA_030789695.1. Classification (NCBI taxonomy): domain Eukaryota; kingdom Viridiplantae; phylum Streptophyta; class Magnoliopsida; order Asparagales; family Asparagaceae; genus Scilla; species Scilla litardierei. Next base: position 138,632,964 of record CM061131.1, read on the forward strand.
TCAAATACACTCAAATTGGCTGAACATGTGTATGGGTGTATTTTTGTTCAGCCAATGAAATTTTTAGTTCACCCATATGTATGTGATGAAAATTAACCCAATCTGCTTATGGGTGTATTCACATTGGCTGAACTAAAAATAGTGGCTGAAATGTTCAAATACACTCAAATACACTCATAAGCAAACTTTTTCTTTTGTTATACACCCATAACATATTGGCTGAAATATTTGGCTGAAATCTCTTATCCACAAATTAAGCTCTCAATATTCTTTCAATATTCTTTCAATATTCTTTCACAAATCTCATACAAATACTCAGTTCTCAATATTCTTTCAATATTCATCCAATATTCTTTCATATCAAGCTCTCATTCAATTTCTGAATATGAAAAAAACAATACTCAAGCTTTCATTTTCAAACTCATTTCTCAATATTCTTTCAATATTGACTGTCACTCAAACCCAACATTCAAAAATTAAGTTTATAAAATTCAGTTTATAAAATTCAGTTTATAAAATTCAGTTATTCTTAAAATATTCTTTCAATTGCAAACTCAAGTATATGTCCTGTCTTTCAAGATTAACTAAACCCAACAGTCAAAAATTATATATGAAGATCTCATATATCAAATACACTCAAATTGGCTGAACATGTGTATGGGTGTATTTTTGTTCAGCCAATGAAATTTTTAGTTCACCCATATGTATGTGATGAAAATTAACCCAATCTGCTTATGGGTGTATTCACATTGGCTGAACTAAAAATATTGGCTGAAATGTTCAAATACACTCAAATACACTCATAAGCAAACTTTTTCTTTTGTTATACACCCATAACATATTGGCTGAAATGTTTGGCTGAAATCTCTTATCCACAAATTAAGCTCTCAATATTCTTTCAATATTCTTTCAATATTCTTTCACAAATCTCATACCAATACTCAGTTCTCAATATTCTTTCAATATTCATCCAATATTCTTTCATATCAAGCTCTCATCCAATTTCTGAATATGAAAAAAAACAATATAAATGTTTATTGCAGGACATATACATGAGATCTTCATATATAATTTAACTCATATATAATTTTGAGATCTGCATATATAATTTTTTTAAAACAGGACATATACATGACATATACAAAAACAATATAAATGTTAATCTTGAGATCTTCATATATAATTTTTTTAAAACAGGACATATACATGAGATCTTCATATAGGAAACAGCTGAAAGATTATATGTCCTGTTTTATGTATAGTTTAACTCAACAGGCAAAAAATTGTAATATAAAAACAAATATGAAACATTTATATTACAATTTTTTCATGGCTATAAGATTGCAAAAATTTGTTTTTTCCTATAATATAAATGTTTATTGCACATAACCAAACAGCTGAAAGGCAAAGTTCACAAAGCTCACCAATTCACAAAGGATGTGATGAAGGCCTCAAACCCACAAAGCTCACCAAGAGGGTGCTTGAGCTCTCCCGTTATCTTAAAAGAAGAAAATGAGAAAATGTGAGGGTCATTTAAAAGAAGAAAATGAGAAAATGCAAATTAAAAGAAGAAAATTAAAAGATGAGTTCTTGATGCTTGCTTGATGGTCTTCCTTGATCTGAAGATTATATATGAAGATTGAAAACATATCCTGAGTTATATATGAAGATTATATACGAAGATTGAAAACATATCCTGAGTTATATGAAGATTATGTCAACAATCCAAGACTTGGTTACTCAGAATATTGGTTACTCAAAAAATTATGAAGAGTAAAAAATTTTGGTTACTCAATCAAGTCCAGGTTATATGAAGATCACATCATCACTCAAAAAAATTTTCAACAGCCATATGAAAATTATGTCAACAATCATGTCCAGGGTTGATTGAGGATTGCTTCTATGCTAAACTGGACATTCACTCACTGAAATTTTTCAACAGCCATATGCTAATTTCCAGGTATGAAAATTAGCATTGCTTCTATGCTAACCTGCACATTCACTCACTCAAACATATCTAAGGTTGGATAATCAATTTTTTTGATATATATTATCCAAGTTTAGCATTGATATCTATTAGACAATTTTTTTGATATCATAAATTGAACACAACAAAATGAATTTCATCTCAGTTTTTTGAATTTAAACAACATTCTCATTGAAACAGGATTTAAATTGAGGATCATAAATTGATTGACAGGATTGTGTTAACTTCTAATTGCATCATTGAATTTTCAGGATCATAAATTGAGTTCTAATTGAATTTCAAGGCAACATTGAACAGGATTGAATGTTGACATGGATTTAAATTGCAATTCATTAGAATTGCAATCATCAGTAAATTTAAACACAACATTCAAACGGGATTTAAATTGAGAATCATACATACACATACACATTTATTCAATATTTATTCAATACACATACACATTCTTCTATCTTCTCAGTTTTTTGGACATTCAAAAAAGCTTGTGAGAGCTCAATTGTATAATTTATACATATACCTCAAACTTCTATCTCCAAGTTTGTGAGAGCTCAATTCTTTTGTACACATATGCTCAATTCTTCTATCTCCAGCTTGAATTTCAAGTTAACAAAGTGTGCTTCTCAGTTTTTTGCTTATATTCATTCAAAAATTACATCCATGTTTCAAAATTAAAGTTTCAAGTGAAAAAGTGTGCATTGGTGTATGTGTGCACACATGGAGAAAATTACATCCAAGTTCAAAAATTATTTTTTGTGTTCTTAGTGTATGTTTTTGAACAGATTTCCAATTTCATTGGTGTATGTGTGCATATGTTAACAGATATCCAAGTTCAAAAAGAATGCTTGGTTATATAACCAATAAAAAACTGCATGAAACAATAACAATGCATTAACACTAATTTTTGAAGCTCTCTTTACCAATAATAACAATGCATGAAACAATAACAATGCATTAACACTAAAAAACTGCATGAAATAAAAAACTGCTAGAACCAATAACAATGCTAGAAACAATATCCAAACTTTATACATTAACACTAATTTTTGAAGCTCTCTTTATCACAATGTTTATCAAAAAAATTGGTCACAGGAAACATTAACTTGGATAAACATAATTTGATATGAAATTGCAGACATAATGTTTATCAAAATGTTAATAATGTTAACTTGGATTTATGTTTATAATGTTAACAGGACAATGTTTATCAAAAAAATGCATTGTCCCATTGCAGACAAATGTTAACTTGGATTTATTAACTTGGATTTATGTTAAAAATGTTAAAAATTGAACATTATTAACTTGGATTTATGTTTATCAAAACTTGGATAACACATATTAACAGGACAATGAGATAATTTGATCATTTTGATAATTTTGATAAAAATGAGATAATTTTGATCCATTCCAAAATTTGCTCATTGTATCAACTGAGAAAAAAAGCTATATAACTCAGAAATTCCATGTATCAAGTATCAACTGAAAAAAAAAGCTATCACATATAACTTCAGATTCAATGAGAAATTTTTTATCACATGTATGAAAAAGCTTAGGACAATGAGATAACTAAGAAAGCTTAGGAAACTTGAGATTCAATGAGATTCAAAGTCAGAAATTTTGATCATATAACTAAGAAATTCAAGTTATCACATGTATGACTAAGTTATAACTAAGAAAGCTTAGGACAATCATGTTTACCCCCATTGCAATGTTCACCAAAAAATTCAAGTTATAACTAAGAAAGCTTAGGACAATCATGTTTAACCCCATTGCAATGTTCACCAAAAAATTGCAGACATAAAATTTGATTCAAGTTAACAGGACAATGTTTATCAAAAAAGTTTGTATTATCATATGTGTTATCATATGTGTTATCATATGTGTTAAGAGGACAATGTATTATCATATGTGTTATGAAAAGAAATGAAGAACACAAAGTGTGTAATGAAAATCCTGTCAGGCAATCAAAATTTTTGAAATTGCATCCATGTAAAAAAACAACAATTTCAGGCCTATCTCAATTTACAGTGTGCATTGGTGGCAATCAAAAGTGTTGAAATTGAAAAAGTGTGCATTGGTGTTTTTTACATCCATGTCAACATTCAATGAAAATTTCAAGTTAACATCCAAGTTCTCATTGAAAATATTGATTGCCTGTGTTGTGAAAATTACATCAATGAGATTCTCATTGAATGTTGAAATTCTCATTGAAAATACATCCAAGTTCACATTCAATGATTGATTGCAGGGCAAATTGTTTGCAGGGCATTTGATCCAAATTTTGCCTTTGATTATCCAAGTTTGTGAAAAATGCAAAGTTCAATTTTTTCTGCAATTTTGCCTTTGAGTATCCAAGTTTGATAATCAGGAATCCAAATTTATAATTGTTGATATCAGGAATCCAAATCCAAATTTATAATCTCTTAAGGAAACATAAAAATTGAAGACAAACATAAAAATTGCCTTTGATTATCCATATCAAAAAATGCAAGGTTCAATTTTTTGATTATCCAAGTTTCAATTTGCAGACAACCATATCATAAACTTAATCCAAGTTTATAAATTTTAAAGTTGCAGGACTTTGAGTTATGCTTCAAAAATATTCAAATCATGGATTCTAATATCAATTCTAATATCCATGAGTTCATTTGCATTTGATATTAGAATTACAATTATGGACAATGTGATCCAATCAACAATCAAATATCCTGCAATCATGGATTCTAATATCAATTCTAATATTCAAATTTTCACAGATATTGCATTTAATGGTAAAGTTCACTTGAATATTCAACTGTTATATTCACAGGACATTCAAAAAATTTATACCAAATATTTCAAAATTGATCCTGTTGCAATTCACAGGACATTTTCAAAAATTTCAAAATTTATACCAAAAAGTTCAAAATTTGAATGAGTTGAAATTAACAGGATATCAACATTTTTGAAGGGTTCAAATCACCTTGCAGAAGTTTCACCAAAGTGAATTTAAAAAATTAGAGTGAATGTTAAAGTTATCAACTGTTATCTAATTAGATAACATTATCAACTTTTGTGAATATAACACCAACTCTAATTAGATCACATTTCAATTTTATTAAATTACAAAAAGTTCAAAATTATTCAAAAAGTTCAAAACTGATTTTTCAAGTTTTATATTCAAATGCTATATTCAAAAAGGTCAAAATTTTCAAAAAGTTCAAAACACCAACTTGAACCCATTATGGTATATTCAAAAAGATCAAAAAGTGCAAAAAGATCAAAAAGTTCAAGTTGGTTATATTAAAAAAAATTATTCACAGATGATACCTGAATTCACTTTGTAAACACATTTTTGATTCACATATGAAAAGTTCTTCACAGATGAAAAGTCCAAAACACCAACTTGAACCCTTCAATTTGAATAATTTTGAATTCACTTGATTCACCTAAGGTTGAATGACTAACACACCCAGCCACCTTGCACTTTTGAAGATCCTAGCCACCCAGACACACAGCCACCTTGCACTTTTGATTCACCTTGCAAACACATGAAAATGTCAACCAGCCAAATTAACAGGATATCAAAAATTTCACAAATAATTTTGCATATGAGAAATTTCACATATAATTTCACATATAACATTCAAAAATTCACAGGAAAATATCAACATGTCCTGTGATATATTGAAAGTGAGTATATTGCAAACCTGTGATATATTGAAAGTGAGTATATTGAAAGTAACAGTTGAATATTCAAGTGAAAATCAAATATTGAATAATTTGCAATATATCACCCAGACATTTTGTAATATATCACAGGACATTTGCAATATATATCACAGGACATTTGCAATATCATAGGACATTTGTAATATATAGCACAGGTTTGTAATATTTGTCCTGTGAATTGTAATATATATCACAGGACATTTGCAATATATCACCCAGACATTTTCCTGTTTGCAATTCACAGGACATTTTCCTGTTTCAATACTCACTTTCAACATTTTTGAATACTCACTTTCAACATTTTTCAATACTCACTTTCAACATTTTCCTGTTTCAATACTCACTTTTCACAGGATATCAACATTTTTGAATGTTAATGTTACTTTTCACAGGATATCAACATTTTTGAATGTTAATGTTACTTTTCACAGGATATCAACATTTTTGAATGTTAAATTTCACATATATCCCAGGACAATTCATCAAGCTCAATTTCAGCAATATCTGGGATTGCCCATGCCTGAAAGACTGAAAGCCTATCCATTTTGAAACTATAGGACTAATATTAGCATGGAGCTATTTTCAAAATGGGTTTAAAACTGAAAGATAAATCAAATTCACTTGATATCAAAAATGAATTGAGATAATTTGAATTTGAATTGAAATTTCTTTTGAACTTGAATTTTTCCTATCTACTGCATAGAGATGTATGCAAAAATTCAAGTTCAATCTAAATTGCAGTCACATTATTGATTTTGAAGAGGTGATCAAGCATTTTGAAGAGATGATCAAGCATTTTGAAGAGGTGATATGAATTTGTTGATTAACAGTCACATTTTGCACAGTTATATAACCATTTCTTAAAATATCTCTATTGCAATTTGGATTGAACTGTGAATTGAAGAGGTTATATCACCTCTTCAAAATCAATAATGTGACTGCAATTTGCAATAGAGATATTTTATATTAACAGTTCAATCAATAATGGGATGTTCTCAATTCACAGTTCAATCCAAAGTTATATAACCATTTTGAAGAGATGTATGCACAGTTATATTAACAGTCACATTTTTCAATAATTCATAGGAATGGATGACTAAGGATTTTCAATTATCACATTTTTCAATTATGCTACTGATAATTCTCACCAATGCTAATGAATTCTCACTGAAACCCAACATTCAAACCCAACATTCTCACCAATGCTAATGAATGCTAATGAATTGTCCTGTCACTCAAACCCAACATTCAAAAATTAACTAAACCCAACAGTCACAAATTATATATGAAGAGCTCATATATCCCATTAACCAACAGGGAGTAGCAACATTGAAGAGCTTTGTCCTGTTAAAATTCAAATATGAAGAGCACTCTTGGAATCTTACCAATTATGAAGAGCTTTGTGCAGATGACGTGATGAAGCTCTCAACCTCACAAAGCTCACAAAGCTGAAATAAGAGGATAAATTAAAAAATTTGGGGTGAAATAAATTAAAAGAAAAGAGTAAAAGAAAAGATGCGTTGAGTGAGCTCAAACCGTGATGTGTTGAGGAGCTGAGGTAGAAGAGGGGGCCAAACCGTGAAGTGCTTAAGATGCGTTGAGCTGGAGGAGCTGAGGTAGAAGAGGGGGCTTGAGCTGAGGTAGAAGATGATGGCGTGGAGGTAGAAGAGGGGGCTTAAGATCAAAATGCACTGCTTTCATTTGGCACGCAAAGAAGATAAATTCTTCAAGCCGTGATGTGATCTAAACTATTTCCCTCTCAATCGTGATGGGATTAAAAGTTTTCCCTCCCAATTCGAGCAGAGGTGATGGGATTAAAATTTTAAAAACAATGATTTCTTACACCAATTTACACATAACTCAATTTCCCAATTTCTCATATCTCAATTTCTCAAACCCAATTACACATAACCCAATCTCTACAAACAACACACCCAATTACACATAACCAATATCTCTTAACCAATATCTCTTATCCATTATCTCTTAACCAAAATCTCTTATACATACAACAATACACATATCCACTTACAACTATACACATAACCAATATCTCTTATCCAATTTCTCTTATCCAAAAACCCATGATAACATCCTTGTTTTATAATATAGATATATATGTATATATATATATGTGTATATATATATATATATGTATGTATATATATATGTATATATGTGTGTGTGTGTGTATATATATATGTATAGATGTATGTATATATGTATAGATGTATGTATATATACATACATATATACATACATACATACATATATATCTGTAGAATTGGACTTATATGGTATACTCCCCCTGAATATGTGGAACTTGTGTGAATACTCCCCCTGAGTAGATGGAATATATTCTCCCCTTTGGAATCCTCAAAAAGAGGCAAGGAAGAGTTAGTCAATAAAAAAGGAAGCGAAAAATGAACAAATGAGGGCCACCTGTAGAAAGATAACTGTTGACCAAAATAAGGAATGTAGATGCCAAAAAGGGACAGGCCATTATTAAAATGCAATGGAACATATGCAGAAGTTATGAGCAAACTTGTGTTTTGGGGCGGAGGGTTTCGGCGATTTGAGGAAGGGCGGCGGGTCTGTCGATTTGGGGAGATGGGACGGAGTGCTTCAGGGAATTGGATGGGTTGCCTCAGTAATTAAGGGGATTAAACAAGAAAGAAAATGATTCTGTTATGGGAAGTTGTGGAAGTTTCGGATAACGGAAGTGTTTCAATCGGCAGGAGAAGTTTTTAAAACTATAAAAGACTGATTCGAAAATGAATGGATGGGTTCCGTTGGATATGAAAATTTGGAAGAAACTGTTAACTAAAAAGATAAGCAGGAAGACGAAGCAGTTACGGAAAAAATTAGAAAAAATAGGCAATTGGCAACCAATATTTGGAATTGGTCGACCAATTTTAAAAAAATAGGCAAAAATTTTGAAAAAATTTGAAAAAAATTTTGAAAAATATTATAAGAATGTGTCATAAGTCAGATTCACTAATAATTCCCAAATTTCTTCGAAGCTTAATGAAAGTCTCTTCTTTCAAAGGTTTAGTCAAATTATCAGCAGTTTGATGTTCAGTAGAGATAAATTTTAGAACAATGTCTCCTTTCTGAACATGATCATCTAGAAAATGATGACGTACATCAATATGTTTTGTACGTGAATGATGCACAGGATTTTTAGAAAGATTAATAGCACTAGTATTATCACACATAATAGGGCATGTTGAGCAATCAATACCATAGTCTGAAATAGTTTGTTTCATCCATAAAAGTTGAACACATGCTAAACCGACGGCAATATATTTTGTCTCGGTTGTAGATAATGAAACAGAGTTTTGCTTTTTGCTAAACCAAGAAACTAAAGCATGTCCTAAAAAGTGGCATATACCACTGGGACTTTTACGGTCTGATTTGCAACCAGTAAAGTCTGCATCACTATATGATAATAAATCAAATGTGCTTGACTTAAGGTAAAATAAACCAAAATCAGAAGAATGCTTAACATATCTAATAATCCTTTTTACGGCAGTTAGATGTAAAAACTTAGGATCTGCCTGAAAATGTGCACATAAACATACTGAAAACATAATGTCTGGTCTACTAGCAGCTAGATAAAGTAAAGAACCAATCATACCTCTGTAAAGACGTTGATTAACACTCTTACCATTTAAATCTTTGTCGAGAGAAGTAGATGTACTCATTGGAGTATTGTTTTTCTGCAGAACTTTCTAAACCAAAACGCTTAATGAGTCCTTTAGAATACTTGCTTTGGTGAATGAAGATTCCTTCCTTCATTTGTTTGATTTGAAGACCGAGGAAGTAATTGAGTTCACTCATGTGACTCATCTAAAATTCTTTCTGCATAATTTTAGAAAAATCTTGACAAAGAGATTCATTAGTAGAACCAAAAATAATATCATCAACGTATATTTGAATAATGATTATGTCAGATTTTATATTTTTAATAAATAAAGTTGAATCAATTTTACCAATTTTATAAACTGAATTTAAAAGATAGTTTTTAAGTCTTTCATACCAAGCACGAGGTGCTTGTTTGAGACTATATAAAGCCTTTTTCAATTTGAAAACATGATTTTCTAAAGTTTCATGAATAAAACCATAAGGTTGTTCCACATAAACTTCATATTTAAGAAAACCATTTAAAAAATCACTTTTCACATTCATTTGAAATAACTTAAAATCTTTAAAACATGCAAATGATAATAGAATCCTAATAGATTCAAGACGTGCAACTGGTGCATAGGTTTCATCATAATCAATACCTTCTTCTTGATTATAACCTTGTGCAACCAATCGTGCTTTGTTTCTAATTACCTGACCAGATTCATCCAATTTATTTTTGAATACCCACTTGGTACCAATAATTGAATGATCTGATGGTCTGTGAACTAATTCCCAAACATCATTACGTTGAAATTGATTGAGTTCTTCCTGCATAGCAATAATCCATGAACTGTCTTCACATGCATCTTTGATGTTCTTTGGTTCAATGGTTGAAAGGAAAGCACAATGTGCCATTTGTTCTATTTGACGACGAGTTCTCACTCCATCTGTAATATCTCCAATGATTAACTCTGATGGATGATTTGGAACTTGTACAAATGCCTTAGGAAGATCTGCATTATCTGAAATATACTCAACAAAGGGTTTAGTAGCATCAATATCATCAATTTTAATACTATCTAAAGAATTAGATAAAGGTAATATATTCTCTTCATCATCAATGAATGGAGAATTAGATGAGGGGTTCTCATCAAAGGTGACATGTAATGATTCTTCAATTGTTGAAGTTCTTTTGTTACATACTCTGTAGGCTTTGCTACGTGTTGAGTATCCAACAAAAATACCTTCATCAGATTTTGAATCAAATTTGTCAAGTGCATCTTTAGTATTAAGAATGAAACATTTACATCCAAACACTTTAAAATATGATACACGATGAATACAATTAAAGAATAATTCAAAACAAGTTTTACTAAGTAATGGCCTTACAAGAATTGTATTCAGAATGTAGCAAACAGTTGCGACAGCTTCTGCCCAAAAATATTTTGGTAATTTGGTAATTTACTATCACAAAGCATTGTTCTCGCACATTCTTGTAAAGTTCTATTTTTCCTTTCTACTACTCCATTCTGAGGAGGAGCACGAGGAAAAGAAAAATCATGAGTAATGTCATTTTCATTACAAAACTTGGTAAAAGATTCATTTTCAAATTCTCCTCCATGATCACTACGAATAGTGACAATGTTAGAGGATTTGATCTTTTGTATCTTTTTACAAAATATTGAAAATTCTTCAAAAGCATCATTCTTATTTTGTAAGAATATAACCCAAGTGTATCTTGAATAATCAATCATCAACAATGACAAATGCATATCTACTTCTATTCAAAGAGGCTACTCTTGAAGGACCAAACAAATCCAAGTGTAGGAGTTCTAACGGTCTCTTTGTTGAGATAATGTCCTTTGATTTAAAAGAAGATTTGTGCATTTTTCCTTGCTGACAAGCATCACAAAAATGTTTGTGTTTGAAAGAAATATTTGGCATTCCATTAACTAACTTGTGTTTTGAAATATATGCTAAGTTTTTGAAATTAGTGTGTCCAAAATGTTTATGCCATAAAAGTGTATCATCTGATGTAATCATTAAACAATGATTATGAGTGGTAACAGACATGCATAAGATATAAATGTTATTCTTACCCTTACCACAGAATAAAATAGATGATATATCAGAATCATAAATGATGCAATCATTTTGTTCAAATACTATTTTGTAATTTTTATCACATAATTGACTAATGGAAAGCAAATTGTGTTTCAAACCGTCAACTAAGAGAACATTCTCAATGATAGGCTGATTTGTATTACCAACTGTTCCAGTGCCTATGATTTTGCCTTTGTTGTTGTCACCAAAGGTAACTGTGCCTCCATCTTTATATTTAACGGTTGAAAGCAAGTTGACATTTCTCGTCATATGTTTTCAACATCCACTATCCAAAATCCATCTTTTTTTTCTAGGTACCTAAAAGATAAAACATTAAGCATTGGTATCCTTTGTTTGAGGGTCCTTGGGATTAGATTTTTGGAAGCCAAACCCAAGTGGAATTTGACTTTCTAATATAATCACTAGAATAAACAATAAAAATGTAAATAATGAGAGATATAATCATTTCTATCTTTTAAACATGAATCCTTAGGAACCCAGATACTAATTGTAGTAGGTTTCCTAGGAGATGATTTTGAAATGTTAGTACCATTTCTTTGTGAAGAATAAGTAGGAATGTTTACTTTCTTCGTGTAGATGAATGCGTGATTCTTCTTTTGTGGTTTAACAAAAATTGTTTTTCCACTAGATGAAGATGTGTTACAAGACTTGGGTGTATTCTTATGAGAATATCCTAGACCTTGTCTATGATTTGCTGGATATTGAATTTTTAGCAAATCATCGAGATTTGTCTTTCCTTTGTTAAATTTATTAACACTGGATGACATCTAATCGTATTTCATCTTTAGTGATGAGATACTTTTATCCATTTTGGATATTTGTGTATGTAATTCTTGATTCTTAGTTTTTAGAAGATCATTCTCCAAATCTTGAGAAGATGTATTCTCAATATGTATAGAATTTGGTGTAGAGCTTTTAGAAGATAATTCTTGATATTTAAGAAGAAGATTATCATTGTTTTGTTTCAAAGATTTATGTTGTCCATTTAATTTTTTTGAAACGAGAATAGAGATCTTTTAATGCATCTAGTAATTCTTTGTTATTAAAAGAACTTACATCATCTTCATCATCTTGTGCCATAAATCACATGTTAGCACTTTCATTATGATCATCTTCATTATCTGCAGAATCATCCCATGTTGCTGCAAATGCTTTCTTCATTTTGTCAAACTTCCTTTCTCTTCTAGATTGATCATTGTTGTTGGAAGTTTTGAACTTAGCCTTGAAAAGCGGACAATCTTTATTCATATGTCCAGGCCTATTACAATTAAAGCAGAGAGAAGAATCAGTATTCTTAGATTTGAAATTATTATTATACTTGCCTTTTTGAAAGAATTTTCTGAAGTACTTGGCAAAGAATGCCATATCATCATCTGAGTCTTCATTTTCTGATGTAGCGTTGAAGGTGAGTACTTTCTTGTTTTGATCTGATTCTTCTTTCTCATCTTGTAATGTAACTTCATGGGCCATTAGGTTACCAATAAGATCTTCCATGGTTAATGTGGAAAGATCATTGGCTTCCTCAATAGCAGTAATCTTTGGACGCCATTCTGGAGAGAGTACTTTAAGAATCTTGCGTACCTGATCAAGATTAGTGTAAGTTTTTCCAAGAGCATTAAGAGAATTAATAATATTAGTAAACATGGTGTTCATTTCTCCAATTGTCTCTTTGTCTTGCATCTTGAACAACTCATATTTATGAACCAAAGAGGAAATCTTAGTTTCCTTTACTTTATTGGTTCCTTCATGAGTTACCTTGAGTATGTGCCAAATATCTTTTGCACTTTTGGCCTGAGATGCCCGATTAAACTCATGTTTATCCATGGCACAGAATAAAGCATGCATGTCCTTTGAGTTGTTGGTCTTTGCAGATTTGTCGTTAGCGGTCCATTCAGCAACAGGAGTTGTTGGCTTTGTGTATCCTGTCTCTACGATGTCCCATATCTCATAATGCATACTTTGGAGATGAATCTCCATTTGTATTTTCCAATATGAGTAGTTAGAACCATCAAATAGAGGAGGACGAACTTGAGAGTGCCCTTCAGGATGTTGATTTGTGTTGTAGTTGTGTGGAACGGCATTCATGTTTGATGCTGCGGATCCTTCTGCCATCTTAGCCTTGCTCTGATACCAAATGTAAATATAACATGTATGGATCAATACACTAGACGGATGTGAATAGTGTATATAATAAAAACTTTTGCAAATAAAATGTTACTGATATTTGCAAAGATGGCACAGAAATGAAATGACAAGTATTGAAAATAAATCAATCGCAAACACAGAGATGTATCCTGGTTCGGATCCTCTTGATCCTAGTCCAGTCCTCTACTCCCAGGAGAGATTTTCAATCCACTATCATCACTTACCCTGCAAGCATCAACTTTACAAAAATGGCAACACCTCCAGTGTTCCAAACTTTGTACAATCTCTCTTCAAGAGATCCAAATAACTTTGTAATGAAATAAAAGAAAATAAACACCTTATAGCCTTGTAATGAATATGTAATATGAATTCAAAGGACGGTGTTTAAAAGAGAGACTTCAATGTTTCAAGATATGAAATGGTGAAACACAATTGAAGTTCTTCCGTTCTTAAACGAAAAGAGAAATCTAATGATTTCTTCTTACAAATAAGAACTTGAACAACTTTCCAAAAAGTGTTGAAAATCCAAGGTCTTCTGTTCTTAAACGAAGAGAGAAATCTAATGATTTCTTCTTACAAATAAGAAAAGAACAACTAATGGCCGAATGCTTAAGAAAATCAGAAACTTGATTTCTACAAAAATAGATGTAAAGAAGAGGAAAGTGTGTGAATCAAAAGAGAGGGTCAACCACTCTATATAGAGTGTTTAGGAACGGTTAAGGAGTTTTAATGACGTTGGGAAACGGTCATAAACCGCTCTGGGAAGTTTGGGCATCAAATGGCAGTTTTGAGATTGGTCGATCAATTCTGGTCGACCAAAATTTAGAGAAGGAATTTTGACCGTTGGAGGGTAGTTTCAGAATCTACATGGTCAAGGGAGTTTGCTCAAGAAATCCCATAGTCAAATTCGAAGATTAAAAATTGGTCGACCAATTTGGGAATTGGTCTGCCAATTTTCTGGGTACGAATTTTCGAAATTGGGAAGTGTAGAACTCTGAGTAATGGAACCAAGAAGACTAAGATATAGTATCACAAGACTTTGTAACGCTAAAAAAGTAAATTTTACATAGATTACATAAAAGCCGTAGATAAGACTGCATCTGCAACTGAATCTGAGAAGCTTCTTTGCAGGAGATCCTAATCAAGTGATTATATATCCAAGTCGTGGATGTAAGGTGCCTTTTGCCTTTCCAAACTTCATGAACTGATATATCTGTTTGAATATGCATGAAGATATCTGAATGTGTGGAACGCAGCATGTATTTGTATCTGCATAGATAGAGTTAGTATCACTGAATATGTTTGTCATATCAAAACCATATGGGAATAGAAATATGGAATTATGAAATTCCAACAGGAAGTGTTCCCTTTAGCTGCAAGTGATTTGCAAGACGGAAGATTGGTGCAGATGGAAAATAGTGAAGTACAAGTTATGCTGTTTAAGAACGATTATCATCAGAACTCCTATAAACGGATTATGATGGAACTTTCTCGCCAACAGCTATGTACAGATCTGTTCGGATCAGACTCGATGTTAATGCTCATGATGACCATGAAAACCGAAATATGTATGTTTTCTAAATATAATTTAGAAGAACAAAGTTATAGCGTTTTCAAGGTTAGTTGGAGTGAATAAAAGGCGTGTGAGACATCAAGGAGCCGAAACATATGTTTTGACAAAGTGTTCAAAGAGTTTGACCCGTTGTAAGAAACGATAATGAACAGTGCAGAAAACCAGTAACTATTTTGGATAATTATATCAAGCCTCAAGAAAGGATGATGAGCTGGATGAGATCTAGGCATGACAAATATTATGGATTCCAAGAGACCAAGGAAACGATTTGGATAGGATTCAAATCTGTCATCTAAAAGGAACATAGAACTCCTTAAGTCTATACAGTAGATGGTTTAACAGATTCACTTATGAAGGCTCTACAAGATGAAGTCTAGAGAGACTTATGTGTAAATGTGGTATGAGATACTGGGATAAATGTGCCTGAGTGCAAAAGGAATATTGGGCGATGGGTATGCCCTCGAGGCAATTTATCCATATGTATGTGTACAAACATCTTATTCGAAATAACAGTGAGCTGTTTGCTAAGAATTTACCTAAGTTAATAATAATATAGTCTTCATTAGAACTTAGGTTAAAGTCCTGAGACTTAATGCAAGGTCAAACATGTTTCAAATGGAGATCTCGATCATAGAGAAGGCTTGACCGTTAGTAGTATAAATCTAAAACATTCGTGGTCGTAGATGTTTAGAGAAAAGTATATCGAAACATCGGTTAGACAATTGTGTTTTAGTCTTCACCATGGAGTGGTGATGATGATCTCATGGTCGTTTGACTTGGCGAAGTCGAAGACGAGACACAGTTGCTGATTGGATAATAAGTTCACTGAACGACCCAACGAGAGTTATCATATGGTTAACATTGACTAATCTATCAGTAATAACTCTCGATGATGATAGACAAGCTGATCCTTAGACTTGATGCCATGGTACGAACCTGTACGTGAAGAGTGTAAATTAGATCTCTGATCTAGCCTCGGGGCAAGCCCCATTGAAATGTATTTGGTTGGGTGACAGTTGAAGCATGCGAGGAGAGTAATGACCAAGAGAGGATTCGTTTCTCCCATTTATGGGGAGTTAATGTCGCACGTGTTAGTTCGATCTTTAGTAAAAACTCTGGCCAGAGTATATTAGAAGAAGTCCAACATTGTTCAACTAAAGATCGATGGAGACTAACCGACTTCGAGCTATTGCGGTTGCCAGTTGACCATACCCTAGGCTTGACAAAGCGGCATAGTTTTGACGAAGGGACTAAAACTGTGGTATTTATCACGGACACAGGCAGGGTGGTCCTGATAATACACATGTCATTGAGTTAACCATATGATTATGATACCGAAACAGGGACGACACCTGATACTTATGGTCACTGCCGTTTGGGGTTTCGAGCCGCATATGTAGTGGGGTCAGGCTGTAGGGTCTCACACAGAGTGAGACCTTCGTCTAGTAATATGTAGAAATTATGGAGATTATAAATCAGATGTATGGAAATTTATTGTGTCGCAAATAGTTTACGATATGAGCTTTATAACATTAAGTATGTGGGAAATTGCATATGATGCAAAAGGTTTTGAATATGTTGTAAAATGGTTACGAGCATATTTTATATAGAATGAACACATGAGATGTGAACCTGGATGATGGGTTTAGTCCCACATCGGAAATGGAGAAAAAGGGAAGGGTCAGCTGCCTATATAAATTGGGGCTAACCCCCTCTTTGAAACCAGCACCAAGTCTTCGATTCTAGTAGCTCCAAAAGTTTTGAGCACGCTCGAATTAAGACTTAAATTAATATTACATCTCTCTTCCAAATTTTCCTTGCTGCTGATCAGGCTCTAGCAAAGGAGTTCGGATCAAATCCGAAGTCTTGACGGATGACCCACTTAACTTAAAACTTTCTTGAGCACGTGGTTAGCTCGGGGACGATGGTGTTGCTTGCCTCGAGACGCGGTTCGGTTCGGAACATGCTTCGGCTCGGGAAACGGTTCTACTCGGGAGAAGCGGCTCAGCCCCAACATAGGGGCATTGCTGTGGAGGTCAAAGAAAGGTTACTGAAAATGACGCTTCGTATTCTGTGGAAACCAATTTTCGGGTATGTAATTTAATATTCATGCGTTTATAATTGAATTAGTTCGATAGATCTATCTTTAGGGGTTGGTCGGACCCAACCCTGGGATAGTAGAGATTCTGGCTTGGGTTTATTCTTTAGGGCTTGACATAAAAATGTTTTGAGATCTGTTTTTTCTGCTGCTTTTATGACTTAATGTCTGGCTGACTTAGATCAGACGTCGATTTTATAGCCCTAAGGACCCATAAAATCCTACACTATCCTACATTTAGCAACACCCAAGTCCCACTCGGCTAATTCCACTATTCTTCAAATAATGAAATTACACTTGCCTCTTTCCAAGAGGTCTTTCTTACAAATTATTTCTTCTCCAGAAATTACAACTTACTACCTCAACACTTTTGAGGATTTTCATCTAATTACATTTGATGAAGAAAGACTACTCTTTTCCAATAGCCTTGCTTGAAGATTTAGAATGTTTGAAGGCTATGGTGTGGATCTCCAAAATATAGTGAAACTAATGCTTTTGGGAGATCAAGAAATTTGGCCCAAAAGATTTGAAGTCAATGAAG
>CM061131.1:138651269-138673269 GCA_030789695.1 Scilla litardierei
ATCAATGGTCGCATAATACATAGAACTTTTTGCAACGGATGGATCACGGGTTAGTTGATGAAGAGCAATGGTAAGCTTGCAAATAAGAGGAATTAGGAGAGCATTTAACCCAACTCCCCAAAGCCACACCTCAAAGCAAGCCCAAAATCACACCCACCCCCTAAGTGGCCCCCACTGTCACACCCTGCTCCACAGGATACCGGGAAGTACGTATTCTACAGAGGCGAAGGGCAGTGAAGAAAGGGAAGAAAAGAGAAAGAAAGAAACAGAGGCAGGCCACTGCGCACATGCTGGGATAGTACCTGTAATGCTCCATATTTATCAACAAGGATATCATATTCCACTTATACAACATCACAAAGAGTACATGCACAATTTCACATTTCTAATATAAGGGCCAATACAACAACAGATACAAATGTACATCAATAAATTTCAACTCAAGTTGCACCTCCAGATGAAAATATCAACTCCACGACCCCAGAGTATAACTCAACTCCCTAAACTACCCCACACCCACAGCTCCATACTCACACGTCTCCCATGCTCTCCAACTATTGGCTACCTGGAAAATGGGAGGAGCACGTCAATACGTGTCCCATTAGGAAAACAACTTGGATTTGGAACACCATTTAAGGTTATCAACCACTAAGCAAGGTATGAGAAATAACGCAAGTAAACTAAACAATATGGCAGAAAGTAATCAGACAAGTAAGGGATCATACACGATTCGATGTCAAGCTACTGCAAGAAAATGGTTAGCACTAATAATAATGCAAGTATTCACACAAACATAATCTAAAAAGAAAAATTACAAGTGCCAGGTGTATAACTCAGTGTCACATGCAAATCAGGTAAAGGGAAGAGGGAAGTGCTGCAGGCAAAAGAAATAACATGTAAAACTTTTATTTATTAATTTAATTAGTTGGAATTTAGGTAAACTATGTGATACAATGACCTGGACCTCACCCCAAAGATTTGGGGTGGAAAACTACACTCGACGTAGTGGACACGGGCACTATACGCCGAGCCTCTCACTCTACCATGTTAGGGGACCTGCCTCACGGGCCCCACCCCAAGATTGGGGTACGTATGGCACACGGTGTAGTGGCCACGTGCACTGTACAGCGGGCCTCTCCGTCTCCTCCCTGGACGGTAGCGAGAGTGATGATCTCCACATACATCTCTCCACACCCAAACCACATCATCACAAGCGCCAAGTCCCATCCACTCCTGGTAAAGGCGAGCGGGAACAAACATTACATAACACATCATCTCCTCACCACCTTCATTGTCCAGGCCTCATATCCACAAGTTACTCAAATTTCCCCCTCCAAACCCCAGTTTAGTAGCTCTCCCCCTTTAGAGAGGATTGCGACATTCCAAAACATAAATTAAACATTATAAGTTCTATTATAGGAGCCATGATGGCATGGTACATGTTCAGTAACCTCCTTTCTTCAACATGGGTCATGCACCCAAGTGTCATACCATCAGACATAGCCTCATCACATAGCAACCTGGGTCATGTATTCACTTGACATGCCCGACATCATATCACATCACACAATCATGTTTAATAGTGTAACCATGCCATCCAAGTCTCCAACTTCACCGATTCACAACTTGGCCCAAGGCCTACACATATACATGTACATTTCTCAGGTTGCTAGAGTTTGCCTTCACTTGGGCATTTTTACGAACACTTGGTATGCATCATGTACAACATTTAAATCACATTAGCAATTTAATAGCATATCACACCAATCAAACTTTCTTTTATGTAATAACAACAATTATGGACAATATGAGTATAATTGGCAACACTACATAATTCAACATCCATCTGAAATGGTTCAGCTTGTTGGAATTTACAGACAGTCACACTAAATGGACATATATCATCTGTTTTCATTTAGAATTTGACAAATGTTTCTACATGAAAGTTGTAAATATGGTCGTTTTGGATTCACATATAAAATTTCATGCAAAGATATGAAATATATGATTTATGGTGAATTGTTTGGTGAGACATGTCAAAACTGTTTTTCAGACAGATTCTGAGATCAATAACAATTGCTAATTTAAGACATGTTGCAGTTAGAATCTCGAAAACATGCACTAAGGGAAAGTTATAGAAAAGTTGTTAAATTTACAACGAGACCAAGAACACTAATTTCTATGGAGTGTGCAGAGACTAAGCTCAATTTTGCTAAAGTGTGTTTAGACTGGATGAAATACAGACATGTTGTAAATATGGAATTTTTACTCCTACTTACTGAATTGAACATATGTTAAATTTTATATGATTCCGGGGTAGCATTTTAAGAGCTACAATTATATAATTTTTTCGGAAATTTATTTGAGCTACAGTGACCAAACTTCAAGTAAAAACATACAACATAATTTCATATTTCCAATGGGCAGATTTTAACTTCTCGACATGGAAAATTCACCATGAAATTAAATCATGCCACATGAATTTTTGGCATTCCCTACTAAATTGAGTGCAACGTACTTAAATACATGATAATAAGAACCCTTAAATAGAATCCCAAATCCAAGTTAGAATCCTACCTTTGTCATATTGGATTTGTCCTAGTACAACAAATGTCCTCTTTTGTATAATAGACTAGAAATAACATGTGCACATAGTGCACGGAGCAAAAAACACCAAAGGAAAGGATGTGGTGCACACACGAAAGCGAAAAGGAGTGAGAAGTATGGGTTGGTGTGTGGAGATAGTTGGGGTGTAAAGGGGGAGTTCTGGGGTTTAATTGCAAAAAAAAACTTTTGGGGGCAAAGTGTGAAATTCCCAATGTGAAACTTGTAATTCATGATAATGAGGGATAAAAAGTGGAAACTCATGAGCTAAATTGCATAAAAACCTTTGGGGCGGTAAAGTGAAACAATCCCAATGGCAAGCTCGCAATTCAAGGGAATGTGTGGTGCATTCAACACAACTACCCAAAATCCACATCCTAAAGCAAGCCCAAAATGCCACCCACCACCAAGTGGCCCCCACCATGATAAGGTGGCAAAATATAGGCCAATCCTTGTTGAGTATTGGTGTTTCATACCAATGTTATTTTGATGATGATCACAACATTATGTTGTTGCTAATGACTCTCTTGTTTTAGTCTCATAGTTAACACTTCGATAATATCATCTTTGGAGACTACACACTTGGTGCAAGGATAGACATCGAGAGGAGCTATGACATAGCTTGGACTTAAGGGGTGCCAAAGCTGGGAGATAATGGAGAGTATCAAGGTTGAAGCCATAGACTCTAAGGGAAGCAATGTAATCCATGTATTATTTCATTTATTGATTTTCTCTTTTTGAGTCTAGGTTCAATGTAATGCCTTGATAGGTGATCTACTCATTCATGCATAAGTATTTAACCATCTTAGTGAGCATTAGGATCATCATAGAATCCAACCCAATAGGTTCATCTTGCCCAGCGACTCAATTGGAGTCTCTGGCTCTCCAACAGTCGCCTGATGAAGGTTTTACATGCGACTGGGTGATTCCAGGCGCCTGTCGAGCCTTCTACAGTCGACTGTAGTGCACTGCTCATGTCAACCTTTTATTGAATCTTACTTGAGCTTATGGAAAAGTCACCTGAAGGTCAATTTACAGTCGCCTGTCTTCCAACAGTTGCCTGTGAATTGTTCAACAGTCGTCTGTGCGCAACTTGCATTTTCTGGGCTTCATCCCAATTTGCAAGTCAGTTGACTGTTGCAGTATTTACAGTCGCCTGTCTATTTTACAGTCGCATGTATTCTGGCCATCAGTCGTCTATGTGCATACAGTGTGTAAGTTGCATCTCTCTGTTTTATTTACATCCCCTGCAGCAGTTGACTGCTGAAGGATATACAGTCGACTGTCCATTATACAGTCGCCTGTGTAGTCTTCTACAGTCGCCTGTCCTGGCTCAGATTATAGCTGTAACGACTGCTTTTCATGTATCTGGATTTAATATAATATAATATATGTTTTGGTGGATTTTCTCCTCTTGTGTGGTTTTTGTCTCCGTAGCTTTCATTTTCGATCGATTCGTCGTATTTTCTCGTTTCTTCCTTAGGATTGTCGATTCCGAAGTATGTCATTCGTGACGGACTTCATAACGGTCGTATCTTACTATTAGATCAAGCCTAGGAGTCTTAGGAATCGATCCCGGGGCCTCGCGCTCCGTATCGGAACTTTTCTGTGCTCATTAGCCGGTATAAGAAGGGGCACCGACCGACTAGATGACGATCCAGTCGGTCGGTAATCCTTCTTGGACCGACTAGTTAGCTTTCTAAATTTCTCAGGAGTTACTGTTTATCGTTAATCGGTCTAAGAACGTTGGTTGACCGACTAGGTTGCAAACTAGTCGGTCAGCAATGCTTCTTGAACCGACTAACTCATCATATTATTTTTGTATCAGTTACTGTTTACTCTTAGTCGGTCTAAGAACGTTCATCGACCGACTAGATGCTAAACTAGTCGGTCAGTACTTGTTCATGGACCAACTAACTCTAGAATCCTATTTTCGTTCAGGAGTTACTGTTTGCACTTAGTCGGTCTGCGTTGATCGACCGACCGACTAGTTGCCAAACTAGTCGGTCAGTGGTTGCTCTTTGACCGACTAACCAGTGTTAAAACCCTAATTTCTGGGCAGCCGCCAGCCCAACCTATTTAAACCCAACCCAAACGTTTTCTTCTTCTCCAACACGACCCAAAACCCTAAAATCTTCCCCCTTCAGCCCCCATCTTCCTCCAAGCTTCAATCCTTCATTCCAAGCCCTAAATCCATCATCCAAACCATCCATTCACTCTATCTACCTCCCATCTTCCCTAAAATCTCATCAAAACCCATCAAAATCCCCAAATCCCCCAAAACCCTAGTTTCCCCAAACTTCTCCATTTGCTTCCAGATCTGATCCTAGGGTTCCCCGGAGTGTTTCTTCCGCCTCCTCTCGGTAAGAAATCGATCTACCATTGTTTTCATATCCTATTGTAATTTTTATGAAACCCTAATAAAATACTTGTGTTTTGATGATTGTTCCCCATATCAGCGATTCCCCGTAGGCTAGCATCCGCGGAAACGAACTTTCGTAACCGTCATCCCCGGTGATAGGCAAGTGAAACTTGCATCTCTTGATTTGGGCCATGTCTTAGGCCATTTACCATGCTTTAGCGTAAAAGAGACTAAACGGTGAAAGGATAGCCGTTTAGACGTCATTGACCTAGCTTGACAACGAAGCTTGGTCCGTCACCCCCATCATGCTCATATGTCACGTTTACTTTAAATTAACGGTACGCGAATATGTTCATGTCATTGCATTTTGCCTGTCACGTTTAAATTCCATTAACGGTACGCAATTATCTGTTCATGGCATTGCATAGTGATTATTTATCGTGACTGCGTAGCACACGCTACAATACCATGTTTCCTGGCTCGTGTTCCAGAAGCGAGCCCTGTAGTTGCTAATCCCAACGCTCGGATACCGGCTAGGTGTACTCCTATGCCATACACACACTTATTTTCCTGGCTCGTGACCAGAAGCGAGCATAATGAGTTGCTAACCACAACGCTCGACACATGTGGGTGGGGTAAGAGATAAGCGGACTGAGCCCGAGTTGGCTTGATCAGCCACTCCGGCCAGCAGGCGAAATCTCTAGTGTTTAAGTGATTGATAGTGATAGAGATAAACGAGTTGGCCAGCAAGTGGACTCTCTATGCACTAAGTGTTAAGTGATAAGTGATAAGTGATAAGTGATAAGTGTTAAATGATAAGTGACTAGTGAATTGGTAGCTTTTGCTACATTGTGAGTGCTTGCCTCTCTTTTAAACTGTTGCATCATATTCAACTGCCACGCCATTGTTTAACATTTAAATGCTAGGTTGTTAGTCACTTTCAGTTTCCTTGCCCAAGTCTTTTTAGACTTGCTGACATGTGCCCCTTTCTCTTTTGGGTGACGCATGTTAGACCTTGAGCCTGAGTTGCTTGCTGAGGGTGAGGTGTTTGCGGACGCCGAGCTTGCGCCCGTGTTGGACGGGGAGTACGTGGACACTGGGGACCAGTCCTAGTGTCTTCGTGGTGTTTTACTTTTGTTAGACAGTTGTTTTGTTGTCAGTGCGTAGCACCTTTACTCTGTTATGTCGTTGCTTTTGTTTGGCCTTGTTCTGGGCCCTTAGACTCTTTCTTTTAGCCTGGTGGCTTTTCTGTGATGTTGAATACTTTGTGGACAACCGTGGGATTGGTATTTTATATCCGTCTCATATTATTATTATTGTTGTTGTTTCGATTGTAATTACAGGGACCTGCTTATACTAAATTGACGCTTATCGGGTTTGGGGCTTCACCGCTCCACTCCCGTACGGACCTTTTCACGTCTCGTCTCCATTTTAGGGAAGCGGGTCGTGACAATAGCTGTTGGGATTTATTTGGCCGTTGGTCAGTCGACTGTCAGATGATCATCAGTCGACTGTCGATGACGTTTCAGCCCAGATTCTAGCCGTTACAGCCTATTGTTTTTGGCTTTTTCCTTGGGTTTTAAGAGTTCATATAAGGTTCCTATAAATATGAGAGGGATGTGTTTATTAGAACTTCTTGATGCTATTGCAAATCTTTTAGAGATTGATTAAGCCACTCTCAAACTCTCCCATTTCCCTCTTAGAGCTCATTCTCTCTTTTATGCCTTGAAGTCAAGCTCTATGGAAATCATCCAAGTGCATTTCTAGCAAATCTCATCACTTGGAGATCTTCTTCCATGCCTTGCATTCATTTATGAGTAAGTTCATCTCAAGGCACATGTAAGAGTATTTATTTTACTTTGTTATTTCATTGAAATCCTGGCTTTCTGTGTGAGAGCTAGTTACTCTCTGTGTGAGAGTATAACCTTCTGTGTGAGGGTTGATTGTGATCTCTGTGTGTGAGAGTTTGAGTCTTTCTGTGTGAGAGCAGAAGTCTTTCTATGTGAAATCAATGATTTCACTGTGTGAGAATCTAAATCCTCTGTGTGAGGTATCTCTGTGTGAGATTGTATTCACTTCTCTGTCTGAGAATTATAGTGGATACCGGTGTGGCTGGACGTACCCAAGTTTGGGAACCAGGGTAATATCTTGTGTTGCGTTTGGATTTTTGTGGTGTTTAAATTTCTATTGCATTTATAATTCTGCATTTGCAAGTTTAATTTTTAAATACGCAATTTGTGACATTATACTATTTACTCCCCTCTAATGTGTTGTTAGTATTGCAAGGGTAAGGCGATCCTTACAATCATTTGTTCTATAGGGTTTATCCAAGTAGGACAAATGTCCTCATTTGTAAGATAGACTAAAAACTGCCCGTGCTTGGAGGGCACAGAGACAGTCGTCGTCCGAGCGCAAATGCACATGGGCCAAAGCAAAAAAAGTGTGGTCATGTGTGAGGAGTGTCGGGGGGCAGAAAAGGAAAAGCAGGGACTAAAGCAAAAAAACACGGGGTGCAAAGTGGAAAAAGAGCGATGTCAAACCCATAAATAGGGAAATGATGATGGGTCCTTGGATTTTATGAAAATGCAATGGCAAGCTTGCAAATAATGGGAATGTGGTGGGCTTTTGTTTAGGGGTTCCACCAAACACCCAACTCCACACCCAACCCCTCACCCGCACCTCATTGGGCCCATCCACTCTCCAAAACACATTGTCCTAGTAGGACAAAGGGGTGCCACATGGGACAACCCTTTGTCCTAGTAGGACAAAATTTAAAAACATCCATCATTTGTATAAAGGACTAGAAATACCATGTACACACAGTGCACGCCAAAAATCCCACATGGAAAGGATGCAGTGCACATGTGAAACCAAGAATGTGCGAGAAGTGTGGGCATGTGTGTGGGCATCGTCAGGGGGTAAAGAATGGAAATTCAGGGGCTAAACTGCAAAGAAACGTTGGTGAGCAAAGTGCAACAATACCAATGGCAAGCCCGTAAATACATGGAAGGGGATGTGCAGTTTGGTTTGATGAAGAATCCATCGCAAGTTCGCAAATAAGTGTAATTGGGGGGCATTAAACACAACTCGCCAAAGGCACACCCCAAAGCAAGCCCAGTATCCCTCCCATGCTCAATGGGCCCCCCATGCCTAGGTGGCACAACCTAGGCCAATGATATATCTTAATATGATAAACATCAAATCAAAGCCATCAAATCTATAATAGATTTCGAAAAGTACATAAAACATAAATTGCAGAACTTGTCAAGATGCAATAGGCGTTGATATGTGCTTCAAATTTTTATTTTGGGCTTGACACGACCGTGCCAAGTTCAGCACGTCCATGCACTATTTTGTAGAGACTTTCAATTTTTGGAGAGCTCGGCACGGCCGTGCAGAGCTCGGCACGGCCGTGCACTAAAAATATAGAGTCAGCAGTGTTTTTCTGCAAGACCGACTTGGCCGTGCCGCTTTCTAGCATGGTCGTGTCGCCTGTAGTCGGCCCAAATACGTGATTTATGTTAGAGTTTTGATCTGAAACCCAATTTAATTGGACTACTGAGATTCCACACGACTCATGTGGCTATTTAAACCCTTCCAATGGTTTATTTTGAAGAGCATGTGTGCCATCATCAAGTTTCTTCTTCCTCGCACGTCTTGGAGATTTGGGGCATGAATTGGTTAGTGATTTCTTGAGATTTCTTTGTGAATTCATTGTAATCTTATTCTTGTATATATCTTTTCGGGTTGAGAGAATTTGGTGAGAGTTTTTGTTCTTATTTTTGGTGAGATTTGAGATCTCTATTGGGGTTTGTAAGAAGAGTTTGAACTCCAAGCTTTGAGATATTGGTGCTCTCTTTTTTTGAAGAAGATCGAATGAGTCGGTGTGATTCGCTCTGATCATGTAATGGAAACCGTCATCAGGAAGATGGACGTATGCGTCATTAGCGGGCTGAACCCGTGTAAACTCTGCTTCGCTTGATTTATGCTTTCTTGCTTTCGTTGGTTTTCGTATTACTTGTTTTCGTTGGATATTATACTATTGTGGTGTATCTCTAAAAGAACGCGTCGTAACGATTGTTGGGTAGCCATCCGTCGAAGGGGTCGCTTCCATTGTCCATTGGTTGTTTACAATTTTCACAACAAGTGATATCAGAGCCAGATTGTCGGAGTTTACACAAGGATGAAGACATATTCAACATCAGGATACAAGATCGAGAAGTTTACAGGAAAGAATAGATTCACTATATGGTTAATGACGGTAAAGGCTATGCTTAAGTATGAAGTGATTTATGTTGGGAAATACGCGGTCCCTTAGGGCACAAAAACTCTAGTCCCGTCCTAAGTCGGACGGAACATAGACAGGAAAAACAAAAGCAGCGGAAGAAAAACTATGTTAACTAATTAACATGCAGTTAAAACATTTTTAACTTAGCCCTAAGGTCCAAGACCCTATGCCAAGATCTATGCCGACTTGGGATGGGTCTGACCATCCCAAGAAGGATCTAGCCTACTGCGATTAAACTAAACTAATGCTAATAAAATACTTTAACCACATACCCAGAATCTCAGCCCTAGAGAAGGCGAGATGTTCCGCGCCGTCTTCCGAGCCGCTCCCATCCCACGCCGAGCCGCTCCTTGATCCGCTCCCCGATCCGCTCCTTGATCCGCTCCGCATCCCGAGGCGATCAATCCCTGTGCCGCCGAGACAACCACGCGCCGAAGAAAGTTTCACGCGAGTGAAACCTCCGCCAAGATTTCAGATTCAGAATCCGAACTCCTTTGTGGCTTTGCTAGAGCCCGCAGGAGTAAGGCAGAAATTTAGGGAGAAGAGAAATTATTAATTTAAGCTTAGATCCGAGCGTGCTCCAACATTTACGAGAGCCGCTCAGATCTAGAGCTTGGGACGAGTTTTGAGAAAGGGAGGAGACCCTTATTTATATAGGCGGTGGACTCTCCCCTTTTCTCAAAATCCGATGTGGGACTAAACAATGAGTTAATTTAAAATCAAGTTAGTTTGCACTTCACAAAGTGCAAACTTCCGTGAATTTTAACTCACTCACCGTTGAGCTTCAGGATTGATACAACCTATCAATACGACAAGCGTTCAACGGTGAACGCATAGGAAAAAACCGTTCGTCAATCGGAGTTCGTTTGACCCTCCAATTGAGTGTTCAAAGATCAGCCTACGACTAGTTTTTCGCAAAAACCAGCCGTCAAATCTGCCATCAAACCTAGGGTTCAGCACCCTAAGGTGGGGCCCAATCTGTGGGCCCCACAGCCTCTAACCCAGGTTGACTGGGCGCCTGCCAGACCTGGGCACGGGCGCCCAGGTCTAGCGCGGGCGCCCAGGCGCGGGCGCCCAGGCGCCTGGCGCCCAGGCGCCGGGCGGGCGCCTGGGCTCCCAGGCGCCCAGGGCCGCCTGGGCGGCCCGCCTGGGCGCAGGCCCAGGCGCCCAGCGCCTGGGCCTGTGCCCAGGCCTGCCTGCCTGGGTTCCTGGCTCAGTCAGGTCTGGCCAGGCACCCAGGCCAGACTTGGTCTGGTCTGGGTCAGCCTGGTCTGACCCGGTCTGATCTGTTTGGCTGTTTTGGCTATAACTTTTGCGTTTGGCGTCCGTTTTGGACGCCGTTCGAACCTGGGTCTAGACCGGGACATTCCCGTCTTACCCGTGAACTTTTCCTTGCGTTTATATTATTAAATATTGTATTAAACAATTTAATGCACATTTAATCGCTTTTGCATCAAATGCAAAATAGTCCCTATCTAAGCTTAAATTACCATATTGCATCAAATGTAATTTTCTCTTCTTTTGCATCAAATGCAAATATTCTCCCTAACTAATTTCTACCTATTACTAGACGAAGCGTTGCACTATGTGTGAGACCCTACAGCCTGACCCTTACAACAGGTTGGGCTCGAAGCCCTATACGGCAGTGACCACGAGCAGTGGTTGCCGTCCCTGCTTCAGGAATCATCATTATGTGGTTGACTCATTGACATGAGTATTGTCGGGACCACCTGACTGTTTCCGTGATGATTTCCGCAGTTATAGTCTCTTCGTCTAAATTGTGTCGTGTAGATCAAGTCTAGGGTACGGTCAAACTGTCAACCCCAATAACTTGACTCCGGTTAGTTTCTATCGATCTTTAGTCAATTAATGTTGGACTTCTTCCAACATACTCTGCGCAGAGTTTTTACTAAAGACCGAACTAACTCTACGACACTAACTCCCATTGACCGGGAGAGACGAATCCTCTCTTGATCATTTACTCGCCTCGTACGTTTCAAGTGACACCCAATCAAAAGACCTTTCGACAGGCCTTGCCTCGAAGCTAGGTCAGTTGATCTAAGTGGCATCGTTCACGCACATGTTTGTCAAAAATGACCTCAAGTCAAAAGACCAACTATACTATCATCACTCAGAGTTATCACTGACAGATTGGTCAATATAACCATATGATAACTCTAGTGGATCATTCAGTGAACTCATTCTAATGAGCACCTGTGTCTCGTCTTCGACTTCGCCAAGTCAAGCGATCATGAGATCATCGCCACCGCTAAACGGTGAAGACTAAGACACAATGGTCTATCCGATGTTTCGATATCCTTGTCTCGAAACATCTACGACCACGAACCATTTCAGACTTATGCTACAGACGGTCAAACGTTTCTCCATGATCGAGATACTCATCTCGATACCCGTTTGACCTTGCATAAAGTCTCAGGACTTTACCTAAGTTGATATCTAATGTTAACTACATTACAATATAACTTAGATAAATTATTACCAAACAGCTTACTGTTATTTCGAACAAGATGTTTGTGCTATTCACACAGGAATAAATGGCCTTGAGGGTATCATATTCCTACATCTCCCACTTGCACTCAGGCCCATTTATCCCGGTATCTTATACCGGTTTTACACATAAGTTTTCCCGACTTCATGTGATAGAGCCTTCGTGAGTGGATCTGCTAAAACCGTCTACACTATAGACTTAAGGGGTTTTTTATGTTCATGTCAGACCAACCATTTGAATCTTATTTAAATAATTCATTTGGTCTGTCGGAATCCATAATATTTTATTTCCCTGGATCTTATCCAGTTCATCGTACCTTACGATAATAATTTTAAATTAGTTAATGGTCATTTTAAATGGCTCATAACTATTCTTGATAAAGTATCAAACCTTTTGATTACTTTGTCAAAATGTATGTTCCATCTCTTTGATGTCTCGCATGTAATTTACACGCTCCCACTGATCTTGAAAACTCTCTGGCTAATTCATACAAGTTGGCCCGTCTAAATCATATTTAGAAAAACGAACTTATAAGTGAATGCTCCAATTTTCTGGGTCAACTTAAGCGTTTTACATCGGCTTTGGTCTGAGTAGATCTGTACACTTCTGTTGGCGAAACCGGTTTCATCATAATCCGTTTTAAAGAAATTAGGATGAAAACTGTTCCCGTCCAACATTATTGTACTTCACTATTTTCTTTTCTGCACCAATCTTTCAACTTAAAGATTTACTTGCAGAAAGTGAGGAAACATTTTCCTTGGGCACGTAAACTAAATTCTCAAATTTATTTACGCACACGGACCTGCATCAAGTTTTAAATCGGAGTTACTACTCCGAATTTCATCCTAGAAGTTGACTAAGTCATCATCAGTTATGATGTCTAACTCGACAATCCGTCTCATGAGATTCGAGTAATAATACAACTTCCTTACGATTGATTTATTGAATATATTATTGATAATGTTCTCATAGAACTTTATCAAAACTTAGGCATTACTATCTGGGATTTAACCCATAGGGAGGACTTAACTCAGAGTCACTTACAATGGATCACACTAAATCTAATTAAGTGTGATTCATACCTTTTAACACACCGATGTGTTAACAGACTTGATCTGAGAGAAAATCAAATTTTCTTTTAATTACACAAGATTTTATTTAGCTAAGTATTTGACCATTCGATCTAATCGAATCAGTTTAAATACTTTAGTCATTTCGTTCTTTATTTTATCAGACTTGTGTTTCATCAAGAACACGTGTCTTAATAAAACATACGAATAACTTATTTTGGTTAATCTAGACTTGGGTACATCAGTATGTACTAGACTGAGTTCGACAACTCATTCTCCCACTGTCTCACAGATGGGTTTCGGCCATTGTATCTAAGAGGCTAAGACTCACAAGTGTCTGTAGACTTCATAATACGAGAGGTCAGACCCCTCTTTATGTGACTTGTGAAGCTTAATCTCTTGATACGGCCTAGTCTAATTTTACCATATAAGTTTGCTACTATCTTGTGTATTTATATATTAACATTTAATATATATGTATAGTTATTTACAAATTACTTAACACAAAACATTACTTCAGAAGCAATGCGACGACATTCGTCAAAATGTGTTAAACGTCTTTTGTATAACAATTTATTCTGAAATCGTGACATCAAAATATGTCACATTTTCATTTCCTCATACTTATGCCTCTTCTAATGATAAATTAAACTAACTTTCTCAATTAACTTTCCAGAGTGCCTTCTTCCTTTTCTAAATCACATTTAGATATCAACATAAATAAATAGCTATGCAAGCAACGTATGTATCCAAACGCTTGAGCTTTGCAATCTTGAGTGTAGCTCAAGAAGTTGCTTGTCTCAAGATCCGGTTGGGATACATAGTCTTGCACCGCTCATGCACTCGTATTCGACTCAAACGGTTTAATCGAATTCTCGAACTTTGCGGATCAAAATTGTTTGTCCATACAACCTTGAGGGTAGCTCGACAAGTTGTAGGGAGAAACATACTTTGAATGTCCTATATGTTCAAGCCGCCTCATATAGAGACGAGTGACATGTAGCTTTAATTTATTTATTGGACCCAGAACTTAATGAAATCATATTTCTTAAGTCTGTTCTTTAGAAGGTCATTTAATGTCAACGAGAATATAGTTTAATTATATCAGTTAGAATTTAACTCGATATTCAATTAATCAACTTATTGATCAATTAACTTATTAAAATATTATATTAATTGATTCTTTCGGTAAACATAGTCTTGCCCTAGTTTTAGCATATGTTCAATATTAAATATAGGTAGATTGGCTTTTATCTATCTATATCCTCCCACTATTTTTACGAACGTTTTAAAGCTTAATAACGAATGATTTAATCGAATTAAAATTAATGGGTAAGAGTTCCAATCACCTTGAGTCTAAACAACCTTGAGTGTAGCTCAACAAGTTGATTGACTCTGCGATCGGAAGATGACTCTTCATCGATCATATCGGATATGACTCTCTTAATCGGTTTTTGCCCCTAGCCATTCGTGATCATGAGTGTGCTCATCCAACTCACAATGTCTAGTCTAGTCGGACCCTTGTTTTCATGTCTAGCCTGACTTGCCCCTCAGCTCGGTGTATGCACGACACGTCGGTTTGGGTCAGGTCTTAGACTACATCTAGGCAGACCACATCCTTGACTAAACTTGCGCCGCCGCTCGGTGTATTCATGACAACGTCGGTTTGGGTCAAGTCAAGATGTCATCTTATGTATTTAAGAAGTTGGTTTCTACAAGGTTGCCCTGTCACAGCTTGAGTGTATCTCAACAACTGTAACACGGGCCCTATAGTTGCTAACCCCTAAAACAAGGAGGGGTACGGCTAATCTTGAAAAAGATCATTAACGTATTTGACTTAGATATAGTCCAGGGTGTCATACAATCGTGATTCGCGACATTGCGGTCCAGCGGAACTCAGCCAGGGAATTGACTAAGCCAGGATCACTACCCCTTGGACTAGCAAGGGTTGACCCAGAACTCTTAGCCAAGCACATTGACTGGATCATGGTCCATTGAATGAAGCTTGTCATTTTTGTATGTATGCCATAGACTAAACAGCTTTTATTAACAACTAATTAATCCTATCAACTAGTTGAATCCTTAAATTCAAAATTTTAGGATGTGTTTAATAACTTTTATTAAGTCCTTATCAACTATAAGGTTCACGTGCTACCCTAATCGTTATTAGGATTTTAATAAATTATTAACAACGCTAGAAAGCGAAGTCCTTTAATGAAAATTAATTATAACAATTAGAATTGAAAATTCATTTAAAGGACTACCCTAATCAGGAATTAGGTCTTAATATTGTTGTTAATGATTTATTAAAGCATAGCATGTCATTAAAATTCAAGTTAGTTTTTTCTTCCGCTGCTTTTGTTTTTCCTGTCTATGTTCCGTCCGACTTAGGACGGGACTAGAGTTTTTGTGCCCTAAGGGACCGCGTATTTCCCAACAGTGGTATCAGAGCTTGGGACGAGTTTTGAGAAAGGGGGGAGACCCATATTTATATAGGTGGCGGACTCTCCCCTTTTCTCAAAATCCGATGTGGGACTAAACAATGAGTTAATTTAAAATCAAGTTAGTTTGCACTTCACAAAGTGCAAACTTCCGTGAATTTTAACTCACTCACCGTTGAGCTTCAGGATTGATACAACCTATCAATACGACAAGCGTTCAAGGGTGAACGCATAGGAAAAAACTGTTCGTCAATCGGAGTTCGTTTGACCCTCCAATTGAGTGTCCAAAGATCAGCCTACGGCTAGTTTTTCGCAAAAACCAGCCGTCAAATCTGCCATCAAACCTAGGGTTCAGCACCCTAAGGTGGGGCCCAATCTGTGGGCCCCACAGCCTCTAACCCAGGCTGACTGGGCGCCTGCCAGACCTGGGCACGGGCGCCCAGGTCTAGCACGGGCGCCCAGGCGCCTGGCGGGCGCCTGGCGGGCGCCTGGCGGGTGCCCAAGGCGCCCGGCCCAGGGCGCCTGGGCGCCCAGGCGCCCAGGGCGCCTGGGCTCCCAGGCGCCCAGGCCCGCCTGGGCGCAGGCCCAGGCGCCCAGAGCCTGGGCCTGTGCCCAGGCCTGCCTGCCAGGGTTCCTGGCTCAGTCAGGTCTGGCCAGGCACCCAGGCCAGACTTGGTCTGGTCTGGGTCAGCCTGGTCTGACCCGGTCTGATCTGTTTGGCTGTTTTGGCTATAACTTTTGCGTTTGGCGTCCGTTTTGGACGCCGTTCGAACCTGGGTCTAGACCGGGACATTCCCGTCTTACCCGTAAACTTTTCCTTGCATTTATATTATTAAATATTGTATTAAACAATTTAATACACATTTAATCGCTTTTGCATCAAATGCAAAATAGTCCCTATCTAAGCTTAAACTACCATATTGCATCAAATGTAATTATCTCTTCTTTTGCATCAAATGCAAATATTCTCCCTAACTAATTTCTACCTATTACTAGACGAAGCGTTGCACTATGTGTGAGACCCTACAGCCTGACCCTTACAACAGGTTGGGCTCGAAGCCCTATACGGCAGTGACCACGAGCAGTGGTTGCAGTCCCTGCTTCAGGAATCATCATTATGTGGTTGACTCATTGACATGAGTATTGTCGGGACCACCTGACTGTTTCCGTGATGATTTCCGCAGTTATAGTCTCTTCGTCTAAATTGTGTCGTGTAGATCAAGTCTGGGGTACGGTCAAACTGTCAACCCCAATAACTTGACTCCGGTTAGTTTCTATCGATCTTTAGTCAATTAATGTTGGACTTCTTCCAACATACTCTGCGCAGAGTTTTTACTAAAGACCGAACTAACTCTACGACACTAACTCCCATTGACCGGGAGAGACGAATCCTCTCTTGATCATTTACTCGCCTCGTACGTTTCAAGTGACACCCAATCAAAAGACCTTTCGACAGGCCTTTCCTCGAAGCTAGGTCAGTTGATCTAAGTGGCACCGTTCACGCACAGGTTTGTCAAAAATGACCTCAAGTCAAAAGACCAACTATACTATTATCACTCAGAGTTATCACTGACAGATTGGTCAATATAACCATATGATAACTCTAGTGGATCATTCAGTGAACTCATTCTAATGAGCACCTGTGTCTCGTCTTCGACTTCGCCAAGTCAAGCGATCATGAGATCATCGCCACCGCTAAACGGTGAAGACTAAGACACAATGGTCTATCCGATGTTTCGATATCCTTGTCTCGAAACATCTACGACCACGAACCATTTTAGACTTATGCTATAGACGGTCAAACGTTTCTCCATGATCGAGATACTCATCTCGATACCCGTTTGACCTTGCATAAAGTCTCAGGACTTTACCTAAGTTGATATCTAATGTTAACTACATTACAATATAACTTAGATAAATTATTACCAAACAACTTACTGTTATTTCGAACAAGATGTTTGTGCTATTCACACAGGAATAAATGGCCTTGAGGGCATCATATTCCTACAATTTACAAGATAGCCTTTGATAAGAAATTTATCCCAAAATCTGTCACCGACTATCTGAGTTTGGTGCGTGAGATGAAAGTCCACAATGCTATTCAGATGGTTCTATCAGATAAGATTTTTTACAAGGCTGTAAAAAATGATACTTCAGAGGCGTTGTAGAAAAGGCTTGAATCTTTGTACCTGACTAAGTTACTCACATGCAGATTGTATCTATTACAGAAGTTTTCCATGCTCAAGATGAAAGAGGAGACATTATTACAGGATCATCTTGATCAACTGAATCAGTTGGTTTTGGATTTGCAAGCAGTGGAAGAGAATGTAAGTGATGATTACCAAGTAATTGCACTGCTTTGTTCTCTACATGAGGAGTACTCACACTTTGTCGAGACCATGACACAAGGGAAGGACAAAATCTCTTTGGATGATGTCGAGGCAGTTCTACGCTTGCATGAGCTTATAAAGAAGGTGTCGAGGGGCGACACAAGCACTAATGACCAGGATGTGGCTCTCTTGGCGGGGTCGTCAAGGTGGACGATCCAGATAAGGGTCCAGTTAGTAATGACCAGACATCCACTATTGTAGGAAGGTAAGACAGTGGAAGAACAAGAGCTCACTGTTGAAGGTCAAGGGTAAATTGCCTGCTCAGCCTGTAGCAGCTTTTGGAAGTGCAGGCATAGATGCTGATAATGGATAAATATTGGATGTATCTTCCTCAGAAGACAATCGGTCTTTATGGGTTCTTGATTCAGGGTGTGATTCCCATATGACTCTGTTCCGAGTCCTTTTGTGACATATACTCCTAGATATGGACCGGACGAATATATAGGGAATGGAGCTATGTCATGAGTGGTTGGGGTCACTACAGTTCGGTTCAAGATGCAGGATGGAGTCATTTAAACACTTACGGGTGTGTTAGGAATGTACCAGATTTGCAATAGAATTTGATTTTGCTTGGGGCCTTGACAGGTGTGGGATGTTATGTGGTGCTCAAGGGATAGAGACAACGGGTGTCCAGGGGAGGTCGTTTTGTGATGGCGGCGAGGAAGATTTGCAATCTTTATAGGCTTTAGGGTCAGACGATGTTGAGTTAAAAGTCTGGTGCACCAGAGAGCTCTAGTAGAGGAGCGTTTGAGACTCATATGGACGTCGTTACAGAGAAGCGAGGTCGTGTAACAGCCTATTTTCATTGTGCACGTCTTTTCCGCAACAAAGACAATTTTAAACGATTTCAAAGTTGAGTAAATGAATTTTTTCTATTTTTTTCGTCGCTCAAATATAAAAATGGACTTTGTATTCGTGATCCTAGCGACGATACGGACCCGTGGTATTATTTTCGTAATTTTTCGGAGTCGTTTCATCCCAGGGGCAAAATCGTAATTTCATATTTTTAATTATCTACGTTTTACTAATTACCGATTCACCATTACCAATTACATATCCTTAATTAAGTTTTAACCTTATTAAAATATGTACCTAACCTCCATAAGGATCACACCACTACCCGATTCATGCATCTATCCCCAGTCAAACTCTTACCAACGCCATTAATTACCCCTAATTAACATAATTGACTAATTTAATATTAAATAAATTTCTAAATCCTATTTAATCCCCTGTTAATTTCTTTTCCCTCAACTGAACGCATGCAAACACCCTCCCCCTCACTCGACCAAACCCATGCTTCCCCTTCACTCTTGTTCATCTCTCCCCCAAACCCAAACCCCCAGCTCTTCTCCCTTGTCGACGTCCATCCGACCACCCCGAGAGCATCCTCAGCTCTCGCCGCTGCCACCTCCATGCTCTTCCTCCACCGCTTCACAGCTGCCCCATCAGCCTCCACTGCCCTCCTCCACATCGAAGTCCCCACGAAGCCCCTCCAGCTCAAACGCAGATCGCACCGCCACCTCCTTCGCTATGGCTGGAGCCCACAACCACCACAACGCCACGCATCCTTTGAGCGAACACTGCCAACAGAGCCTCCTTCTGCACCCCAGCGCTGCCGTGACCCCTCCTCGTCGTCCCCTCTAGCAAACGACCCCGCCTTCCTCCCCTCTCCTCCGGTGAAGCACCACCGCAAAGACCCGAACCCAAGCAGCAACATCGGCCCGGCCACCGCTGCCATCTTCCTTGTGCTCACCAACATCGTACGCCCCCGCCTCCACCTCCACATCCCCTCGGAGCCCCTCATGTCGACAGACCCCATCACCACTCCCTCCTCTACCCACAGAGCTCCACCAAGCCCTCCGCCACATCACCGATCGATGAGCACCACCACACTCCCTCCAAGGCATCCCTGAGCTCGTCGGTGACCTAAGATCGCAGCTCAGCAATGAGCCGAGCTCGCTGCCCACCGCCTGCCACCACCGCGACCCATCCCTAGCACCGCCGGCGACGTCTACAGCGCCACCCAGTGTTGCCTGAGACCCCTCCGACTTCGTGTAAACATAGCAGCTCGAGCTGACCTCGACGAGTCACCGCCGTTGCCATGCGCCGCCGCCCACTCTGCCAGATCGTGGCACCACCGTCGCCGTATCCTCCTCCGCCTACTCCGCCTCCGCCCCAGCCCGTTGCCATGCCTCCACGTCGCCGGATATCCTCTTGCATGCACGCGTAAGTGGGTACGCGGGGAGAAATCTGAGGAAGACGTATAAACATTTTTTATACGTATATGTATTAGAAAAAATTATTTAGTGTACATATACATATACATATGTATATATACATATACATATACATATGTGTATATATATATATACATATGTATATGTATATGTATATGTATATGTATATGTATTAATAAGAGATAGATATGCTAAAATCAATAATAAATAATATAGGAACTGGAAAAATACACGGTAATGCCCAGAAAATCCGACACGACGAAATGGATCCGTTGGCCCTAGTTTCATTGCCAATAGGCAAGTACATCTCCCAAAATGATTTTTCAAAGTCAAAACTTACTAAAGTTAAATTCGCTATAAAATTCATATCATGAGAATTTCATGTACACCGACGTACGAGAAAAGTATATGTTGTAGTACTAGTTAATACGGTCGTTTTGACCCCTTATTGGAAGAATTTTGACGTACGGTTTGCCCTGAATAAATCGTCAAACAATTATGATAACTAATTCTTAATTTAGAAAATTAGTTTTTAATTGATTCTAAGCTTTCAAAAATTACTAAAAATACCTATGAGCCTTAGAAATATATTTTCTCCATATATAAAATTATTTTACTCCCATCTAGCCCACCTGAAAATATTTAGTATGTGTTTTGACGAGTTTTAAGCGATAATAAAAATACGAACACGATAAGAAAAATAGATAGAAAATAGTGTGGTCTTTTACCGATTATTTCTTGTGATTGCAGGTACATATTCTCGCACACAAGCACCCTCAAAAGCTTTAGCTATAGTCTCGACTTACTACGACGCTCAAACCAGTAAGTCACTCTAATTCTAGTTTTAGAAGTTATGCAGTTGTAATAGCATGAACTTAGGATTTTATAAATAGTCTCAGAACAACTATTGATCGAACGAAAGACTAGAGACCAAAGTAACTAGAGAAATAATCAACTACAGAGCGACTAATCACTTAAACCAACAATTTTTGTATTCCATGTTTGTTAGACTTGTCTTTATCCTCAAATTTCTTAGCATCCGCTTTGCTTTATTTTCTGGTTTTCAATAAGTAAGTCAATCTATGGTCCTGGTTTAACTATCATATTGGTAGAGATCTAAATAAATATGGAACTCTAAATAACATGAACTACTCTACTTTTTGTTAATATAATCGATGGAACATATGTGATTATTGGCGTTCTTAACAATGGTATCTCCTGGTGTCTAGGATCGTTTGCGTCAAAGTTTGGATCACCTTGCTTGCGGGTATAGTGACCTGCTTGGCCAAACCTGACTGGCAGTGTATGCATGAATCAATGTTAGAATTCCAATTATCATCTGTTCGCAACTATTGATTCTAAATACCTTCAAATAACTTTCATTAACCTTTCATCGCATGTAAACTCATATTCACCATGATAACTCTTGTTCACTATTGTCCATCATGTTCTGACACTTATCACTTGAAAACCATGCATGGACTTTGAATACACTTGTCGCACGATTGCTCACGTTTATATGGTCACATCACTTGCTGCATGACATTTATTACTCAGTGAATGCTAATGAATTATGGTATGGAATATCATGTGTGGACCATCTTCTGGATTATCTTGTGGAATGTCTCACGGAACATCCCGTAAGAAACATATGAATAAAACACATGACACATCACTGGGGTTTGGGGTAACTTATAGTTTGGGAGAGTGTGGGAGTGACTGGAGTTCATCTACATGCTACCTGCATCGTCAAACATAGATGCCTGTGTCGGCAAACCCCTACATGCTGCCTGAGTTGGCAAAACCTTACATGATGCCTGCATTGGCAAAACCTACTACTAACTGTGTGTCAGTTCCGTCTGGATAGAGCACACCCAGTCAAGAGATAAACTCAATGGTTGCATATCATACTCTCCAACTTGGGTCACGTAGATCAGTTACTACATTGCTTCCTGTTTGTTTTATTGTTGTTACTTCACATGCCTGCTTATCTTATTATTGTTGCTACATTAACTGCTTTATTACCATGTCATCGTTGTTGCTCTCATACTTTACTTATCGCACTTGCATATATGACTGATGTTCCTTTACTTTTC
>CM061131.1:138673769-138724744 GCA_030789695.1 Scilla litardierei
TATATCACTTCCCTTATCTTCTACGTCGAAAGGAGTCATTTCCCTCTTTGATGTAAAGACTTTGTCGGTTTCTATTTCAATGCCTCTTGTCACACAAGCACATTCCCTTGTGGTTTGTGTTTTGATTAGGGGTGGCAAAATGAGCCCGACCTGACCCGACCTAGAGACCAATACAGGTCAAGTAGGAAACGGGTTGACCCGACCCGACCCGGATAAAATCCGGGTCGGGTATGGGTTTGACATGTCAACCCGGATGACCCGAATTTGACCCGGTTTACTTTCTCTCTCTATATAAAAATTTATATAATAACTTCAATACACAGTTGCAATGAGAGTTGTGCTTACACGATTTGAATTGTTGTCCTCTTCTTTAAGAGGTCTTGGATTCAATTCCCTCTACATACAACTTTTTTGTTAATTTTATTACTTTTGTTAATAAAATGGTAACATTACACTACTAGAAAACGGACCTAAAAGGACGGATTAAATTTCCGTCCTGTAGCCGTCCTTTAATCTTTTTTTACAATAGGATGGAAATAGGACGGAAATAAGACATCATTTTTAAAAAGGACGGATATAGGATGGAATGCTCATTATTTTCTTTTTACTTTTTTAAAATGAAAAACAACAAATTTGGGATACAGTAAAGGACGGATATAAGACGGTTAAAGAACGGACTAATATTTTTTTAAATTATTATTTATTTAAAATATTTTTAAAAATTATTCTAGCATAAAGGACGGTCATAGGACGGACCATTATTAATTCTTATTTCTTATTTATATAAAATAAAAAATAATTTTTATTATACACCTAAAAGGACGGAAAGCGGACGAATATAGGACGGATTTCTTAATCAAAAAAGATTAAGTGGTCCGTCCTAAATCCGTCCCTTATGTAAATTATAAACGGAAGATTAAGCGGACGAATATAGGACGGATATTTGCCGTCCTTTTTGCTCTATTTTCATGTAGTGTTAATTATACTTTCTTGCTGTCATCAGTACGGTTTAAGCGACGAGCTACTAGAAATTATGCAATACTTAATAAATTATCGTTGGCTCTTAATAAATAACTGGATATCAAAAAAGGGACAGTAGTGTATAAGTCAAATCTTAACCCGACGGGTTAACCCGAACCCGACCCAGAAATTTTCCGGGTCACCAGAACCTGACCCGGATTCAATCCGGGTCGGGTTAGGGTTTACCCCTATCCGGGTCGGGTCAAATCTGACCCGACCCGAACCCGAACCCGAACCCACCCGACCCGTTTGCCACCCTTAGTTTTGATCGGGTAATTTGATGACATATGGGTCCAGCTTAGGGTACAAGCGGATAGCTAAAAAGGATAAATACACCTCCAATACTATGGTCACTATGTTACTAGACATCCTTAAATTATGATATTAGCAAAAATTACCCTTAAAAAGTAAGAGACGCGTACATGCTTTATTGGCATAGATGTCATAACAACTACTGTCCAAATTTAGTTTATTCTAATATCATAGTTCAATGGTATTTATTGACAAATTGGTCATAATGTTGCAGTTTATGCTTCAAACTCAAACCTGAACTTTATACAGCCACCAAACCTTTGTTAATATAAGACCAAACGTCTGGTTCTGTCGCTCTAAGAGGTGCGTATTAGAATACCAGGCATCTAATGTTGGATTATCAGATGTCTGGCTGGAGAACCAGACGCTTGGCCAACTGCCTTCAGCCGTATGAAGGCATGGAAGAAAAACTGAGCAGCTCTCGGGAAACTGTAGCAATATTTTCCAGACAACTTGCAATCATGGATCAGATGTTTGATTGCTTGATGACATGGTTCTCTCTTATGGCACCAGACGTCTGGCCGCTTGGTGACACACGTCTGATGGCTATGATTATAGCTGGACTGATTTTAATCTTGGCCGTTCGATTTAAGTCAAATTGAACGGTCAGCATACGAGATCATCCCTAACACTATATATTTAAGGCTTTTATAAGCCCTAGAAGCCATATGCTGATGATTTGAGAGGTTTGCTAGAAGAAGAAAGAGGAAGAAGAGATCGGCTTGAGCTCTTGGAGGTGAGGTAGTCTTCTCTTAGGGTTTCTGATTGAGTTTTCACCATTGCTTGTATGCTTGAAATTCTGTAATTGCTAGAGTGCTAGTATTATTTCATAAAGTTAGCTACATATTGTTTGGAGACGATTTGGAAGCAGGTGTAATCTCTTTCTATAAACATCTCCGATCTAGTGGATGTTGAGGGAAGTATGTCCGCAGTTTATTTGTATTTGATGCAAATGGATTTTAATATTAAATAGGAATTATTTACGTTGCATATGATGCGTACATAAAAGGAAATAAATCAATTAATATGTCACAAAGATGTTTGTGAGCATATAAATGCATAGAAATAAAGAGAGGAGTTTTCCACGAAAGTCGAGCAGAAAACCGCGCTCAAATCGGAGACAAAACGGGCTCTAAAATGATATTTAAAAGTGGGTGTTAAATATCATTCAAAATAATGTTTAAAAGTTTTTTAAAAC
The DNA here is from genome assembly GCA_030789695.1 of Scilla litardierei. NCBI lineage: Eukaryota > Viridiplantae > Streptophyta > Magnoliopsida > Asparagales > Asparagaceae > Scilla > Scilla litardierei. Next base: position 138,676,300 of record CM061131.1, read on the forward strand.
ATTAAAGTTTTTTTAATTTAAAAAATGCTAAGAAATAGCCCAGCCATGCGATGGGCCTTGCTCGGCGGGCTTGTGCCATCGCCTTGGGTACTGGACATGCCAGTGCGCATTCCCAGAAGGGTAGCTGTGCATGTGGGGCCCCACGGTGGGCCCCACGATGATGTGTTTCGAACCTTATGTTACATTTTTTTGGCGGCTGGAATTTTCAGCGAAAAATAGTTTTTTGATAAACTTTGTGACGACGTTTGAGGGGTCAAACGGAGTTGGAATTGAGCCCCGTTTGTTTCTATGCATTCACTGTTTAGTGCTCTTCGATTTGATATATTATATCACTTCTAAAGATCAACGGCGAGGGAGGAAAAATTCGCTAAAGATTGGTCTTTGTGAAAGGTAAAATTTAGTTGAATTTTTTCCTCATGCCTTTAGTCCCACATCGGATATGATAAGAAGGAGAGGGGTCAGCCGCATATATAAATAGGGGCCAATCCCCCTCCTTGAAACATGCACCAAGCTCCAGATCTGTGTAGCTCCATTAAACGTGAGCAAGCTCGGATCTAAGATTAAATTAATATCCATCTTTTTCCTAATTCTTCCTTGCTCCTGATCGGGCTCTAGCAAAGCTACAAAGGAGTTCGGATCAAATCCGAAGTCTTGACGGAGGATCCACTCAAGGTGAAACTTTCTTTGGTGCGTGATTGGCTCGGTGACAAGGGTGTTGCTCGCCTCAGGACGCGATTTAGCTTGGGATGCGGTTCAGATCGAGACGCAGTTTGGCTTGGAAGAAGTGGCTCGGGGCATCGCTTCGGAGTTAAAGAAATGTTGCTGAAAATGCGCTTCGTATTCTGCAGAAACGAAGTGAAAGGTATGTAGTTTAATTTACATGCGTTTATAATTGCAATAGTTAGATACATATATCCTTAGGGGTTGGTCGGACCCAACCCCTGGATAATAGAGATTCTGTTTAGGGTTATTTCTTTAGGGATTTCTTGAAAATGTTTTAAGATGTTTTTCCGCTGCATATTTGATTTCGCCGTCCATCCGACTTAGGCCGGACGTCGATTTTACAGCCATAAGGACCTAGAAAATCCTACAGTGGTATCAGAGCCAATCCACATTGATATATGGTTTTGCAATTATAAAGTGCATAAGGTGTAGCATGTTTCTCTATCAGAAGGAGGTTTTTAATTAACTTATTTAATTGTCGTTCCATGTGACGTTTTAATTTTCAAAAAAAATTGGCTTTGAAAATTAGATCTATTTTTTAAAATCATGTGATAATTTTAAAAATCTAGATCTTGATAATTATATGATAATTATTAATGTAACTTAAATTTATGAGATAATTCTTAAGTTGCATGTTTAGCTAAATTTTATGAGATAATTTTAGTTGATCTGTTATCATGCTAAAATGTTTAGTTGATATTTTTAATGGTTATATTATTTCTTGTTGATTATGTGATAATTCAAGAAAAACTTTTAGGATATCTAGCTATTAAAATCTTTAAGAAAATTATAAGATAATTTTTGGTAGACATGTTATGATTTAAAATTGTCGCAACAAATTAAAATACTAATATATAATTAGGGTAGACCTATCAAATTATTATTATTTTAATTGTTCTAATAATAATTTTAAAATAGGCTATGATTTAAATTGTTGCAACTTGAATTTTAAATCCCTAATACGTGACTAGGATAGCACCCTAAAATCCTTATAGTTGATAAGGACATTAATAAAAGTTATTAACCAATCCTAATAATTTCTAATTTTAGGATTCAACTAGTTGATAGGATTAACTGGTTTTAATGAAGCCATTTCAAGTCGATGTCACACATATGAATAATTAGTATCCTTCATGGATCATGATCCGGTCTAGCATTTTGACTAGTGTTGTGGATCACCCTAGCTCGACTGGGGATAATGATCCTGGCCTAGTCAAATCCCTGGCCATGTTCCATTGTACCACAAGGATGCGAATTGTTATTATGTGAAACCATCGATCATATCTAGTCAATTACATCTAAAATCTTCTTCAAGATTAGCCATATTCCTCCTTGTTTGTAGAGGTTGGTAAATATAGGTTCTATGTTACAGTTGTTGAGCACACTTAAGTTATGGTATAACTACCTTATAGAAACCCACTTCTTATTACATGAGATGTAGTCTAGACTTAACATAAACCGTTGCATCGTGCCCATACACCTAGCACCGGCGTAAGTTAGGCTAGACACAAAAACACTGGTCCGACTGGACTATTCATTGTGATTTGGATGAGCACACATATGATCATAAGTGATGGGGGTAAAAACCGATAATGGAATCATATATGATATGATTGATGAAGAGTCATCTACCAATCGCAGAGTCAAGCAATTTGTTGAGCACACTCAAGGTGGTGAAACTCAAGGTGGTTGGATACTTTTCCTACTAATTTTAACTAATTAAATCGTTCATCATTATGGCTAAAAATGATCGCCAAAATAGTGGAAGGATATAGTTAGATAAAATCCATTCTATCTATAGTTAAAATGGAACTTATGCTAACCTAGGGTGGTTCTATGTTTACTGGATGGAATCTAAACCATAATATCCTAAGAGAATATGCTAAATGGTTAAGAAGATTGATTAAATGAATATCAACTCAAATTCTATTTGATAGAGTAAACTATATTCTCACTGACATTAAAGTGTCCTTCTTAACACTGGCTCAAGGACAATGACTTCCTTGAATCCATTGATCCAACACAATTAAATCCGCAAGGTGTGAAACTTCGTGCAAACTTTTTGGCTCGAAGATGAATGTATGAGCGGTACATATATCCCAACCAGATTTTGAGACGAGCAACTTGTTGAGCACACTCAAGGTTGTAAATCTCAAGCGTTTGATACATGAGATGCTTGTACAGCTATTATTTGTGTTGGGACACGTTATATCTAAATGAGATTTAGAAAAGAAGAAGGCATTTAGGAAAATCAATTGAGAAAGAAAGTTTTATCTATCATTAGTAAAAGCAAAAGTTGGAGGAACTGAAAATGTGACATATTTGATGTCACAGTTTCAGGATAATCATTATACAAAAAAGGAATAGATAGTCTTACGTGTTGGAAAAAGGTGCAATTGTTGTTTCTTGGACCATAGATGACGTCTAACACTTTTTGGTAAATGTCGTCACCTTGCTTCTGAAGCAATGAGTAATTTGCATGACGATATTGTATTAGGTGGTACTACATGAATGCACAAGTTATAGAAAACTTATCTATGGCAAAATAGACTAGGCTGTACCAAAGAGAACAGACTTGACAAGTCACATAAAGAGAGAGCTTTTGACCTCTCGTATTATGAGTCGAAAGACACTTGTAAGTCTTGCTCAAAGGTATGTTGGCCAAAATCATTCTGTAAGATAGTGCAAGAATGAGTTGGAAAACTCATGGTCTCGTACATACGAATGTATCAAGACCCAAGTCTAAATTTGCCTGCTCGCATTTCTTCTGTGGTCTGGTTCCCAGGGCATACCCCCAAGTTCTCCCTCACCTTTCTTCGGGCCCTCTCCGATCGGCTCCCTACCTCCCACCAGCTTGCTAGGCGAGGGATCCGATCTCAGTCTGCTTGTGTCCTCTGCGGGTCGTACCCTGAATCTAGTTGCCACATCTTCTTCCGTTGCGACTTCAGTGCCTTCGTCTGGGCTGCTTGCGAACTCTGTCTTGGTCTTCCCTCCAGCTCCAAATCCATCACCGTCGACGCACACTTGTTGAGGCCCCGGTTTGGAGCTAAAGGGAAGACCACCCCCAGGGCCAAGCTTTCCTTGCTGGTTTTCTCTGCAGCTGTGTGGCATATTTGGAAGGAGCGGAATAATCGCACCTTCCGCTCACTCCAGAGCCCTGTGACTGCCCTCCTGGCCAGGATCTTTTCTGATGTCTCTGATGCCATGTCGGGTTTTGACCTGAGTGATGTAGATTCTGAGGATCTTTGTTTTTTTGAGAACTCGGGTCTTTCCTAGGCTGGGTTTTTTTCACCGCCCCAGTATAGGTTCCCTTCTTTGTTTTCATCTTGGCGTTGACTGGTAGTTTGTGTGTGGGGTGACTGCTTCCCAGCCTCTCCTCCACCAGCTCTGCTTGTTGGTCGCTGCCTTGATATTGTCCTGTCTATATATATACACACACTCACTTACTTTTCAAAAAAGACTAAATTTGCCTAGATGTGACATTCTTATTTTATTATGACATGTGTTCTTGATGAAACACAAGTTTGATAAAATAGAGAACACAATGACAAAAGTATTTGAATTACTTCGATTAGATCGAAGAGGAGAATACTTAGCTGTTTAATGTTGGATATTGGACTCCCCGGATTTGGTTTTGGATGATGAACAAACATAAATATATTGTGAACTAACAATTTGTGAGCACAGTTATGGAGATCGTCGCCAAATTCACTTGAACATCCAAAGCGACGTCTCGAGACTTCTCAAAGCATGTGATCGTATGCCTAAAGCTTCGTTGAAGCTTTTGGACCATTTTAGAAGTCATGAAGATTCGATTGAAGCTTTTGAAGACGGTATCGTCAAGTTTTATTTATAGTCTTTTAAGATTCTTTCGTAGAATGTTAAGCCTTGAGTAGATCTTATGTTTTAATCTTCATAACGCTCCTATCTTAGACATAGGATCTTAGTAGAAGTCCATACTAACTTTCCCGAAGCATCGCGCTTCGTTTCACGACTTCTTGTGCATGTTAGTTGGTTCAAGAAGAAGAACCAACCGACTAGATGGTGATCTAGTCGGCTGGCAATCCTTCTTGGACCGACTAGTTTGCTTTATCAATTCATAGCTCTTTACTGTTTACAGTTAGTCGGTCTACGTTGACTCACCGACCGACTAGTTTGTGAACTAGTCGGTCAGTGATGCTTCTTAGACCGACTAGTTGAGCTTTCCCTGTACATGCCTATTTGAGCCTGAGCTACTGTTTATAATTAGTCGGTCTGTGTTCATTGATCGACTGACTAGTTGATGAACTAGTCGGTCAACTTTCCTTCTTGGACCGACTAGTTTAGTTTTCATGTACATGCAAATTTTCACCTAACTTACTGTTTATCGTTAGTCGGTCTATGCACATTTAGCGACCGAATAGTTGATGAACTAGTCGGTCAACATTTGTTCTTGGACCGACTAAATCAATTTGTGCTCAGACTTCAGTTTTATCTCTTAGTCGGTCTCAGTTGAGTAACCGACCGACTAGTTGTGAAACTAGTCGGTCAGCTACTCTTCGTGGACCGACTAGTTTCTTTTGTCTGAACTTCGACCTATTCCTTGTTCTAACCATTAGTCGGTCTACGTTGATTGACCGACCGACTAGTTGATAAACTAGTCGGTCAGTGGTTGTTCTTTGACCGACTAGTTGCGATCAGAATAGAGCCGTTAAAGCTTTAATTGAAACAGTTTTCTCTCTCTCTTTCCTCTAACCTATATATACTTGTTGAGCTGCATTCATTGCACTCAAGGCTGATTATTGGAGAATTTTAGAGATCAAAGAGAAAGCTATCATCTCATTTAAAGCTCATTCATTTCCCTCTCAAGAATCTCTTCCTCATTCATTTCAAAAGAGAGATTCATTGATTGAGAGCCTTCCAAGCCAAGTGCTTGATCCTAGGTCACCAACAACCCCATAGCTCTCCATCGCTGATCTACATCTTGGAGCTAGGGTTTGGTGCCTTCTTCTTCCTCAAAATCATTCTTGCCCTAATTCGTAAGTATACTCAAGGCATAGGTATTTTGTGGTAAGCTATTCTATTTCATTTACTTTCATTTTGTAAGTGTTTAACTCTCGGTTGTGAGAGTTGTGTTTGTGATCCTGGGTTGTGGGAGTCACAAATTACTTTGTGTATGATTTGACTTGGTGAAGGTTCTTCACAAGTATTTCATAGCGGAAATCTTGAGTTAGGGTTTCTAACTCAAGTAACCGGAGGGGATCCGGGTGTTTGGGACGTAGGATCACCGGGGACAAGTCGGGGAGACTTGGGTGGATCCGAACCCAGTAAAATCGTTTGTTTGCGATTGTTTATTTGTTGTCGATTATTTACTATTCTGCATTTTCGTATTAATTGGTAGAGTTTGCACGGTAATTAGGAATTAGCCTCTTAATTATTTTAAAGTACTATTCACCCCCCCTCTAGTACTTGTGCAGTAGCTTAGAAGGGCATTACATTTGGTATCGGAGCCAAGTCTAAAGCTATGTCTGCCAACGACAACAAGACCGTTCGTCCACCTTCCGACTATAGCACCTTCATAATCGTGAAGGAGCTTCTTCGGTAATGGAAGGACATTCTTCAACGAGGCCTCCATTCTTCAACGGTACCCACTACGTGTACTGGAAATGCCGGATGGAAACTTTCCTCCGGAGTGCTTCACTATGGAGGACCACAATGAAGGAGTATGTCGAGCCCGTCGAAGAAGATTTCGAGAAATGGACAACCGCGGAGGTCGCCGCGGAGGTAAGCAATGCCAAGGCAATGAACGCCTTGCAATGCGCATTGGAGCCCGAGGACTTCAATAAGATATGCACATGTAAGAGTGCATATCAAATTTGGAACTCCCTCCTCATCTTACATGAAGGGACGAGTAGGGTAAGAGACTCTAAACTCGTTGTAGTTAATAAAGATCACGAGATGTTTCATATGCTACAGGGTGAGAAGATGAAGGAGTATTATGCTCGCTTCATCGACATCATAAACGAGTTAGAGGCTCTCGGCAAAACCTACACCCAAAAGGAGAAATGTTCGAAGCTTATCAAAGGACTTCCTTCTAGTTGGGAAAAGCGTACCTTCGCCATCGAGGAAGGTAACGATATGAACAAGTATACCATAGTTCAATTAATGGGTACTTTAATGTCATACGAGGTACGCAAGGATAGCAAGGTGAAGTTACAAGAAAAGATGAAGTCCTACTTGAACCAAGACGTGCCTAAGAAAAAGGCGATTGCGTTCAAGGCGGCTCCATCCACCTCTACCGATGACGAGGACTCGGAAGACGAAATGGACATGGAATCCATTGCCCTTATGGCAAAGAAGTTCAATCGCTTCTTCCGAAAAGGTAACTTCAAAGGCAAATCTAAATTTACTTCTACTAACGCCTCTCCTCCTTTGTGCTTTAAATGCAATAAGCCAGGACACATCAAAGCGGATTGTCCACAAAACAAGCAAAAGGAAAAGTGGAAGGCGCCAAAGTACGACAAGTCCAAGAAGTACAAGAAAGGGAACAAAAAGGGGCTTGTCGGGACATTCACCGACTCTGATGATTCCTCAAGCGGAGAGTCGGATGATGAGCAAGTGGAGCAAGCACACATGTGCTTCATGGCTAGAGAGGAGCAAGAAAAAGATGCCTCCTCCGATGATAGCGACAACGAAGGCGATGAGGTAACAATGGATGACCTTAGGAATGCTAATTCTCAATTGTGGTCTAAGTATACTAAATTAGTAAATAGGTATACTAAAGTAAAAGATGACTTAGCTAGCATTCAAACCTCGCCTAAAACTATCATCACCAACAACGACACCGTTGTTGAAGGGTTGAAGAATGAGATTGTTAATCTCACGACTCAACTTGAACATGTTAGCATTGAGGACCGGAGGAACACAAGATAGCGGATTTGACTTCTCAAAACTCGACTTTGAGTATTAAGAATGAGAGTCTTAAATCTCGTGTTTATGTGCTCACATCGCAAGTATCCACTTTGGATGCTTCTATGCGTTTTCTCACCGAGAAATATGAGAACACATTAGGCCGAATTAATAAATTCAATAAGGGTAAGGACCATTTGGATAAAATCCTAAGTGACTTACTTCCGGCCAATCACCACATTGGCTTGGGGTATATGATGGAAAGTTCATCCAAATCAGTCACTACTTTTGTTAGGCCAACTTCCGGTGACTCAACGAGTGGTAGCAAACACTCTATTGGTAGTTCATCTACCAATGGTGCTTGCACCTCGTCCACACCCTCTTTCGAAAAGAAACCCACTTTGGGTGGACCTCCAAAGAAGGGCCATGCCTACATGTACACCAATACTATGCCACGTAGGAACACACGTCCTACTCCACCGGCTCACACATATGATGATTTCTATGCTACACGTTCACGACCACGTGCACACAATGTGAGACACCCTCATGCACGTGTTCCTCCACATGCACATGTACACCCACATCATCGTACGAATAATAATCCACATGCACCATTTCATCATGTTTCTTATGCCTATCCACGTCATGCATCACGTAGAAACCAACAACGCATGCATGCACCCAATAGGATGAGGGCTCCCAAAATATTCACAATTTGGAGCCCAAAGGACACAAGCATGGATGAAAAACAAGTTTACATGAATGCTTATTTTTCGGATATTATGCATAGTAGTAATTATGTGGGGAAGTCTAAGTCCAATTGGACTTGGCTTCCAAAGGTCTAATCTTTTGGACCCAATGACCTTGGGTACCATGATATGAAATTTTCTATCTTTAGGTACTCAAGGAAAAGAAAAAGAAACGGAGCAACAAATTTAAATTTAGCTCCAAAGGAAATTGGATACTCGATAGCGGGTGTTCAAAACACATGACGGGTGACGCTCAATTGCTCTCCGGAGTGATGCCCATTGCTAATGGAAACCGCGTTGTCTTTGGAGACAACGAGAGCGGAACCATCATAGGTGTTGGTAAAGTGGGTAATCCTTCTAAACCCCTTATATGTGATGTTTACCTTGTTAAAGGATTAAACCACAATCTCATTTCAACAAGTCAACTTTGTGACAAAGGTTACAAAGTTAGCTTTGCGAAAGGAATGTGCCATATTTTAAGAAAAGATAATAATGAATTATTGTTTTTTGGCACACGCCATAAGGATATATACATCCTAGATCTTCCAAGATCACATGAACAATGTCTCATTGCCAACACAAGTGAACAACACTTATGGCATCGACGTTTTGGTCATGTGAACTTTGGAACACTATTTAAGCTTTCCAAGTTAAACTCTATTAGAGGCTTCCCTAAGCTAATCTTTCAAAAGAAAAGCTTTTGTGACTCGTGTCAACGAGGCAAGCTTCCAAAATCGTCGTTTAAACCTAAGAAAAGCATTTCGTCTAAGCGGCCACTAGAGCTATTACATCTAGATTTATTTGGGCCAACTAGAGTTGCTTCATTAGGAAATGCACGATATGGACTTGTCATCGTTGATGACTTTTCTAGGTTTACTTGGGTATTTTCATTACGTAATAAAAATGAAGCTTTTGAATACTTCACAATTTTTGTTAAGAAAGTACAAAATCTCTTAGGAACCACCATTGTCACTATTCGTAATGATCATGGAGGTGAATTTGAGAATGAGTCTTTTGAGACATTTTGTGATGAAGTTGGTATTACACACACCTTTTCATTCCCTCGCGCACCTCCTCAAAATGGTGTTGTTGAGAGAAAGAATAGGACGCTAGTGGAGTGTGCTCGCACTATGCTTGATGATAGCCAACTTGGCCATCAATTTTGGGCGGAAGCGGTACACACCGCTTGCTATGTGTTTAATAGAATACTTTTGAGGCCCGGTACTAAACAAACTTGTTATGAATTGTTGTTTGGTAGGTTGCCTCAAGTTAAACATTTTCGTGTTTTTGGTTTAAAATGTTTTGTTAAGAACACGTATGGTAGTTTGGACAAATTCGATCCAAGATCCGATGATGGGATTTTTGTTGGGTATTCCTCACGTAGCAAAGCCTACCGGATATACAACAAACGAACCTCAACGATCGAGGAATCACTTCATGTTTCATTTAATGAAGGATTTGTTCCAACGAGAATTACTAATGATGATTACTCTATGGATGTCTTATGTGATTCAATTGGTAATTCTAACTCTATTAATTCTATTGATTCTATTGATACTAACCCGACTAATGAAGTTGTTGAGAATGTTCCTAGTGATCAAGGAATTCCCAAACGGCTTCTTACCGTTCGTGACCATCCTCATGAGCAAGTCATTGGCAATATCCATGATAGTGTCAAGACGAGATCTCAAGTCAACCACTTCGCTCATTGTGCCTTTGCCTCCTCGATAGAGCCAAAGAATGTTAATGAAGCTTGTGAAGATAGCGCTTGGATCTTAGCCATGGAGGAGGAACTCATTCAATTCGAGAGGAATGAGGTTTGGGAGCTTGTTCCATTGCCATCGAAGAACCACACCGTCATAGGGACAAAGTGGATCTTCAAGAACAAGACCGACGAAAACCAAGTCGTCGTCCGGAACAAAGCTCGGTTAGTACCTCAAGGCTATCAGCAAGAGGAATGTATCGATTTCGAAGAATCCTTTGCTCCGGTAGCTAGATTAGAATCAATTAGATTACTATTATCTTTTGCATGCCATAAAGATTTTAAATTATTTCAAATGGATGTAAAAAGTGCGTTTTTAAACGGAGATGTTGTTGAGGAAGTTTATGTTTCTCAACCTCCGGGTTTTATAAATGAAAAATTTCTAAATCATGTTTTTAAACTTAAGAAAGCTCTTTACAGTTTGAGACAAGCTCCTCGAGCTTGGTATGACCGTCTAAAGAATTTTCTTTTGGATTTAGGTTTTAAAATGGGAGAAGTTGATTCCACATTATTTGTTAAGTATTCGAATAATGATATAATTTTAGTTCAAATTTATGTTGATGATATCATTTTCGGTGCTACTAACTTTGCTCTTTGCGAAGAGTTTTCTAATGTGATGAAGGATCAATTTGAGATGAGCCACATGGGTGAGCTCAAATATTTCTTAGGTCTCCAAATTCGCCAAATGAACGATGCAATCTTCATCCACCAAACGAAGTATACGGTGGAGTTGCTTAAGCGATTTGAAATGGAGAATGCCTCCGGGAAAAAGACTCCAATGAGCACGACTACACATCTTGATAAAGATGCGGGCGGAAAAGATGTAGACATTCGTCTATATCGAGGTATGATAGGTAGTTTACTTTACCTTACCGCAAGTAGGCCCGATATTATGTTTGCCGTATGTGTGTGTGCTCGTTATCAGTCTCAACCTAAGGAGTCTCACTTAGTAGCGGTAAAGCGTATTTTTCGTTATTTAAGTTATACACTTGATTTTGGATTACTTTATCCAAAATCTAGCACGTATGAGTTAATCTCATATAGTGACGCAGATTATGCGGGATGCAAATCCGACAGGAAAAGTACTAGTGGCACTTGCCATTTTATAGGAAATTCTCTTGTCTCTTGGTTTTCCAAGAAGCAGAATTCCGTATCACTTTCAACCACCGAGGCGGAATATATTGCCGCCGGTACCCGCGTGTGCTCAAGTTCTTTGGATGAGACACACACTTAAAGACTTTGGTATAAACTGTGATACTTGCCCTATCATGGTTGACAACTAAAGTGCAATATGTCTTTCCAAGAACCCGGTACACCATTCCCATTCGAAACACATAGATGTCCGACACCATTTCTTAGATGATCATGTTGCTAAAAAGGACATCATATTAGTGTACGTTGAAACCCAGAAGCAAATCGCCGATATTTTCACGAAACCCCTAAAGGAGGACTCCTTTGTGCGGTTGCGTCGAGAATTGGGGATTATGGGTGAATCCGAGATTTATGATTCATATGTTTTCAATAATCTTGCATGCTATTCAATTCTTTATATTTGCTCATGCTAGATTAATTGAACTTTTCTGGATTGTTTTGTTGAATTTTCGGAATTTTCGCTCGATTTGTGCGTAATCGTCAGATTTCAGATTTTCGATGTTTAATGGGGTAGTATAAAGATTAATGAGAGTATTTTGATGTTTCGTCGAAGTGTGATTAGGAGAGAAATCAAATTTCAAATTTTTTCAATTTTTGGACTCTCTTAGTCGGTCCAAGTTCATTGGCCGACCGACTAGATTCAGTTCTAGTCGGTCAGTGAATGAGCTTAGACCGACTAAATCTTGTCAGGAAATTTGCTTTCAGTTACTGTTTACAACTAGTCGGTTCAAGCTCATTGACCGACCGACTAGATCGTGATCTAGTCGGTCAGTGCTTGAACTGTGACCGACTAGTTGTGACGGGGACTGTTTTGTCTTTTCGAATTCCAGTCGATTTAACTCAGCCCCCGACCGACTATTCTCATTTCTAGTCGGTTCTCTCCCCTCTCTCAGCCAAATTTCCGCCGAGCCCGTTCATCTCCTCCGTCGTGTCCGGCCTATTTCCGGCCATCTCCTCCGTCACCGACCGTCGACCTCTCCTCCTAGGTGATCCTCTCTCCTCTCCTAGCTTCCTAGGGTTAGGGTTAGCTCTATAGGGTTAGATTCTCACGGCTAGGATTTCATTTTCGATTTCTAGGGTTTGTGTCTAGGGTTATCTCGTTTGATTGCGACGTGTCATGCCGCGCTTATGGCTCGTACACGTATTCCAATCACTCCCTCTGGCCCTTCGCCTATGACTGTCAATTCGCCACCCTCGGACCCCCCGCAACCTACACGAACCCCTCCGAAACGCCGTTCGAAAACCACCCAACCCTCTTCGTCTTCGCCTCCTCTTAAGAGTAAGAGGACGGCGACTTCGAAACCCCGTGCCCAATCTCAGCCCATGCCTAAGCCAGTGACTTTTCATGCTCCCACTCCACCCGGTGGTTCGGATTTCGACACCGAGTACATTCCCAAGACCGAGACTCGTAGGGAACCCTCACCTCCTCCTAGGCAGCCTGAGTCTAGCTCTCGACCCAGTACCCGTCAGCCTAAGGGAAAGGCTCCGATGCCGGTTGGCGGTGTAGATATTTCGTTGTGTCACGACGAACCTATGTGTCTCGCGGCTTACAACCGTATCGAACACTGCCCGCTGCTTCTGGAGCATTTCGTTCAGTTTAGTGACTTCCTTGGCCTCGTAGATCTTCTTTCGTCGTCCGGTCTTCTCGATTACCTTCGATATGACCCGAAGGCGAACCCACACCCTTACCCTCGCCTCGTGAAGCTCTTCTATGCCAATAGGATTCGGGGTCAGTACGACGCGTTCCACTCGATTGAGACGACTGTTTTGGGGACTCCGATAGTCCTCACAGCAGAAATCTTAGGAGAGGTTTTGGGTATCTCCTCGTCTGGCCTTCTACCGTCTGACATTTCTGTTGATGACATATCCTCACTTGATCAGGTCGTTCTTTCTCAGATTTTCCATGAGACTCCTCCCGCCATGATTGGCGTTCCCTCCAAGTCCTTCAAGCCTATTGCTTGGGTCCTGAATTTGATTCTGAAGTCGTGCTTGCTTCCCAAGTACGGCTCCTCCTCTTTGCCGTCCCAGCCATTCTTGAAGCTTATTTATGCCATCTTCATAGGGAGCTCGATTAACCGGGCTCGGATTATACTCGATAAGATGGATTCTTTCGAGTGTATCCGCAAGTCCACGAAGTCGGCTCATATCCCATTCCCGTGCTTGTTGACCCTTGTTTCGCCACTTCCGTGTCACACTTCCTCCTGACGATGAGCGTCTACTTGGTCCTCCCCTGAACGCGACGGCCGTCAAGAAGTCTCTTGCGGCGCTCCGTCACGTTCAGAGGACGACACCTTCAGCGTCAGCCTCTGCTTCTACCTCAGCTGCTCCCTCTTCCACGCTTGCCGAGCTCGTTCGTGCTGTACGACATTTGGAGTCTCGTCAGGCTCGTTCTGAGGAGATTCTCTGCCGTATCGCTCGTCACCTTGATATTGAGATCCCTCCGTCATTTTCTGACGAGGAGGAGTTGGATGAGGAGGATATTGAGGAGCTTGTGCGTGTTTCTACTCGTGCCCCCGAGGGCACTTCTGGTGATGCTGCTGCTGCTTCGTCTGCTGGTGCCCCCGAGAGCACACCTGTTGCCACCGCTCCTGCGGTGGATGCTCCGACTGGTGCTCCCAAGGCCACTACTGTTGCTACTCCAGAGGTTACCACTTCCGTCGCTCCTGTGGACACTACTGATGACCCGATGACCACCTCCACTCCTGCAGAGCCTGCTACTGCTGCAGATCCTGCCACTTCCTCTTGAGCTTCCTTGAGGACTCTTCGATGCTCCTTGGATGATATGTCTAGTGTGAGAGAGTTTGGGTAGGATAGAGTGGGGTTCTGGATGATTTTGACTTTTTGATGTATTTTTTTGTATCTTCATATATTTTGGTGTACTCTGATGATGATATATGTGTGATATGCTGTTGTATCTTTTATGCTTCGATCGTTGGATCGCATTTTGTATGTTGACGAATGTATCTTTTGATGTACTCATGCTTTATATATATATATACATCGATGTTGACATTTCATTATCTTGTGCACATTTAACTTTTTATATGTCTCTGATGTTTGATTTCGTCGCTCGACGATATTAACTTGGTTAAATAGAATTCATTTTATGAAAACATAGAATTGTTTTCCATGCACTAAATTAACCAAGAATGTTGATATTGGAGAGTATATTCCATAACTCAATTCGTAAAATTAATTTGAGTTTTGATGATTTTATTTATCGTTTTTCGCCTTTGGTCTCATTGACACGCCTTGATTTAATTCGTATTTCCCTTTGGTGTCATTTAGACCGTGGTCGTATTCTATGACTCCCATGCTTTTATTTGAAGCCATTGTTGTTGTCGTTGATCTCCTCCCGCTCTTTTTGCTAATGCCAAAGGGGGAGAGATATAATAATGACATGTGCTAAATGATAATTTAAGCATTTTTCCAAGAATCTAATTTGATATGTTAGATTCAGGGGGAGTTAAGATATACAAATTAGATTTCAAATCCGATATTTCAATAATGGATTCTCATTTTTATACTTTACAAGTCTGCTTGATGCGTATTATTATTATTCATTTTCGAATTAACGTGTCATCAATGCAGGGGGAGTAAGTAAATTACATTTGAATCATTATTTTTGATTATTATTTATGTTGGTTTGTCATCACCAAAAAGGGGGAGAATGTTGGATATTGGACTCCCCGGATTTGGTTTTGGATGATGAACAAACATAAATATATTGTGAACTAACAATTTGTGAGCGCAGTTATGGAGATCGTCACCAAATTCACTTGAACATCCAAAGCGACGTCTCGAGACTTCTCAAAGCATGTGATCGTATGCCTAAAGCTTCGTTGAAGCTTTTGGACCATTTTAGAAGTCATGAAGATTCGATTGAAGCTTTTGAAGACAGTATCGTCAAGTTTTATTTATAGTCTTTTAAGCTTCTTTCGTAGAATGTTAAGCCTTGAGTAGGTCTTACGTTTTAATCTTCATAACGCTCCTATCTTAGACATAGGATCTTAGTAGAAGTCCATACTAACTTTCCCGAAGCATCACGCTTTGTTTCGCGACTTCTTGTGCATGTTAGTTGGTTCAAGAAGAAGAACCAACCGACTAGATGGTGATCTAGTCGGTCGGCAATCCTTCTTGGACCGACTAGTTTGCTTTCTCAATTCATAGCTCTTTACTGTTTACAGTTAGTCGGTCTACGTTGACTCACCGACCGACTAGTTTGTGAACTAGTCGGTCAGTGATGCTTCTTAGACCGACTAGTTAAGCTTTCCCTGTACATGCCTATTTGAGCCTGAGCTACTGTTTATAATTAGTCGGTCTGTGTTCATTGATCGACCGACTAGTTGATGAACTAGTCGGTCAACTTTCCTTCTTGGACCGACTAGTTTAGTTTTCCTGTACATGCAAATTTTCACCCAACTTACTGTTTATCGTTAGTCGGTCTATGCACATTTGGCGACCGACTAGTTGATGAACTAGTCGGTCAACATTTGTTCTTGGACTGACTAAATCAATTTGTGCTCAGACTTCAGTTTTATCTCTTAGTCGGTCTCAGTTGAGTAACCGACCGACTAGTTATGAAACTAGTCGGTCAGCTACTCTTCGTGGACCGACTAGTTCCTTTTGTCTGAACTTCGACCTATTCCTTGTTCTAACCATTAGTCGGTCTACGTTGATTGACCGACCGACTAGTTGATAAACTAGTCGGTCAGTGTTGTTCTTTGACCGACTAGTTGCGATCAGAATAGAGCCGTTGGAGCTTTAATTGAAACGTTTTTCTCTCTCTCTTTCCTCTAACCTATATATACTTGTTGAGCTGCATTCATTGCACTCAAGGCTGATTATTGGAGAAGTTTAGAGATCAAAGAGAAAGCTATCATCTCATTTAAAGCTCATTCATTTCCCTCTCAAGAATCTCTTCCTCATTCATTTCAAAAGAGAGATTCATTGATTGAGAGCCTTCCAAGCCAAGTGCTTGATCCTAGGTCACCAACAACCCCAAAGCTCTCCATCGCTGATCTACATCTTGGAGCTAGGGTTTGGTGCCTTCTTCTTCCTCAAAATCATCCTTGCCCTAATTCGTAAGTATACTCAAGGCATAGGTATTTTGTGGTAAGCTATTCTATTTCATTTATTGTCATTTTGTAAGTGTTTAACTCTCGGTTGTGAGAGTTGTGTTTGTGATCCCGGGTTGTGGGAGTCACAAATTACTTTGTGTATGATTTGACTTGGTGAAGGTTCTTCACAAGTATTTCATAGTGGAAATCTTGAGTTAGGGTTTCTAACTCAAGTATCCGGAGGGGATCCAGGTGTTTGGGACGTAGGATCACCGGGAACAAGTCGGGGAGACTTGGGTGGATCCGAACCCAGTAATATCGTTTGTTTACGATTGTTTATTTGTTGTCGATTATTTACTATTCCGCATTTTCGCATTAATTGGTAGAGTTTGCACGGTAATTAGGAATTAGCCTCTTAATTATTTTAAAGTACTATTCACCCCCCTCTAGTACTTGTGCAGTAGCTTAGCAGGGCATTACATTTAATTCTTGCGAAATTAAAAGAAAATGAGATTTTCTCTCAAGCCAAGTCTCTTAAACATTGGTGTGTCGGAGAGCATGAATCGCACTTTATTAGACATGGTGCGATACATGGCAAGTGACTCTGAGTTACAATCCTCTCTCTGGGTTAAGTCCCACATAGTAATGCCTAGGTTCTTGATAAGGTTCTGTGAGAACCTTATTATTATGATATTCCTCAAATTAATCGTTAGGAAGTCACAGGATTACTCGAGCCTCGTGAGACGAAAAAGTCGAGTAAGACATCATAGTTGATGATGGCCTAGACAACTTCCAAAATGCCATTTGGAGTAATGACTCTAAGAAATGGATTGATCCATTCCTAAAAAGGTCCTTGCACATAAATAAGGTATGGACCTTAGTTGACGTGCCCAAGGAAAGTGTTTCCTTTGGCTGCAAGTGAATCTTCGAGCCAGAAGATTAGTGCAGATGTAAAAGAGTAAAGTACACGTTATGCTGGTTGAGAATAGTTATCATTAGAACTCCTATAAACGAATTGTTATGTAACTTTCTTGCCAAACATATCTATTCGGATCAGACTCGATGTAAATACTCATGATGACCATGAAAACTGGAGTATTCATGTATAGTCTGTTTTCTAAATATGATTTAGAAGAACAAACTTATATGAATCTGCCAGAGAGTTTTGAAGGTCAGTGGGAGTGAATAAAAGGCATGCGAGGTATCAAAGAGCCGAAACATATGTTTTGATAAAGTGGTCAAAGAGTTTGACATTTTATCAAAAACGATTATGAACCGTGCGGATGACCAGTGACTATTTTGAAGCAATCTCGTAAGGTATGTAAAGGATATTGTTTTAAGTCTTAAGTAAGGACGTTGAGCTGGATGAGATCCAGGGAATTTAGATATTATGGGTTCCAAGAGACCAAGGAAACGATTTGGATGTGATTCAAATTTGTGATCTAGGAGAAACATAGAACCCTTTAAGTTTATACAGTAGACGGTTTAGCAAATCCACTCACGAAGACTCTACCACATTAAGTCTTGAGATACTTATGTGTAAAAGCCGTATGAGATACCGAGATAAATGGGTCTAAGTGCAAGTGGAAGATGTTGGGAGATGGGTATGCCCTCGAGGCAATTTATCTCTGTGTACGTGTACAAACGTCTTGTTCAAAATAACAGTAAGCTATTTGGCAAGAATTTACTAAGTTAATAATAATGTAGTCGATATTATAACTTAAGTAAAGTCCTGCGACTTAATGCGAGATTAAACAAGTATCGAAATGAGGATCTCGATCATGGAGAATTATTTGATCATTAGTAGCATAAGTCTAAACTCGTTCGTGGTCGTAGATGTTTCGAGAAAAGGATATCGAAACATCGGATAGACCATTGTGTCTTGGTCTTCACCATGGAGTGGTGACGATGATCTCATGGTTGTTCAACTTGGCGAAGTTGGAGACGAGACACATGTACTTAATGGAGAATGAGTTCACTGAACGACCCAACGAGAGTTACCACATGGTTAACGTAACTAAACTGTCAGTGATAACTCTATGTGATGATAGGCAACTTGGTCCTTAGACTTGAGGTCATTGTATGAACCTGTACGTGAATGGTGTCACTTAGATATCTGACCTAACTTTGAGGCAAGGCCTGTCGAAAGGTCTTTGGTTGGATGACACTTAAAGCATGCGAGGAGAGTAATGATCAAAGAGAGGATTCGTCTCTGCAGTTTATGGGAAGTTAGTGTCGCGCGGTTAGGTTTGGTCTTTAGTGAAAAACTTTGGCCAAAGTATATTGGAAGAAGTCCAACATTATTTGACTAAAGACCGATGGAGACCAACCAAGTTCAAGTTATTAGGGTTGACAGTTTGACCGTACCCTAGGTTTGACTAGGCGACATAGTTTTGATGAGGAGACTAAAACTGAGGCATTCATCACGGACACAGTCAGGGTGGTCCTGACAGTACTCATGTCGATGAGTTAATCACATAATTATAATACCAAAACAGGGACGTCACCTGCCGTTTGTGGTCACTGCAGTCTGGGGGTTTCGAGTCCCAACTGTAGTAAGGTCAGGCTATAGGGTATCACACAGAGTGAGACCTTCGTCAAGTAATAGGAAGTCTTTAAGGGAGATAATACATATTATGTATTACGTTGCAAAGAGTTTGCGATATACGTTTAAAATATTAAAGAAGATGATTAATGCATTTGATGCAAGACATAAAATTGCAAAGAGGTTGCAGATAGCTTCTGGATTTGGGATAAATGATCCTGAGTGCAAGTGAGAGATGTTGAAGGAAGTATGCCCTCAGTTCATTTGTATTTGATACAAATGGATTTTAATATTAAATGGGAATTATTTATGTTGCATCTGATGCGTACATAAACGGAAATAAATAAATTAATATGTCATAAAGATGTTTGTTAGCATATAAATGCATAGAAATAAAGAGAGGAGTTTTCCACGAAAGTCGAGGAGAAAACCGCGCTCAAATCGGAGACAAAACAGGCTCTAAAATGATATTTAAAAGGTGTTTGAAATATTATTCAAAATAATGTTTACAAGTTTTTTAAACATTAAAGTTTTTTAATTTAAAAAATGCATAGAAATAGCCCAGCCATGCGCTCGGCAATGCCCACCGGGCCTGGGCTGCTGGCCCATGCCAGCACCCAGGCTTTGACAGGGCGCTGGCTTGGGCCAGTGCCATGTGCACTGGAAATGCTAGCGCGCGCGTGCCCAGATGGGTAGCTGTGCATGTGGGGCCCCACGGTGGGCCCCACGATGATGGGTTTCGAACACTAAGTTGCGTTTTTTGGCGGCTGGAATTTTCAGCAAAAAATGGGGTTTTACTAAATTTTGTGACGATGTTTGAGGGGTCAAACGGAGTCGGAATTGAGCCCCGTTTGTTTCTATGCATTCATCGTTCAGTGCTCTTCGATTTGATATATTATATCACTTGTGACACTCAACGGTGAGGGAGGAAAAATTTGCTAAAGGTTGGCCTTTGTGAAAGGTAAACTTCAATTGAATTTTTTCCTCCTAGATTTAGTCCCACATCGGATATGACGAGAAGGAGAGGGATCAGCCGCCTATAGAAATATGGGTCAACCCCCCGCCTTGAAACATGAACCAAGCTCCAGATATGAGTTGCTCCATTAAACGTGAGCAAGCTCGGATCTAACCTTAAATTAATATTCCATTTTCTTCCTAATTCTTCGTTGCTCCAGATCAGGCTCTAGCAAAGCTACGAAGGAACTTGAATCGGATCCAAAGTCCTAATGGAGGATCCACTCATGGTGAAACTTTCTTCGGTGCATAGTTGGCTCGACGATAAGGGTGTTGCTTACCTCGGGATGCGGTTTGGTTCGGGACGCGATTCGGCTCGGGTCGCGGTTCAGCTCAGGATGCAGTTTGGCTTGGGAGAAGCGGCTCGGGGCATCGCTTCGGAGTTAAAGAAACGTTGCTAAAAACGACGCATCGTATTCTGCTGAAACGAAGTGAAAGATATGTAGTTTAATTTACATGCGTTTATAATTGCAATAGTTAGATAGTTCTATCCTTAGGGGTTGGTTGGACCCAACCCCGGGATAGTAGAGATTCTGGCTAGAGTTATTTATTTAGGACTTTCTTGAAAAAAAAATTTAGATGTTTTTCTGCTACATATTTGATTTCGCCGTCCGACCGACTTAGGCAGGACATCGATTTAACAGTCATAAGGACCTAGAAAATCCTACAGTGGAAGTCGTGACAACGAAAGATTGGACATATGCCTAAATTGAGTTGAACCAGTATAAATCTCGTATCGTTGTGTTGCTCTTATTGTGTGGTGTTGATTCTTGTGCTTCCTATGATTCGTCCCAAGATCCCAACTCTGTTTGTTTGAAGTTGGTGATACATTATTATTAATTATCCACTGTGCACACATTGGTGTTGAGTAGCGTGTCGATTAATTCCCAACAAGTGGTATTAGATCATCGGTGAGGGGGCAGTAATAAGTCGAGATGACGTCTTCTACCACATCGTTCAAGATGGAAGTTCACAAGGACGAATGAACTTAGTCTTTGGAGATTAAAAATGATGGCTTTTTTGATGAGAGATGGTTGCTACTAGATCATCTTTGAGAAAGACAATCTTGATATGAATGTCACGGAGGCACAAAAATTTGAGATGGAGAGAAAGGCATTGTGTGCATTGCAGTTATCACTTTCAGATGAAGCGCTCAGGAAGTTATCTGAGGAAGCTATTGCAAAGAAGATTTGGAAGAAGCTGGAGGCACCCTATACAAAGAAGAATCTGATGAGTAGGTTGTATTTGATGCAACAGTTATATGTGCTGAAGATGAGAGATGGCACCCATGTTAAGGATCACATCGATACTTTTATGAAGATTGTGTATGGCTTGTGTAATATGGGGGTGAACATCGAGGATGAGCAATTGGTGATGATATTGTTTTGTTCTCTGATGGATGATGTCGACCCATTGGTCAGGTCCATGGTATGTGGACATGAAACATTATCTCTGGGGGAGGTAGAATTTGCAATACACTCTGAAGTTTTTCGTGTTAAAGTGATTGGTCGAGAGAGTAGTGATCAATGGGATGCACTTTTCATCAAAGGTCATCAAGATTCTAGAGGCAGCTAGGGTTCTAAGAAAGATACGTGTCACTCAAGATTTAAATCACAAGTAGGGACATGTGCCACTATAATGACCTAATTTTTTTTACACGTAATTCTGTAATTAGAGAAGTTCAAATATGAGTAAATGAAAATTTTCTATTTTTTCGTAACTCAAATCTAAAAACGTACTTCATTTTCATGATCCTCGTGATGATACGAACTCGTGGCATTTTTTTCGTAATTTTTCCGAGTCATATGTAAAAATTGATATTTTAATATTAAAATAATGGTATATGACTATATTTTACTAATTACTTATTTACTTAACTAATTACATTTAAACTAATCACCTAACCCTACCCGCTAAGCAGCCCATGTGTTTCATGGCTAAACCTATTTCTACATTTAGTCAAACTCTCCTAACCACCATCTTAAATGCCCTATTTAATATTAAAATAATTTATATTTGTAATTAGTGCTATAAAAAACCCACATCCATCAAATCTTACCCCCCAACTCACACAACTGAGCTTCCCTCTGCTGCCTTTGCTCTCACTTCATCGAAGCTCCGCCGGACCGTCGTCGCCACCACCGCGAGCACTGCCCTCCGCCGCTCTCACCGCACCCCGCTGCCGTGCATCGCGGCCACCGATGATGCCCACGGACTGATGTTGCCAAGATCCCCATTCTCCACTTGTCGCTCAAGCAGCCCGCTACTGCTGTCACCGCCGACCAGCCCGCCGTCGCCGCCTCCGCAACTCGCCAGCTCTGGCCAATGCGGCTGCTGCCGCCATTGTCGCCGGTGAAAACCCCCTCAAGCATCCCCCATGTTGTCGCATTTTCTATCGCTGCCAGCCATCACGATTGATTGTCGTTGACCTCGTGTTGCTGACCAACAACCTCCCACACCGTCACAGCCCTTAAGTCACCGACGCCGTCGAACAAAAACCCCCTGCCTGCGCGTCGCAAAGGAGAAGGAGAAGGAGAAGAGAAGGTATATACGTATGTAATATGTATGTACATATATACATATATACATGTATATGTATTTTTTAATATGGGTTTATTAATCTAAAATTTATAATAAATAATCTTGAGATCAGAAAAATACACGGAGAGCACTTGAAAATCGAAAAATACACGGAGAGCACTTGAAAATCCAGCGCGTCGCAACGAACGCATTGGTGCCAGTTTCGTTGCGATCAGGCAAGTATATATTCTGCAATAATTTTTAAAGTTAAAATCTAATTATGTTATTTTCACTTAAAAATTAATATCCTTAAATTTTTCACGTACACTGATATACACAAAAATTATATGTTGTAGTGCTAAATGAGACGCACATTTTGTTACCTTGTTTAAAGAATTCCATTGCGTCGTTTATTCTGAATAAATCACCAAACGTTTATGATAATTAATTATGAATTTAAAAAATTAGTTTTAATTCTTTTTAAATCTAGAAAATTGATTTTAAGGGTTTAAAAATTATAAAAAATACATTGGCGCTTTAGAAAATTATTTTATTCCTAGATAAAATTATATTCCTCACATCTAGCATATCTAAAAATTATTAGCACGCGTTTTGAACTTTTTAAAGCAATAATAAAAAGAAAAACGTTAAGATAAATAAATAAAAAATAGTGTAACCTTTAGCCGGTGATTTCTTATGTTTGCATGTATTATTTCTCGTGCATAAGCATATCTGGTAGTAATAGATCCAGCTTTGTCTCCCTCCAACGACCTCGAAGCCTGTAAGTCACTTTAATTCTAAACTTAGAAATTTAAATAGTGTACTAGTGTGAACTTAGGATATCACATATAGTCTCAGAATAACTATTGACTTAAACATACGACATTGCCAATGTAAAGACCTAATTAAATATGAAATTACTCAACTGTATATTAATTATTTTAACATAACCTATGACTATATCGATGGAGCAAACGTTGATAATCTGCATTCTTAGTATTGGACCCGAGCCGGTGTCTAGGATCGTTTATGTCCAACTCTGAATCACCCTACGGGGATATTGATCCTCCTTGGTCAAACTTGACTGGCCGTGTTTGTGTGGATCAAACTAGAATTCCAAGTATCATAAGTTGCAAATATTGATTTTATGTACCTTAAATGAGTTACTTCGACCTTATACATGCATCTCTCTACTATACTCATCGTATATGCAACCATGATCACGATACTATCTCATTTGTCATGATGCTTGTCACCATGTTGTCCATGTTAAATAGTCACAACACCTGTTGCATACCATCTGTGACTCAGCAAATGCTAATGAATTATCATATGGAATATCGTGTGGAACATAGTAAGGGATGTCACGTTGGTATCTTATATTGGATTATCATGTTTGCAACCTATATTTGATACACTTCACACATCACTGGGTTCGGGGTAACTCATTGTAAGAGAGAGAGTGTGGGAGTGACTGGAGTCACCTCTCCTGTCATGTCATGTACTATTTCTCAAAAGCATGTAGTTGACGCCAGAGATTATCTCCTCGTGGCAAAAGAGGTGGTCTCATGGTTGCAAACTGTACTCTCCTACTGAGTCGCATAGTTTACCTGATTACTGCTAGCACCACAATAACCATTAGATTATATGTACATCTTGTTCAGTAATTTACATGTTTACTATCGTTACATTCTATGCCTGCTTGTTACCACAGTTGTTGCTCTCATACGTTACTTATCACAATCGCATAATCACATTTAATTTTCACACTTGCAGAATCATCTTTAGTTACTTTTCATATCATGTTCCATGCTTTTTCACTGCTTCTATTTCTATTGCTATTGCTAAAATTGTTGTGACTTACATATGGTTCCATCTTCGTGGCACCGTTAGGCGACACACAGGATGGTGTGGAGGCTCCTAAGTTCGAGGAGCTACAGTTCGACCCCAAGACTGCTGACTTTTAGATTTGAGTAGTGTACTTTCATCTGTATTACTATTCCACTTTATCTTTCATGTACTTAGTGTAAGAACTTGTTGTGGCGTATTGTACTTCAGTTATGGATTATAATAAAGATGATGGTTTGAGTATTTTGTACATCTCTGCATCAAATGCTATGTTATTTTCACTGGTAAACTACAGAACCTGCAAATATATCAAATAAGTAATGGATCCCTGAGAGCGAGTCGTTACAGCTACTTGTGCAAGGAGACTGGACATTGGAGAAGAGACCGTCCTCAGCTAAAGGTGAATGGAAAGGAAAAGAAAGATGCTTTTGATTCAGCTTCGGTGGGAATCGGTAGGAAGGACAACGATGGCAGTGAGATTCTGATGGCCACTGCATCTGGAGATGTTAAGATCTCATGGATTTGGGATATAGGATGCTCCTTCCATATGATGCCAAATAGAAGCTGGTTCAGTTCGTATTGTTATAGAGAGGCAGTAACATACTGATGGGAAACAATATGGCTTGCAAGACTGTGGGAGTTAGAGAGATGAGAATCAAAATGCATGATGGAGTCATCAGGACACTTACAGATGTGTGTCACGTGCCAAACTTTGAAAAAGAGTCTGATTTCTATTGGTGCTTTAGTTGCACTTGGGTGTAGGACGGTCATTGAAGATGACCTACTGAAGGTGTCAAAGGGTTCTATAATCTTGATGAAGGGACGGAGAGTACAGACTTTGTTTGTGCTGGAAGGCCAGGCACACCATGTAGGGTGAAGCTAGCATCTCTCAGGGCACAGATGGTGAATGAGTGGCAAAGTTATGGAATCTTTACATTGGACATCTAAGTGAGAAGTCATTGGATGTGCTTCATAAAAGAAAGCTGATAGAGGCTATAGATGAGAGATTGGATCTGCGAGAAGTGTGTAGAAGGAAAGCTGACGAAGATACACTTTAGGACTTGGAGCATAGCAGCAAAGGTCTGTTGAGTATTGACTCCCCGGATTTGGTTTTGGATTATGAACAAACATAAATATCGTGAACAAACTCTTTTTGAGCGCAGTTATGGAGATCATCGCCAAATTTTTATGAACATCAAAAGCAACGTCTCAAGACTTCTCAAAGCGCTTGATCGTATGCTTGAAGCTTCGTTGAAGCTCAAGGACCATTATTGAAGTCATGAAGATTCGATTGAAGCGTTTGAAGACGGTTCGTCAAGTTTTATTTATAGTCTTCTAGCTTCATTTCGTAGATTGTTAAGCCTTGAGTAGGTTTTACGTTTTAATCTTCATAACGCTCATATCTTAGAGCTAGGATCTTAGTAGAAGCCCATACAAACTTTCCCGAAGCTTCGCGCTTCGATTCACGGCTTCTTGTGCATGTTAGTCAGTTCAAGAAGAAGAACCAACCGACTAGATGGCAATCTAGTCGGTCGACAAAGCTTCTTGAACCGACTAGAATGCCTTCTCAATTTCAAGCTCACTTACTATTTACAGTTAGTCGGTCAAAGAAGGTTCACCGACCGACTAGTTGTGAAACTAGTCGGTTAGGAATCCTTCTTAGACCGACTAGTTGAGCTTTCCCTGTATAGCCTAAGTTACTGTTTATCGTTAGTCGGTTGAAGAACATTTGTCGACCGACTAGTTGAGGAACTAGTCGGTTAGACTTTGTTCTTAGACCGACTAATTCAACTTGAGTTCAGCCTTCTCAATTTCACCTGTTAGTCGGTCAAAGTTGACTCACCGACCGACTAGTTGTGAAACTAGTCGGTTGGCAAGTCTTCTTGGACCGACTAGTTATTCATTCCCTGAACTTCTTCTTTTGGTTGTTCACCTCTTAGTCGGTTCATGTTGTTTCACCGACCAACTAGTTGATGAACTAGTCAGTCAGTGGTCCTTCTTTGACCGACTAGTCTGCTTCAGAATAAAGCCGTTGGAGCATTAATTGCCACGAATTTTGCTCTCTCTTTTCTCTATCCTATATATACTTGGAGTGCTGCATTCATAGCATTCAAGGCTGATATTTATTGAAGTTTAGAGAATCAAAGAGAAGCAATTAATTCTCATTCAAAGCTCTTTCATTTCTCACTTGAATCTCTCCCTCACTCTTATTTCAAAAGAGAGATTCATTGTGTAACGACCCGCTCTCGGGGGCCCGTTACTTATTTGATATTTGCGCAGGTCCTGCAGTTAACCAATGAAATCAACATAGCCACGATGCAGAGACGTACAATAATACTCAAGCCAACGTACATTATTACAGTCCACAAATTAAAATACAACAACAAACAACTCTTTCTCACCAAATACATAAAGGAAGTACAGAAAGGAAATGCGAATAAGGGAATACATAGCATCACACGTACGCCAACACAAAGTAGCTAAAATCTGTAGCCTCTGGGTCGAACTCTGGCTCCTCAAAACTCAGGAGCTGTTTCAGTGATCTGGTCGTCGGCTGTCGGTGCCATAAATGGAACCGAAGGTAAGTCACAATAATTCTAAATATAGAAAAGAAGCAGTGCACAAGTATGACAAAAAGATACTACGTACAAGCAGACCAAAGTGAAAGTAAAGTACTGAGCAACAACTGTACACAACTGAGTAGTAAAGTAAACCAAACTGGAAAGGGGAACAACTGTACTGTGGTAGAGCAAGTGTAAAGCAGGCTAAGCAAGTGAAACATGCTACAGCTGTCAAGTAGAGTACTATGACTCCACAAGTGTAAAATTGACTGTATTAGCAAAAGATCGATGGCATTACATAATCATGATTCACGTCCTTGCGGTTCAGCGGACACGGCCAGGAAAGTGACTAAGCCAGGGTCACTTACCCCGCAGTCTAGCTAGGGTGATCCAACAAACTTAGCCAAGCACATTGACCGGATCATGGTCCATTGAAGGAAGCTTATCATTCATATGCGTGCCATCAACAAAGAGGCTACTAAACTACGTGGCTCAAGTCGGAGAGTACAAAAAGTGACGTATAAGAGCAATCATGGTGATAGCAATGGTAGGGCTAGAAGGCATGAACTGTAAGCAATTAAAACATGCAAAGTACTGAATAAGATGCCCTGAACTATGTGATGTGACTCATGTATGAAAGTATGATATGCAACCATGGGTCATCTCCATTGCCACGGGGAGCAAATCCCGGGCGTCAACCACAACATTCTTTGAAAACGAGACGAGACGAGGCGAGAGAGAGAGAGACTCCGGTCATAGCTCCCACACTTTCCCTACAATGAGTTACCCCAAACCCTAGTGACGTGTATCTATTACGAGATGTTCCACAAGATGTTCCACGAGATGTTTCACCAGATATTTCACAAAACATTCCACGAGATGTTCCATAAGAAGGGGCATATGATGTCATTAGTTCCTTGCTCACGATGATAGTTAAGCTAGGTTCGTTGGTCGACTTTCTTAAAGCAAAGCAAGGTGGATACTAGCAAATTTGAGGATAAAGACAAGTCCAACAAGCATGAAACACAAAAGTTGTTGTTTTAGAAGTTCATACGAGGACACTATCTACTTTTCCGAATCTAGAATTTACCGTGACTTACCGATCTCGATGTGATGGTAGTGAGCCGGGACTGGATCTAGTGCTGGTGCACGAGAGTTGATATCTGTAAACACAAGAAACAATTAGTTAAGGAATACGCTATACTCTATTTATTTACATGATCGTTTTGATTTTTGAAACTGGTTGAAACGGTGATGAAAAGCGTTTTAAACTTTTATATAGGCTATATATGATAAAAATAGTTTTACTGCAAGAGGAAATATTTTTCGGAAGTTTATAGTAATTTTTTATAATTTTTAGAAGCTCAAACTCCATTTAAAAACTAATTTAAATTAAGTAACGTAAAACTTCCGTAATTTATTCCGGGGGTTACGCTAGTCAAAAATACTCGATTGAGCAGTCAAAACGACCGTCTCGAAGAGTATAATCACATATATTTTTATCGCATATTAGTGTATGTGAAAATAAGGGGTTACAGATTTTTAAAAGAAAGTAACGTATTTAAAATTTAGGCTTAAAAATTTATTCTAGAAAAACTAAGCATCAGATCGAGATGAGACTAGTTCCATTGGATCCGAAATAATGTTTCCGATTTTCTGGAGCTAGTCTCACATTTTTCTAGGCCATATATAATTAGTTATGAATTTAATACAGTAAAACCCATTTAATAATTATTTTAAAAAACGAAAAACGAAATAATTCACATATTTACGAACGTGCCATCGCGAGTTACACTCGCATTCTCCGCTTACTCTCGTCGGAGGGGGCTTCTACGGCGCTCGGCGGATGGCGGGGCGATGGGGCGGTGGCCGGAGACTCAGGCGACGACGAGGCAGCGGCGGGCGACGGCGGTTGCAGCGGCGGCGGGTTGAAGCGACGAGGGCGGAGGCTGGCGGTGCTGTGGGGGTGTTCGCCGGCGCTGTGGAAGGGGACGGAGGACGGCGGAGGCGGCGGTCGACGGCGGAGCGCGGGGCGAGGCCGGAGGGCGGCGGTCGGAGGTAGGGAAGAGCGGGAATTGAGAGTGAGAGAGAGTGTGACGGAGAAGAGAGAGCGGGCGGGTACGTTAACGGCCTGGGCTTGGGTTATTTCAAAAATATAGAGGGGGAGATGGTAATACGGTGGGTTATAATGTGAAGGGGGGGTTTAAATAGGTAATTAGAATGGCAAACTTGTAATTATTAGGGGTAGATGAGGGGGGGGTAGATGAGGGGGTAGATGGGAGGGTAGATGGGAGGGTTAGATCTGAATAATTTCAGATTTAACCACTAGGGGTGGTAGATGGGGTTAGATTAGGGTTAATTAGGTCATTAGCGATTGTAATTAGCAAAGCAGAGAAATACAAACGAGTTTTTGCAAACGACTCCGAAAAAATGCGAAAATGTACCCACGGGATCGTATCGTCACGAGGATCATGAATACAAAGACCGTTTCAGGGTTTGAGCTACGGAAATATTAGTTTTAGGCCAAAACGTTTAGAAAGCGGGTTTGCATGTTCTCTATTGAAATGATATCAGAAAATTACAAAATTAATGTGGGGAGCCCTAAATGATCATAGGATGCTACTGTGGATGTTTGAAAACGTTTTGAAGAAGTTTGTATAGAAAATAAATTTATTGAGCCAAAACAGCAATATTTGAAAATGAATTTTTATCAGATCTTTTAGAGGAATTTGATGATATCTGAAATTACTGAAATACATTATAATTAGTCTAGCTCTTAAAAATATTTTTATAAGAATTTTTAAAATCAGTTAAAACTCCTGAACAACCACTACAAAATACATTTATAAAGAAATTACGTTAAATACTTAATTTAAAAGTATTGGAAAAATACAGGCTGTTACATTCTACCCTCCTTAAAATAATTCCGTCCTCGGAATTAAGACGATCGATAATTGCCTAAGCAATTCAAACGATCGAGAGGAAGGCTCGATGTACGATCACGACATAGGATAATAAGTTGGTAATATCATGCAATATAATGTGACATCACAGCATCCAGAAAACAAGAGATGATGCCCTGTATGAATACATACCGTTGACATCACCATAGCTTCTATAACTAGTCTCAAGACTAGCATCATTATAAAAGCTGTCTTGATTCCTCGAGTAGCCAAATTCACGGGGATATAATAGTATTACAAAAGAACGAGTATACTATTAAAAGCAGTAGTGTATACCTCCAATTGTCTGGTCGATGGCTTCGACATCTTCTGCGACCATGGTGTAGGCCTGTCGTTTTGGTGGTGGAGCCCGTGGTTGCGCTCGTTGATACACCTTCTGTTGAGGGGGAAGTGGTGGTCGTTGCGGAGCGTTCCTCGCAGGGGCATCGACAGCATATCTGTATCTATCTTCTGGGCAATCCCTTGCTCCATGATCCTTGGATCCACAAATCAAGCAGAGGTTCAGGAACGAACGGCATTCTGCTTTGATGTGTCCAGTTTTACCACAGTGGAAGCACTCTCGATGTTGATGTGGTGATGGCCTCTTGAACTGAGTCTGCTGGACCGGACGATGCATCTGGTCGGATGATAGTTGACGGCTGGGTCCAGCAGTAGTTGTTGGAGGCGGCCTTCTGGAAGGGGCAGCCATATAACGTCTTTCTTCTCTCTCAATGAACTCATGTTCATGAGCAGCAGCAAGGACCTCAGTGTGAGTGCACAGTGGGCGTTCGACTAAGTTCCGGCGGATCTCTATGTTGAGACCCTGCTTGAAGCGTCGGGCTCGGGCCATGGGAGTGGCAATCATCTCAGGAGCAAAGCGGCTCAGCAAGCTGAATCGGGCGTCATATTGTTCCACTGTCATGGAACCTTGCTTCAATAAAACAAATTACGCCTGAAGTTCCATCTGAGCCTCAGGAGAGAAATATTGGGTGCGAAAAAGTTCAGTGAATGTCGCCCATTCGATCGGTCGTTGAAGACGACCTTCTTCAGAGCCCCACCAAACTCTGGCTCCATCCGTTAGTTGGGACCAGGCAGTGTCCACCCAGGCATGCTTTTCGATCTGGGCGGCTCTCAAGTTCTCCTCGGTACTCTCAGCCATTCTTCTGCCTTCATCGGACCATCCTCACCATTCCAGGTCTTTGGGTGGAGGGAGCGGAATTGTTTAATGCCTCCCACAGGATGATGTTCTCCCTTGATAGCTTGGACCATCTCTCGCAATGCGAGGTCAGAGATTTGATGCACTGTGGGAGCTGGTCCATTGTTAGTCTGATTACTGGCTCCAGACTGGTCAGCTCCATTGGGGCTTCCTGAGGTGTTTCCGTCCATCGTTCGGGTGTCAAACCTGCATTCATAGAAAAATGTCAGCTTAGTTGAGCATTATATACAGTACATCCTGATCTTGCTATATTGTTCACGAGGTATTTAGCGCGGACCTGCGTTGGGCCACCAAACTTGTAACGACCCGCTCTCGGGGGCCCGTTACTTATTTGATATTTGCACAGGTCCTGTAGTTAACCAGTGAAATCAACATAGCCACGATGCAGAGACGTACAATAATACTCAAGCCAGCGTACATTATTACAGTCCACAAATTAAAATACAACAACAAACAGCTCTTTCTCACCAAATACATAAAGGAAGTACAGAAAGGAAATGCGAATAAGGGAATACATAGCATCACACGTATGCCAACACAAAGTAGCTAAAATCTGTAGCCTCTGGGTCGAACTCTGGCTCCTCAAAACTCAGGGGCTGTTTCAGTGATCTGGTCGCCGGCTGTCGGTGCCATAAATGGAACCGAAGGTAAGTCACAATAATTCTAAATATAGAAAAGAAGCAGTGCACAAGTATGACAAAAAGATACTACGTACAAGCAGACCAAAGTGAAAGTAAAGTACTGAGCAACAACTGTACACAACTGAGTAGTAAAGTAAACCAAACTGGAAAGGGGAACAACTGTACTGTGGTAGAGCAAGTGTAAAGCAGGCTAAGCAAGTGAAACATGCTACAGCTGTCAAGTAGAGTACTATGACTCCACAAGTGTAAAATTGACTGTATTAGCAAAAGATCGATGGCATTACATAATCATGATTCATGTCCTTGCGGTCCAGCGGACACGGCCAGGAAAGTGACTAAGCCAGGATCATTTACCCCACAGTCTAGCTAGGGTGATACAACAAACTTAGCCAAGCACATTGACCGGATCATGGTCCATTGAAGGAAGCTTATCATTCATATGCGTGCCATCAACAAAGAGGCTACTAAACTACGTGGCTCAAGTCGGAGAGTACACAAAGTGACGTATAAGAGCAATCATGGTGATAGCAATGGTAGGACTAGAAGGCATGAACTGTAAGCAATTAAAACATGCAAAGTACTGAATAAGATGCCCTGAACTATGTGATGTGACTCATGTATGAAAGTATGATATGCAACCATGGGTCATCTCCATTGCCACGGGGAGCAAATCCCGGGCATCAACCACAACATTCTTTGAAAACGAGACGAGACGAGGCGAGAGAGAGTGACTCCGGTCATAGCTCCCACACTTTCCCTACAATGAGTTACCCCAAACCCCAGTGACGTGTATCTATTACGAGATGTTCCACAAGATGTTCCACGAGATGTTTCACCAGATATTTCACAAAACATTCCACGAGATGTTCCATAAGATGGGCCATATGATGTCATTAGTTCCTTGCTCACGATGATAGTTAAGCTAGGTTCGTTGGTCGACTTTCTTAAAGCAAAGCAAGGTGGATACTAGCAAATTTGAGGATAAAGACAAGTCCAACAAACATGAAACACAAAAGTTGTTGTTTTAGAAGTTCATACGAGGACACTATCTACTTTTCCGAATCTAGAATTTACCGTGACTTACCGATCTCGATGTGATGGTAGTGAGCCGGGACTGGATCTAGTTTTGGTGCACGAGAGTTGATATCTGTAAACACAAGAAACAATTAGTTAAGGAATACGCTATACTCTATTTATTTACATGATCGTTTTGATTTTTGAAACTGGTTGAAACGGTGATGAAAAGCGTTTTAAACTTTTATATAGGCTATATATGATAAAAATAGTTTTACTGCAAGAGGAAATATTTTTCGGAAGTTTATAGTAATTTTTTATAATTTTTAGAAGTTCAAACTCCATTTAAAAACTAATTTAAATTAAGTAACGTAAAACTTCCGTAATTTATTCCGGGGGTTACGCTAGTTAAAAATACTCGATTGAGCAGTCAAAACGACCGTCTCGAAGAGTATAATCACATATATTTTTATCGCATATTAGTGTATGTGAAAATAAGGAGTTACAGATTTTTAAAAGAAAGTAACGTATTTAAAATTTAGGCTTAAAAATTTATTCTGGAAAAACTAAGCATCAGATCGAGATGAGACTAGCGCCATTGGATCCGAAATAATGTTTCTGATTTTCTAGAGCTAAGTCTCACATTTTTGTAGGCCCTATATAATTAGTTATGAATTTAATACAGTAAAACCCATTTAATAATTAATTTAAAAAAAGAAAAACGAAATAATTTACATATTTACGAACGTGCCATCGCGAGTTACACTCGCATCCGCCGCTTACTCTCGTCGGAGGGGGCTTCTACGGCGCTCGGCGGACGGCGGGGGCGACGGGGCGGTGGCCGGAGACTCAGGCGACGGCGAGGCACCGGCGGGCGAAGGCGGTTGCAGCGGCGGCGGATCGAAGCGACGAGGGCGGAGGCTGGCGGTGCTGTGGTGGTGTTCGCCAACGCTGTGGGAGGGGACGGAGGACGGCGGAGGCGGCGGTCGATGGCGGAGCGCGGGGCGAGGCCGGAGGGCGGCAGTCGGAGGTAGGGAAGAGCGGGAGATGAGAGTGAGAGAGTGTGTGACGGAGAAGAGAGAGCGGGCGGGGATGTTAACAGCCTGGGCTTGGGTTATTTCAAAAATATAGAGGGGGAGATGGTAATACGGTGGGTTATAATGTGAAGGGGGGTTTAAATAGGTAATTAGAATGGCAAACTTGTAATTATTGGGGGTAGATGTGGGGGGGGGTAGATGAGGGGGTAGATGGGAGGGTAGATGGGAGGGTTAGATCTGAATAATTTTAGATTTAACCACTAGGGGTGGTAGATGGGGTTAGATTAGGGTTAATTAGGTCATTAGCGATTGTAATTAGCAAAGCAGAGAAATACAAACGAGTTTTTGCAAACGACTCCGAAAAAATACGAAAATGTACCCAAGGGATCGTATCGTCACGAGGATCATGAATACGAAGACCGTTTCAGGATTTGAGCTACAGAAATATTAGTTTTAGGCCGTTTAGAAAGCGGGTTTGCAGGTTCTCTATTGAAATGATATCAGAAAATTACAAAATTAATGTGGGGAGCCCTAAATGATCATGGGATGCTACTGTGGAAGTTTGAAAACGTTTTGAAGAAGTTTGTATAGAAAATAAATTTATTGAGCCAAAACAGCAATATTTGAAAATGAATTTTTATCAGATCTTTTAGAGGAATTTGATGAAATCTGAAATTACTGAAATACATTATAATTAGTCTAGCTCTTAAAAATATTTTTATAAGAATTTTTGAAATCAGTTAAAACTCCTGATCAACCACTACAAAATATATTTATAAAGAAATTTCGTTAAATACTTAATTTAAAAGTATTGGAAAAATACAGGCAGTTACACATTGATTGTGAGCCTTCCAAGCCAAGAGCTTGATTCTAGGTCACCAACATACTCCTAGGTCCCCATCGTTGATCTACATCTTGGAGCTAGGGTTTGGTGCCTTCATCTTCCCCAAAATCCGTCTTTGCCCTAAATCGTAAGTTTTACTCAAGGCATAGGATTTTGTCGGTAAGTTCGTATTTCATTTACTTTGACATTGTAAGTGTTTTAGTCTCGGTTGTGAGAGTTTGTTTGTGATCCCGGTTTGTGGGAGTCACATTTCGATCTGTGTATGATTTGATCTTGTAGAGGTTTCTACAAGTATTTCATAGTGCAAATTTGAGGTAGAAGTTTCTAACTCAAGTATCCAGAGGGGATCCGGGTGTTTGGGACGTAGGATCACCGGGAACAAGTCGGAGAGACTTGGGTGGATCCGAACCCGTTAAATTGTCTGTTTGCGATTGCATTTCCTTGTTGTCAATATTTACATTTCCGCATTGTTGGTTGAGTTTGCGAGATAATTAGGAATTATCTTCTTAATTATTTTAAAATACTATTCACCCCCCTCTAGTATTTTTGCAGTAGCTACGTAGGGCATTACATTTGGTATCAGAGCCAAGTACCTAGCCATGTCTTCCAACGACAACAAAATCGTGCGTCCACCTTCAGATTATAGCACCTTCAGGAACCGTGAAGGAGTTTCTTCGGTGATGGAAGGACACTCCTCAACGAGGCCTCCCTTCTTCAACGGTACCAATTACGGGTACTGGAAATACCGGATGGAAACGTTCCTCCGGAGTGCTTCACTATGGAGAGCCACGATGTCAGAATATGTCGAGCCCGCCGAAGAAGATTTCGCTAAGTGGACTCCCGCGGAGGTCGCCGCGGAGGTAACCAATGCAAAAGCAATGAACGCCTTGCAATGTGCTTTGGAGCCCGAGGACTTCAATAAGATATGCACATGTAAAAGTGCATATCAAATATGGAACTCTCTCCTCATCTTGCATGAAGGAACGAGTAGGATAAGAGACTCTAAACTCACCGTTGTCAATAAAGATTACGAGTTATTTCATATGCAACAGGGTGAGAAGATGAAGGAGTACAATGCTCGCTTCGTCGATATTACAAATGAATTGGAGGCTCTTGGGAAGACCTACACCTAAAAGGAGAAAGTCTCGAAGATCATTGACGGACTTCCTTCTTGTTGGGAGAAGCGTACATTCGCCATCGAGGAAGGTAACGATATGAACAAATATACCATTGTTCAACTAATGGGTACCTTGATGTCTTATGAGGTACGCAAGGATAGAAAGATGAAGATGCAAGACAAGATGAAGTCTTACTTGAAGCAAGACGAGCCAAAGAAAAAGGCGATTGCGTTCAAGGCCGCTCCATCTACTTCTACATCTACCGATGATGAAGACTCGGAAGACGAGTTGGACTTGGAATCCATTGCCCTCATGGCAAAGAAGTTCAACCGGTTCTTCCGGAAAGGTAATTTCAAGAACAAATCTAAATTTAGTTCTTTTAACGCCTCCGCTCCTTTGTGTTTCAAATACAACAAGCCAGGACACATGAAAGCGGATTGTCCTCAAAACAAACACAAGGAGAAGTGGAAGGCGCCAAAGTTCGACAAGTCAAAGAAATACAAGAAAGGGTACAAGAAAGGACTTGTCGGGACATTCATCGACTCCGAGGATTCCTCAAGTGGAGAGTCGGACGATGAGAAAGTGGAGCAAGCACACATGTGCTTCATGGCTAGAGAGGAACATGACCAAGGATCTTCCTCCGATGATAGCGAGGATGAAGGCGATGAGGTAACCATGGATGAACTTAGATTAGCTAACGAGCAAATATGGTCTAAGTATTCTAAATTAGTAAATAGATATACTAAGATAAAAGATGAGTTAGCTAGCATCCAAACCTCGCCTAAACCTATCATCATCAACAACGACACCGTTGTTGAAGATTTGAGAAATGAGATTGTAAATCTCAAATCTCAACTTGAGCATGTTCATATTAAGGAATCGGATGAACATGAGATGGCGTATTTGATTTCGCGAAACTCAACTTTGAGTATCGAGAATGAGAATCTCAAGTCTCGTGTTTATGCACTCACATCGCAAGTGTCCACTTTGGATGCTTCTATGCATTCTCTCACCGAGAAGTATGAGTGCACATTAGGTCGAATTAATAAATTCAATAAAGGTAAGGACCATTTGGATAAAATCCTAAATGACTTACTTCCGGCCAATCACCACATTGGCTTGGGGTATAAGATGGGAAATTCATCCAAGTCGGCCACTACCTTTGTTAGGCCAACTTCCGATGCTTCAACGAGTGGTAGCAGACACTCTATTGGTAGTTCTTCTACCAATGATGCTTCCACCTCGTACACACCCTCATTTGGAAAGAAACCCACTTTGGGTGGACCTCCAAAGAAGGGTCATGCTTATATGTACACCAATACCATGCCACGTAGGAACACACATCCTACTCCACATGTTCACACATATGATGATTTCTATGCACCACATCCACGGGCACGTGCACACCATGTGAGACACCCTCACGCACGTGTTCCTCCACATGCATATCTTCACCCACATCATCGTATGAACAATTATCATCATGCACCATTTCATCATGAGCCATATGCCTATCTACGACATGCATCACGTAGAAATCAACAACGCATGCATGCTCCCAATAGGATTAGGGCCCCCAAAATCTTCACTATTTGGAGCCCGAAGGACACAAATATGGATGAAAAACAAGTTTACATGAATTCTTATTTCATGAATGTAGTGCATAATGATGATTATGTGGGGAAGTCTAAGTCCAATTGGACTTGGCTTCCAAAGGTCTAATCTTTTAGGACCCAATGACCTTGGGTACCATGGAATGATATTTCTATCTTTAGGTACTCAAGAAAAAGAAACGGAGCAACAAATCCAAATTTGGCTCCAAGAATAATTGGATACTCGATAGCGGGAGTTCAAAACACATGACGGGTTACGCTCAATTGCTCTCCGGAGTGGTGCCCATTGCAAATGGAAACCGGGTAGTCTTTGGAGGCAACGAGAGCGGAACCATCATAGGTGTTGGCAAAGTGGGTAATCCTTCTAAACCACTAATAAGTGATGTTTACCTTGTTAAAGGATTAAACCACAATCTTATTTCAATAAGCCAACTTTGTGACAAAGGTTACAAAGTTAGCTTTGCGAAAGGAATGTGCCATATTTTAAGAAAAGATAATATTGATTTATTGTTTTCTGGCACACGCCATAAGGATATATATATCTTAGATCTTCCAAGATCACATGAACAATGTCTCATTGCCAACACAAGTGAACAACACTTATGGCATCGACGTTTTGGTCATGTGAACTTTGGAACACTTTTTAAGCTTTCCAAGTTAAATTCTATTAGAGGCTTCCCTAAGCTTGTCTTTCAAAAGAAAATCTTTTGTGACTCGTGTCAACGAGGCAAGCTTTCTAAATCTTCATTTAAACCTAAGAAAAGCATTTCTTCTAAGCGGCCTCTAGAGCTTTTACATCTAGATCTTTTTGGGCCAACTAGAGTTGCTTCACTAGGTAATGCTAGATATGGACTTGTCATCGTTGATGACTTTCTAGATTTACTATTGTATTTTCCTTAAGCAATAAAAATGATGCTTTTGAAAACTTCACAATATTTGTTAAGAAAGTACAAAATCTCATTGGAACCACTATTGT
Source organism: Scilla litardierei (assembly GCA_030789695.1). Classification (NCBI taxonomy): domain Eukaryota; kingdom Viridiplantae; phylum Streptophyta; class Magnoliopsida; order Asparagales; family Asparagaceae; genus Scilla; species Scilla litardierei. The sequence goes on from CM061131.1 coordinate 138,714,526, forward strand.
CACTATTCGTAGTGATCATGGAGGGGAATTTGAGAATGAGTCTTTCTCAAATTTTTGTGATGAAGTTGGTATTACTCACACCTTTTCCTTCCCTCGCGCACCTCCTCAAAATGGTGTTGTTGAGAGAAAGAATATGACGCTAGTGGAATGTGCTCGCACTATGCTTGATGATAGCAAACTTGGCCATCAATTTTGGGTGGAAGCGGTACATACCGCTTGCTATGTGTTTAATAGGATACTTTTGAGGCCCGGCACCAAACAAACTTGTTATGAATTATTGTTTGGTAGATTGCCTCAAGTTAAACATTTTCGAGTTTTCGGCGCAAAATGTTTTATTAAAAACACATATGGTAGTTTGGACAAATTTGATCCAAGATCCGATGAGGGGATATTTGTTGGATATTCCTCCCGTAACAAAGCCTACAGGATATACAACAAACGAACCTCAACGATCGAGGAATCACTTCATGTTTCATTTAATGAAGGTTTTGTCCCTACTAGTATTACTAATGATGATGACTCCATGGATGTCTTGTGTGATTCTATTGGTAATTCTAATTCTATTGATTCTAATGATACTAACACTACTAATGAATCTTTTGAGAATGTTCCTAGTGATCAGGGAATTCCCAAACAGCTTCATACAGTTCATGATCATCCCCATGAGCAAGTCATTGGCAACATCCTTGATAGTGTCAAGACGCGATCTCAAGTCAACTACTTCGCTCATTATGCCTTTGCCTCCTTGATTGAGCCAAAGAATATTAACGAAGCTTGCGAAGATAGTGCTTGGATCCTTGCCATGGATGAGGAACTCATTCAATTTGAGAGGAATGAAGTTTGGGAGCTTGTTCCATTGCCATCGAAGAACCACATCGTTATAGGAACGAAGTGGATTTTCAAGAACAAGACCGACGAAAACCAAATCGTCGTCAGGAACAAAGCTCGGTTAGTAGCTCAAGGCTATCGGCAAGAGGAAGGTATTGATTTCGAAGAATCCTTTGCTCCGGTAGCTAGATTAGAATCTATTAGATTATTGTTACCTTTTGCATGCCATAAAGATTTTAAACTCTTTCAAATGGATGTAAAAAGTGCGTTTTTAAACGGAGATGTTGTTGAGGAAGTTTATGTTTCTCAACCTCCGGGTTTTATAAATGAAAAATTTCCAAATCACGTTTTCAAACTTAAGAAAGCACTTTACGGTTTGAGACAAGCTCCTCGAGCTTGGTATGACCGTCTAAAGAATTTTCTTTTGGATTTGGGTTTTAAAATGGGAGAAGTTGATTCTACATTATTTGTTAAGTATTCGAATATTGATATAATTTTAGTTCAAATTTACGTTGATGATATCATTTTCGATGCTACTAACTTCACTCTTTGCGAAGAGTTTTCTAATGTTATGAAGGATCAATTTGAGATGAGTCACATGGGTGAGCTCAAGTGTTTCTTAGGTCTCCAAATTCGCCAAATGAACGATGCAATATTCATCCACCAAACCAAGTACACGGTGGAGTTGCTAAAGCAATTTGGAATGGAGAATGCCTCAGGGAAGAAGACTCCAATGAGCACTACTACACATCTTGATAAAGATACGGGTGGCAAAGATGTAGACATTCGTCTATATCGAGGTATGATAGGTAGTTTACTATATCTTACCGCAAGTAGGCCCAATATTATGTTTGTCGTATGTGTATGTGCTCGTTATCAGTCTCAACCTAAGGAATCTCACTTAGTAGCGGTAACACATATTTTCCGTTATCTAAGTTACACACTTGACTTTGGATTACTTTATCCAAAGTCTAGCACATATGAGTTAATCTCATATAGTGACGCAGATTATGCGGGATGCAAATCCGACAGTAAAGTACTAATGGCACTTGCCATTTTATAGGAAATTCTCTTGTCTCTTGGTTTTCCAAGAAGCAGAATTCCGTATCACTTTCAACCACCGAGGCAGAATATATTGCCGCCGGTGCCGCGTGTGCTCAGGTTCTTTGGATGAGACACACTCTTAAAGACTTTGGTATAAACTGTGATACTTGCCCTATCATGGTGGACAACTAAAGTGCAATATGTCTCTCTAAGAATCCGATACACCATTCCCGTTCTAAACACATAGATGTCCGTCACCATTTCTTAGATGATCATGTTGCTAAAAAGGACATCATTTTAGTGTACGTTGAAACCCAGAAGCAAATCGCCGATATTTTCACGAAACCACTCAAGGAAGACTCCTTTGTGCGGTTGCGTCGAGAATTGAGGATTATGGGTGAATCCGAGATTTAGGATTCATATTTTGTTCAATAGTCTTGCATGATATTCAATTTCGTTTATATTTGCTCATGCTAGATGTATTGAAATTTTCTGGATTTTTTAGTTGAATTTTCGGAATTTATGCTCGAAATATTCATGAACGTCGTATTTAAGATTTTCGATGTTTTATGGGCTAGTATAATGATTAATGAGAGTATTACGATGTATTGTCCAAGTGCGATTAGGTGAGAACTCAAAATTTCAAATTCTAAAATTTTTGAACTCTGTTAGTCGGTTCATGTTCATTGACCGACCGACTAGATTGCATTTTAGTCTGTCAGTGAATGAACTCAGATCGACTAACTCAAGCCCTAATTTTGGCTTCAGTTACTGTTTGCAATTAGTCGGTTCAAGCTCATTGGCCGACCGACTAGATCGTCATCTAGTCGGTCAGCGCTTGAACTGTGACCGACTAATTGCACAGGGACTGCTGCGTCTTTTCACATTCCTAGTCGACTTAAACTCTCTCACACCGACTATTCTCCATTCTAGTCGGTGCGAAAATTCCTCAAACCCCCAAAACCCGTTCGTCTCCCTTCTTCCTCCATCAATTCCGGCCGTTTTCCGACCATCTCCGGCCGTGGATCTCTCCCATCTTCCTCCTAGGGAAAGCTCTCTCTCTCCTATCTACTTTAGGGTTTGATTTCAGCTTCTAGGGTTAGGGTTTCATCGATTTCATTCGGTTTAGGGTTTGTCTAGGGTTTGTGTTGATTTCTAGTTTGATTTCGTGCGTGTCTCGTCTCAATTATGGAGAAGACATGCATCCCGATCCGACCCTCGAGTCCGTCACCCATGACTGTAGAGTCGCCCCCTACGGACCCTCCGCAACCTAAACGCCGAGCCAAATCGACCCATCCATCGTCTTCCTCGCCTCCTCTTAAGAAGAAGTGGACGGCGATCGCCAAGCCTAGATCTCAGCCCAAGCCTAGGAAATAGCCCGTGTCTCCAGCTTCATTCCGTGCTCCCACTCCTCCCGTCTGTGGACACTCCTGCTGACCTAGTGACCACCACCCCTCCTGCAGAGCCTGCTGCTGCTGCGGACCCTGCCTCCACCTCCTGAGCTTGCTTGGAGGGCTCTCCCTAGTGCACTTTGGATGATATACCTATTGTGAGAGAGTGGGGTAGGATAGTTTGGGTGGTTCTGGATATTTTGATGTATCTTGATGTATTTTGATGTATTTTGGATGGATGTCTGTATGTTTTGAGATACTTCGATATATGTTGTGATGTGTGATGTATGATGTGCTTCGATCGTTCGATCGTTATTTTGTATGTCGGCGGATGTATACATTTTGTTGTATCATGTTTGATATATATATATACATCGTTTTGCCTTTTAGTTTTGTGTGCACATTATTTCTGTCTCTGATGTTGACTTCGTCGCTCGACGATTACTCTTGATTTAATAGAAATTAATTCTATGAATACATAGAATTATTTTCCATGCACTTAATTCATCAAGAATGTTGATATTGGAGAGTATATTCCATAACTCAATTCGTAAAAGTAATTTGCGTTTTGATGATTTTATTTTTCGATTATCGACTATGGTATCGTCGGCATGCTTTGATTTACTTCATATTTTCCTTTGGTGTCATTTGGACCGTGGTCGTATTCTTCGACTCCCGTGCTTTTATTTCTAGCCATTGTTGTTGTCGTTGATCTCCTCCCGCTCTTTTTGCTTATGCCAAAGGGGGAGAGAATTAATAATAACGATGTGCTAAATGATATTTAAAGAAATTTACCGTGAATCTAATTTGATATGTTAGATTCAGGGGGAGTTAAGATATAAAAATGGATTTCAAATCCGAAAGTTCTAAAATTGGATTCACATTTTATACTTTACTCGTCTGCTTGATGCATATGATTATTATATAATTTGGAATTAACGTGTCATCAATGCAGGGGGAGTAAGTAAATTACATTTGAATCATTATTTCTGATTATTATTTATGTTGGTTTGTCATCACCAAAAAGGGGGAGAATGTTGAGTATTGACTCCCCGGATTTGGTCTTAACTAATTACATTTAAACTAATCACCTAACCCTACCCGCTAAGCAGCCCATGTGTTTCATGGCTAAACCTATTTCTACATTTAGTCAAACTCTCCTAACCACCATCTTAAATGCCCTATTTAATATTAAAATAATTTATATTTGTAATTAGTGCTATAAAAAACCCACATCCCTCTAATCTTACCCCTCAACTCACACAACTGAGCTTCCCTCTGCTGCCTTTGCTCTCACTTCATCGAAGCTCCGCCGGACCGTCGCCGCCACCACCGCGAGCACTGCCCTCCGCCGCTCTCACCGCACCCCGCTACTGTGCATCGCGGCCACCGATGATGCCCACGGACTGATGTTGCCAAGATCCCCATTCTCCACTTGTCGCTCAAGCAGCCCGTTACTGCTGTCACCGCCGACCAGCCTGCCGTCGCCGCCTCCGCAACTCGCCAGCTCTGGCCAATGCGGCTGCTGCCGCCATTGTCGTCGGTGAAAACCCCCTCAAGCATCCCCCATGTTGTCGCATTTTCTATCGCAGCCAGCCATCGTGATTGATTATCGTTGACCTCATGTTGCTGACCAATACCCTCCCACGCCGTCACAGCCCTTAAGTCACCGACGCCGTCGAACAAAAACCCCCTGCCTGCGCGTCGCAAAGGAGAAGGAGAAGGAGAAGAGAAGGTATATACGTATGTAATATGTATGTACATATATACATATATACATGTATATGTATTTTTTAATATGGGTTTATTAATCTAAAATTTATAATAAATAATCTTGAGATCAGAAAAATACACGGAGAGCACTTGAAAATCGAAAAATACACGGAGAGCACTTGAAAATCCAGCGCGTCGCAACGAACGCATTGGTGCCAGTTTCGTTGCGATCAGGCAAGTATATATTCTGCAATAATTTTTAAAGTTAAAATCTAATTATGTTATTTTCACTTAAAAATTAATATCCTTAAATTTTTCACGTACACTGATATACACAAAAATTATATGTTGTAGTGCTAAATGAGACGCACATTTTGTTACCTTGTTTAAAGAATTCCATTGCGTCGTTTATTCTGAATAAATCACCAAACGTTTATGATAATTAATTATGAATTTAAAAAATTAGTTTTAATTCTTTTTAAATCTAGAAAATTGATTTTAAGGGTTTAAAAATTATAAAAAATACATTGGCGCTTTAGAAAATTATTTTATTCCTAGATAAAATTATATTCCTCACATCTAGCATATCTAAAAATTATTAGTACGCGTTTTGACCTTTTTAAGCAATAATAAAAAGAAAAACGTTAAGATAAATAAATAGAAAATAGTGTAACCTTTAGCCGGTGATTTCTTATGTTTGCATGTATCATTTCTCGTGCATAAGCATATCTGGTAGTAATAGATCCAGCTTTGTCTCCCTCCAACGACCTCGAAGCCTGTAAGTCACTTTAATTCTAAACTTAGAAATTTAAATAGTGTACTAGTGTGAACTTAAGATATCACATATAGTCTCAGAATAACTATTGACTTAAACATACGACATTGCCAATGTAAAGACCTAATTAAATATGAAATTACTCAACTGTATATTAATTATTTTAACATAACCTATGACTATATCGATGGAGCAAAAGTTGATAATCTGCATTCTTAGTATTGGACCCGAGCCGGTGTCTAGATCGTTTGTGTCCAACTCTGGATCACCCGACGGGGATATTGATCCTCCTTGGCCAAACCTGACTGGCCGTGTTCGTGTGGATCAAACTAGAATTCCAAGTATCATAAGTTGTAAATATTGATTTTATGTACCTTAAATGAGTTACTTCGACCTTATACATGCATCTCTCTACTGTGCTCATCGTATATGCACCCATGATCACGATATATGATGCTTGTCACCTTGTTGCCCATGTTAAGTAGTCACAACACCTGTTGCATACCATATGTGACTCAGCAAATGCTAATGAATTATCATATGGAATATCGTGTGGAACATAGTAAGGGATGTCACGTTGGTATCTTATGTTGGATTATCATGTTTGCAACCTATACTTGATACACTTGACACATCACTGGGTTCGGGGTAACTCATTGTAAGAGAGAGTGTGGGAGTGACTGGAGTCACCTCTCCTGTCTTGTCATGTACTATTTCTCAAAAGCATGTAGTTGACGCCAGAGATTATCTCCTCGTGGCGAAAGAGGTGGTCTCATGGTTGCAAACTATACTCTCTTACGTGAGTCACATAGTTTACCTGATTGCTGCTAGCACCACAATAACCATTTGATTATATGTACATCTTGTTCAGTACTTTACATGTTTACTATCGTTACATTCTAGCTTGTTACCACAGTTGTTGCTCTCATACGTTACTTATCACACTCGTATAATCACATTTAATTTTCACACTTGCAGAATCATCTTTAGTTACTTTTCATATCATGTTCCATGCTTTTTCACTGCTTCTATTTCTATTGCTATTGGACTTACCTATGATTCCATCTTCGTGGCACCGTTAGGCGACACACAGGGTGGTGTAGAGGCTCTTGAGTTCGAGGAACCAGAGTTCAACCCCAAGACTGCCGACTTTTAGATTTGAGTTGTGTACTTTCATATGTATTATTATTCCGCTTTATCTTTCATGTACTTAGTGTGAGAACTTGTTGTGGCGTATTGTACTTCAGTTATGGATTATAATAAAGATGATGGTTTGAGTATTTTGTACATCTCTGCATCAAATGCTATGTTATTTTCACTGGTAAACTACAGAACCTACAAATATATCAAATAAGTAATGGATCCCTGAGAGCGAGTCGTTACAGCTACTTGTGCAAGGAGAGTGGACATTGGAGAAGAGACCGTCCTAAGCTAAAGGTGAATGGAAAGGAAAAGGAAGATGCTTTTGATTCAGCTTCGATGGGAATCAGTAGCAAGGACAACGATGGCAGTGAGATTCTGATGGCCACTGCGTCTGGAGATGTTACGATCTCATGGATTTGGGATATAGGATGCTCCTTCCATATGACGCCATATAGATGCCTGTTCAGTTTGTATTATTATAGAGAGGCAGTTACGTGCTGATGGGAGACAATATGGCTTGCAAGACTGTGGGAGTTAGAGAGGTGAGAGTCAAAATGCATGATGGAGTCATTAGGACACTTACAGATGTGTGTCACGTGCCAAACTTGAAAAAGAGTCTGATTTCTATTAGTGTTTTAGTTGCGTTTGGGTGTAGGACGGTCATTGAAGATGACCTACTGAAGGTGTCAAAGGGTTCTCTAATCTTGATGAAGGGAAGGAGAGTACAGAATTTGTTTGTGCTGCAAGGCCAGGCACACCGTGTAGGGTGAAGCTAGCATCTCTCAGGGCACAGATGGTGAAGGAGTGGCAAAGTTATGGAATCTTTACATTGGACATCTAAGTGAGAAGTCATTGGATGTGCTTCATAAAAGGAAGCTGATAGAGGCTATAGATGAGAGATTGGATCTGCGAGAAGTGTGTAGAAGGAAAGCTGACGAAGATACACTTTAGGACTTGGAGCATAGCAGCAAAGGTCTGTTGAGTATTGACTCCCCGGATTTGGTTTTGGATGATGAACAAACATAAATATCGTGAACAAACTCTTTGTGAGCGCAGTTATGGAGATCGTCGCCAAATTTTTATGAACATCAAAAGCGACGTCTCAAGACTTCTCAAAGCGCTTGATCGTATGCTTGAAGCTTCGTTGAAGCTTAAGGACCATTATTGAAGTCATGAAGATTCGATTGAAGCGTTTGAAGACGGTTCGTCAAGTTTTATTTATAGTCTTCTAGCTTCATTTCGTAGATTGTTAAGCCTTGAGTAGGTTTTATGTTTTAATCTTCATAACGCTCATATCTTAGAGCTAGGATCTTAGTAGAAGCCCATACAAACTTTCCCGAAGCTTCGCGCTTCGATTCACGGCTTCTTGTGCATGTTAGTCGGTTCAAGAAGAAGAACCAACCGACTAGATGGTAATCTAGTCGGTCGACAAAGCTTCTTGAACCGACTAGAATGCCTTCTCAATTTCAAGCTCACTTACTGTTTACAGTTAGTCGGTCAAAGAAGGTTCATCGACCGACTAGTTGTGTAACTAGTCGGTTAGGAATCCTTCTTAGACCGACTAGTTGAGCTTTCCCTGTATAGCCTAAGTTACTGTTTATCGTTAGTCGGTCGAAGAACATTTGTCGACCGACTAGTTGAGAAACTAGTCGGTTAGACTTTGTTCTTAGACCGACTAATTCAACTTGAGTTCAGCCTTCTCTATTTCACCTGTTAGTCGGTCAAAGTTGACTCACCGACCGACTAATTGTGAAACTAGTCGGTTGGCAACTCTTCTTGGACCGACTAGTTATTCATTCCCTGAACTTCTTCTTTTGGTTGTTCACCTCTTAGTCGGTTCATGTTGTTTCACCGACCAACTAGTTGATGAACTAGTCGGTCAGTGGTCCTTCTTTGACCGACTAGTCTGCTTCAGAATAGAGCCGTTGGAGCATTAATTGCCACGAATTTTGCTCTTTCTTTTCTCTATCCTATATATACTTGGAGTGCTGCATTCATAGCATTCAAGGCTGATATTTATTGAAGTTTAGAGAATCAAAGAGAAGCAATTAATTCTCATTCAAAGCTCTTTCATTTCTCACTTGAATCTCTCCCTCACTCTTATTTCAAAAGAGAGATTCATTGATTGTGAGCCTTCCAAGTCAAGAGCTTGATTCTAGGTCACCAACATACTCCTAGGTCTCCATCGCTGATCTACATCTTGGAGCTAGGGTTTGGTGCCTTCATCTTCCCCAAAATCCGTCTTTGCCCTAAATCGTAAGTTTTACTCAAGGCATAGGATTTTGTCGGTAAGTTCGTATTTCATTTACTTTGACATTGTAAGTGTTTTAGTCTCGGTTGTGAGAGTTTGTTTGTGATCCCGGTTTGTGGGAGTCACATTTTGATTTGTGTATGATTTGATCTTGTAGAGGTTTCTACAAGTATTTCATAGTGCAAATTTGAGTTAGAAGTTTCTAACTCAAGTATCCGGAGGGGATCCGGGTGTTTGGGACGTAGGATCACCGGGAACAAGTCGGGGAGACTTGGGTGGATCCGAACCCGTTAAATTGTCTGTTTGCGATTGCATTTCCTTGTTGTCAATATTTACATTTCCGCATTGTTGGTTGAGTTTGCAAGATAATTAGGAATTATCTTCTTAATTATTTTAAAGTACTATTCACCCCCCTCTAGTACTTGTGCAGTAGCTACGTAGGGCATTACAAGGTCCACCTGATTATGTACATTCATATGTATGGGGGTGAAATTTTGTACTTACCATTGGGGGGAGCGAGCGAAGTATTTCCTGCCCTTCATTGATAACTACTTGAGGAAGGTGTGGATCAATTTGATGAAATCTAAAGATCAGGTCTTCGAGAAGTTTAACGCTTGGAAAGCCTTTGTTGAAAAGCAGGCTGGAATAGCCGTCAAGGTGTTGAGATCAGTAAATGATGAAGAGTACAAGTCAATGGCGTTCAAAGAATTCTACAAACCAATGGTATTTTTAGGCACTGCACTGTGCCTATGGATCCATAATCAAATGGTGTTACAAAAAGACTAAACCATACACTAATGGAGAAGTGCAGTTGCCTGAGGCTGGCTGCTGGACTCTTGAAGGAATATTGGGGTGAAGATATGACTACCGGTAATCAGTTTACCGCAGTGTATCTTATGAACAGACTATCATCATCGGTAATCAGTTTCAAAATGTGTGTGGATGAGTGGACTGGTAAGATTGGTGACTACTCGTACTTGAGGGAGTTTGGATGTTCTACCTATGTGTTGCAAAAATTGAGTACAAGCTTGATTCGAGAGCCAATAAGAACATTTTTCTTGGATACCCCAAAGG